>JACGDI010005563.1:1949-36664 GCA_014898725.1 Jacaranda copaia
TATAGATACATATTCATATATTCTCAAGCTCCAAGACTCAAGTTTGTTAGCTTCAAGTTCTTGCTGCGACTACGTATTGCTACCGCAAATGTCATTTACCTCTTCAAAGTATCAAGTCATCAAGTCCTTTGATTTCGGAGTCAAGGTTCGGGTTTCAAAGAAATTTCATAGTATCTTTTACCAAGTCAAGGAATACTACACCATATATCCAAGAACAAGCTTCAAGCCCTTGGATCATATATATACTGGGAGAAGAATCAGGGGATTAGTTTTGTTAGAGAATTTATATTTTTTCTCTGATAAATTGTAATTCTCATATATATATATATATATATATATTTTATATATAAATTTAATTTGTCCATTATTTTTTCTTTGTCTTGTGATTTAATTTTGCAGACAACGAAATTTGTGTGAACAGTATTGCTAAGAAAGTTGACTCAAACTCAAGCCCAAAAGGCTCCTACATTTATTGCATAGCATTACATTGCACTTGTATTTTATTTGATTTATAAATTAATGAAGTTTTAAATGTTGCAAGAGATCCTTAAGTGTAAAATTTTTTGAACTTCATTTTTGAAAATTTGAATTGCTTATTCATTTTGTAACCCGAATCATGTTAAATGTCTAGATGTGTTACAATCGTATAACCGCCCCACGTTACAAGCATTCCAATCCCCAACTCCTCATAACACACACACACACACACACACACATATATGTATTATTCAATTTTTTGTTGTTATTTCTGATAATTGATTATTACATTTGACTGATTATAAACTTCTTGTGATTTGTAGGAAACAAATGCAAGATTACAACAGAGATTGGTACCTCCCTGTCTTTTATTTGAATTTGTACAATATAAGTTATTTTGCATCTGTCGATGTGAGTGCAGTAGTTCTGCTTACTTTTCCATATCCTTACGCTTCATACTTAACTAGAGTTAAGAAAACAGAAAATCGTCTAGTTTGAAAAAAGAAGATGTCTTTAGCGGATTAACACTACATTCATTCAAGTTCTTGAAATTAATGACATTACCCGGCCAGCTCTACTAATTGGTCAAATTGTGATTAGCATTTTGTAGATTGAGTTTGGACATAGATTATCTGTCGTAGCAATAAACATAAGCATGCACAAAACTCATTAACATTTGTAAATGATATATAATATTTTCACATTTATTAATTCATGTGCAAATTACAGGTCTGGCTGGAAAGGAACACCCGTTTGAGGCAGCCATTCGAATCCATTGATAAAGGATCTGACGGTAAATTTTTGAGCTTCAGCAGCAGTGATGTTAAGTCTGAGTCCTTTCCATTGAACTCTACCAGTGGTGATTGCACCAGGGCCTCTATTTTTGTATTCAGCATAATGTATAGTGTCAGGTGGTACAACATTAGGCGTGAAGGGCAGCCATCCCAGGGGATCAATTAAGCCATCTATTAGGCTTTCCATAAAAATTGTGGTGGAGAAATTCTTATAGGGCCGGCCAAGAAAAGTTCTAGCCCCACCAAGATCCTCTGCAGCAGAAACAACACATTTTTGTATGGAAATGCCTGAAAAAAGATTGGGATTCCGTCTTCCATCTGACGTGATTGTGTTTTCCTGTCCAGGCAAGGGCTTCTTCACAAGTATGGCGGTGTTCTGTATAACGACAGATGCACGTCCAAATATGAAATCTATTGTTCCATATATTCTGCATTCACGATGAAACTGTCTGATTCGAACGGGTGAAGAGAGACTCCCGATATGCATCAATCTTACATCTGTAGAAAACAGATTGATCAGAACTGGATGATAAGGCAACTGCTTGGAACTTGGCTGGCCCTGCAGTGTTTCGAAATCCCATGTCTTGGGCAATGAATCCGGTACCATGAGCAGCTGCATACATGCATACATAGAAAGAAAAAACGATTATACAACATACATAGGAATTGCACATGAAAATTAATACTCAAGAGAACAAATTAAATTAATTTACAACTTAATTACCAAAAGTCGCGGTCATAAATGTTTGTACGCCTGACCCATTGCTGCGACTCGCCGAAACAATGGTCTGGTCCATTCCATCACCATACATCATTATATTCCATTTTGTCACGTCAATCATCCCATTTTCAAAGTAGACTCCCTTCTTCACATATATAACAAATCTCCTCCTGCTGTTTTGAGGGGCAACATTGATGGCTTCATTTATCGTCTTATATTTTCCCGAGCCATCTGCTGCCACGACGACATCCGGATTCATTAGTTTCTGCGAATCATGAGCAAGTAATTTCCTGTCCTCAGAAGACAACCAAGAAGGAGGCCAATCAGCACTGCTCGTTAGACGTTTACTTGAGGGCTCGTGCGAATGATCATCATCGCCATTACTCTTGGAAATGATGGAAAGGCTATTGCCAACAAGTTTAGTGGAATTGTCTAAGGTTTCAACCACAAACTTTTTGACTCTGTCAGATGCATATTCAAAGCTATCTTTACATGTTTCCAAGTCAGCATCAGCAGCACTTAGCCATGTTTTGTAATCTTCTGCATTTCCATGTGTTAATGTGACACTACTGCCATCACTAATTGTAGGTGGCATTGACCGATTTAGATTATACAGTGCAAGGGAAAATAGAATTCGACAGCTTTCTACGGCAGATTTCAAACTCATGTCATCCTTGATATCATCGAATGTAATTCTAATTGGTGTTACTTTAGCCGACACTCTTGAGACCTCATTGATGGATGCCTGGATTGAGAGCTTGTAAAAAAGTAGTAGAGAATCATTGACACCCATTTTTTGGGAGGACTCAATTAGAGGACCAGGGTTGTGGTAATATTTACATGCACTTGGGCGAGCAGTCATTTCACATAGACTACTGCTTTTGGGTGAAGTTTTCAAAGGGTTGTCTATTTCTCTGCTTCTGCATTCTCGGAAGGCGATGGCTATCACAATACCAACAATAACAGTTTTTATGGAATTCAGAGACTCCATGACTTCAAATTCTTTTTCTATTTTCTGATTCTGTTTAGTGTTTACAACCCATGCATGGGACAATTGAATATATAATGCTGCCCATGTTGAATCAGGTTATGAGATTCTTCCACGAGATCACTAATTCAAAAGATCATTTCAAATACCTCAATTTATTCCATAATTTGACTTCTTACAACAAGTTAGAGATTCTAATTAACAAATAATCTCTGTTCCACTTCAAAATACGTCATGAGATTATATTCACGAAAGAGGGTACTAATACTGATTCAAATGCTCAGACATTCAAAATTATGGATAACAACTTAGGCATTTCTAATACACAAATTTCTACTCTAATCTTAATATATATATATATACTGTGTATATTATGGTGTTGGTAGATATTACTAATTTAAGTAGGTCAAAATACACAAACTTATTTTATAATTGGACATTGGATAACAGATCAGTCATTTCTAGATGAGAATTCCCTATTCTGTTTCGTATATGCTACATGAAATTATGTGCCTAAAAGGGATTACTAATTTAAAATCTCAAATACTTGAAATTAATATATCAGAACTCGACATCTAATAGCATATATTAGCAATGTTTATTATAGATTTAAACCCTACTCCATAACATGGTCTGCTATTTTGTTATAATTTGGCATCTAATAACAGATTAGTCATTTTCAAATGAGAAATTCTTATTGACCAGGCTATAAGATATAAGATATGCCACATTACATTACGTTCTTGAAAGTGATTATCATGTTATAAACTCAAATATTAACCATTATATCAGAATTTCACACCTTATTTCACAAGCTGGCATGGATGCATGGGACAATTGCATATAGAATGCTGCACCTGCTTATGTTAATTAGGTAATTCACTTCGAATTTGCTGCATTAGATTATATTCTTCCATTAGACCACTAATTTAAACGATCAAATATTTCAAATTATACCAAAATTTGGCATCCCATAACAAATTAAACATTCTAATTAAGAAATAATCCCTATTCCACTTTAAAACATATTACAAAAGCTTATGTTCTTTAAAGTATTTACCAATTCAAATGCTCAAATATTTAAAACTCGCTACAAGAAAATATGCTTTTTGCAACAAAATTTTGTACTTCACAAAAAATAATGAAGTGAAAAAGGACTATTTGTTATGATTTTTCTATTGCAATATAAAATTTCAAATCTGTGGTAAAACTCATATTAATCACTACACTTCATCTTATCACAGTAAAAGATATAATATTTATTTACTAAAATTTTTACATGTGATGAATAATATATTAAATTTACTATAATTTTATGTAAAAAAAGACGATAATTGCCACATTTTTTCATTAGTGAAGTGAAAACAATGAAACTTATGAAAAGTTTGGTAGCGAAGATTAAGATCTTAAATAAAAAGTTTTTACTAAAAAAGAGAAGGTAAAATGTATTGAATGCTATGTTTAATCAATAATATTTAAGGTTAAAAAATTGCTTCCAATTTTTATTATTAAAAATTAATTAATTAATTAATTAATTGAATTCTAAATAAACAAATAAAACCATTCATTAATTACTCATGGTTTTAATTAATAGAATTAGAGGTAAAATAAAAATTTTACTACAATTATTATTGAAAAGTATTTGGTTAATTAATCAAATACTTACTTTTGCTAGTTAGCAAAGCCCCTTAAATTGTAGGAAAACCCAAGTTTTGAGGTAAAATAAAAAATTTTCCTCCAATAATTTTTACTACCAAAACAATTAATTAATTAATTAATTAATTATATTTAAATTAGCTAATTAGCAACAAAGCATCTTCACATACATAAGTGTAAGGTCAAGAGTTCAAGTTTTAATGAACAAATGGTGCACGTATGCATAAATAAAAGAAGTAGCTAATTAATAAAATTCCTCAAAAGCTACTACATTTAATTATGGTAAGAAATTATTTAAATATTCACAACGTTTTTCAAAGTGCAGTAATTAACTACTATATACTATATTTTTTTAGTTATGGTGAAAGATAGTGGTGTATTTGATTGCTTTTTTATCATACATTAAATTTGTAGTAATTGAAGATAAATTCATAGCAAAAAGCAATTACCATGGTTGAAAATTTGTAGGTAAGCTTTTACCTCACTTACAATGTCTATGGCTAGAAAAGTGTAGCACAAATGTAGTTAATAACTTTTTACCACACTTAATGTCACGCCCTAAATTCTGAACCATAGAGATTAGTCTCGAGGCGCGAAACTCAATCCCCCCCACAAAAAAAAGAGCCACCAATTAAAATCTATCTATTAATAAAGTCTAAATGCTCTTGGCAGTCCAAATAAATCTTAAACATCGAAAAACCCAAAATGTATACTAGTTCAATAACCAATAAAAATAAAACAAGAACTAATTCCTCAACAAGACAAATGAAACAAAAATACTACTAATTCCTCAATAGAAGTCTTTCAACTCTAATTCTCATCACAGACAGGTTCGTCATCCTCATGGAGGCTAGTTTTTAGGTCCACCAAAAGAAAGTTAAAAAAGGTAGAGTGTAAGTGAAAGACTTAGTGAATGCCAAATGTATGCAATGTGAGTTTGTGAATTTAACATGATTAGTTCAATGAAATATTCGAGAAGAATATTAATGAAGTGCAACAAACGGTCAAGCAGTAATGAAACAAGAATTTAGTAAACATGTTCATAGCTAGACAAACAAATTAAATGCAATGATCATGATATATTTGCTATAGTTAGTCAACCTTACAACTCCTACCGTAATAGTCCCTTATTGTTCCAGACAAGGTGTGATCTTACCAAAATAGTGCTCGAGCCAAGGTCCATGGGAAATCCTACGATTCACCTCAGCCACAAACAACTTCTATTGTGCACCGAGGGGATTAGTCCATGGGAGCTTGGGGTTCAACTGGCAAGCCTGTTACTACCAGTTGAAGTTCCTTGCACACCTAGATCAAGTTGGATCCAACTAACAGTAATAGTAGTAGTAATACTAAATCTAGTAATTAGTTGGTCATTGAATTTAATTACTAGTCCAGAAGCATTAAAAAATTATAAAAGCACATGTTTTCTTTCATCTAAAAATAAAACATGAAAATTTTTCTTTTTGTGCGCAGTGGAATAAATATATAGTGCAATGTAAAGTAAAAAAGTTTTCAATGGATTATGTATCATATATCCTTCTAGGTTTTAAAAAAAATACTATATTATACATATAAGTTTATGCACTCACAATACTCTATATTCATTTGATCAATGATCTCCTAAGGCTAGCTTGAATAACCTGCTAAGTAATGGTAATAATTAAATCAATTTCATCTATGAACACTTCAACAAAGGCTTAAACTTTCCCACTCATTCTCGAATACTCAATACCCATACAACAGTTTTATGTCAAACACCTAAAATGGCCTAAATACTTGAGTAATTCTACCTAAATTTAACGTAACTAATCCTAATGGGAACCATACTTGTCATCCTCACCAAAGGTACTCATGTAGAATTGAAGATTAGAGAAATATAATTAACCTAGCCACTAGTCTGAAATCAAAATTGTTCTAGGAGTAGGCCACAATTTCATAGTAGCGAATTTTCATAACTTTCAATAACTAAAATAAATAATATAAGGTTTTAATATTTTATTTATTCTTTTTCTAAAACAATTTCAAGTTATTGTAAAAACTAAAAAAAAGTTTGAAACACTTCCATTATCATGGTAATAAATCCCCTCAAATTAAAATAGTTCAAATTTAGCGTGTACTTGAGTTGTTAAACTTGACACGTTTTGGAAAAATAACTACATGGCTTGAGTTTGTGAAACATTTAAGTAATGTTACTAACATATCAAAGGTTTTTACTAAAGTTTATCACCTTAAGATACTATCGTTTAAATGGGCAAAAGAAATTATAAATTGAACCTGCCTAAACAAACTAAGTTTGGGAGGTTACATTTTTGGATTTTTATAAAAATCAATAGAGATAGTTAAGACCTGAAATTTTTTCACAACATTGTAGATATGTTAAAGTACACACAAAAACATTTTGAAGTAAAAGTAAAGAAATTTGACCTGCGAATTAATGCAAAACTTTTAATCCTAGAATCTGAAAATCAAAACCCAACAACGACAACAATTCTTGTAATTCTAAAATTCATAGCACATTACAATAGCCCCTTTTAGTTGATGCTTTTTCATCTTAAGGTGGCACATAAACTACCCATCACACAATTTAAATACTACATAAATTCCTTACTAGGTTTCCAAAAAGGAAAAAGAAAACACCATGAAAGTTTCCACTTATACCTTACCTGCATGCATGGTTTTTCCAAGGTCAAACTTCCACCCCTCAAGCTCTATAATTTTTGCCCACAAAAATGATGAGAAAGATACTCTTTTTTCTTTTTTATTAAGTGAACAAGGTGAATTAACATGGTTGAGAAAGTTAAGAAAAACCACCGATTGCATAAAAAATATTCTAGTACGGCAATTTCAATGAAAAATTTCTTATTTACCTTGATGTTTTTGCTTGAGAAAAGTTGCAGCCTATGGTCCCATTTTCTTTTTCCATCTCTCTCTCTCTCTCTCTCTCTCTCTCTCTCTCTCTCAACTCTAATATAATTAGGGTTTTGGATTGTATGGACTATACATACGAAAGTAGTTTAATTCAAGGAGAACTCTAGTTATACTCCCTATAGAATTAGGATATTTGCTTGCTATTAATTCTAATTCCATAAAAAAAATTAAGCAAGTCCTATAATTAATTATTCATGCTCCTATTATATTACAATCTAACCAAGATGAGTAAAACTTACTATAACTGAAGATCATTTTTCTTTTTTAAATAAATTCAAGAATTTTTATCATCGTTTGATTAGGATGGAATTTAATTTTTCTTCTTTCTTTCTAAGTAATTAATTTTCTTTTAATGTATATATTTTTGAAAGTACGGTATTTTGTGAGTTTCTATGTCTTAATTGGTATACTAAATCAAAAATGTTTTATACAATGAACTAATCAATTAAATATGATGCGCAATTCGTAGGCATTGCATCCCACCATCCTTAAAGGAATTTGATCCCCGAATTCTAACCTAAGCTAGCAAAGAGTTTTGCATCATACTTTTGCATTTCCTTCATACTATCACGCATCACTTCTTCTACGTTATGGTTTCTACATAGAATCTTTACTTGTGGGATCTCTCTGGTGTGCAACTTTCGTATTTTTCAATCTAAAATTTGTACTAGTGTCTCTTTGTAGGTCAATTCTTTTTGAAGCGATAGGTCCTCGTAGTTATTGATATGTGAGGTGCGTGAGTGATACTTCTTTAATTGTGATACGTGGAAGACATTATATATCTCTTTAAGGTTTGGTGGTAGAAATATCTATTTAATAAGCTATTGCTCTAATCCTCTTCACTATTTTGTAAGGGCCAATATACCAAGGATTCAACTTGCCTCATTTGCTAATCATCACAAATCTTTTTCTAAGTGACACCTTCAGAAACTCCATATCCCTAACACTAGATTGCAAAAATCTTCTTACATCATTTGCTTAGCTCTATGTCATGAGTTGGATAGTTTTGCTCCTATAGCTCTAATTTTCTTGAGGTATAGGCTATTACCTTACCATTTTGAATCAGCATATATTCTAAACCTTCTTTAGATGCATCAGTGTATGCTAAAAAATTTGATCAAAATCATCTTGTAGTGCAAATATTAGTGTTGATGTAAATATTTTCTTAAGCTCTTGAAAACTAACCTCATATTTCTCAATCTACTTAAATAAAACCTTCTTTTGTGTCAGTTCAAACAACAGAGGTGCTATTTTTAAGAAATCCCAAATCTCCTATGGTAACCTACTGAAACTTCTCATCCTAGTCACCATTTTCAGCCTTATTCGTTCTTGTATGGATCACCCGTGATCTTATCTTCAGAAATGATATGGCCCAAAAAGGCTATTTTATCAAGCCAAAACTCATATTTATTGAGCTCAACATAAAGTTTATGTTCTCAAAGGGTTTGTAATACTATCCTCAAATGTTCCTCATGTTCATTCTCACTCTTTGAACAGATCGAAATATCATCAACAAAAACAAACACAATTTGGTCTATATATGGCCTATACATACAGTGCACGAAATCCATAAATGCTCTAGGTGCATTGGTCAACCCAAATGGCATTACCATGAACTTAAAATGATCATATTGAGTGTTTTGTCTCATCGTAGATATATCCTTCTCTCTAATCTTTAGTTGGTAGTATCCTTGTCTAATATCTATTTTGAAATAGACCTTAAGATCCTTGTAATTGATCAGAAAAGTTTCTCTATTTTGGCAAGGGGTAATTATTCTTAATCATAACGTTATTCAAGTTTTAGTAGTCTATTAACATTCTTAAAGTCCCATCCTTCTTTATTATAAAAAAACAAAAAAGCAGTGGGGTTCTGTAGGCAAATGAAATTGACCAAATATACCTACTTTTGAGTAGCTCTTGCAACTATACCTTAAATAACCAAGGTTGTGCTTGATTGTGGAAAATCTTCCCAAAATTTGTTTCTTTGAGCTGAAAAAATGGATGAGTGGTGCTTGCTTGTGGAATAAATTTTCAGTCTCTAAAAAATATTCCTTTTCTTCTTATTCCGTATTTGAAATTTCCCTCTAAAAATGGATTCCTCTCCTCTTAGAGCATTTCTTTGCTTTCTCTCAAAAAATGGATTCTCCTTCCCAAGCAAACTTTTGAAAATTTTCTCTTACTTTTTTTCATCCACCTATATACATAAGGTTCAATTCTACATAATTAATTCATAATATATAATTTTATTTATCCATAATATTTGAATATTTATTTAAAATTATTTTCATAATATATAATTATATTTACACACAAAAATTTTATATTTAAATAATTTTGTTCATAATATAATTATTTACACGTATATATCAACTTTTAATTTAAATCATATCATAATATGTAGTTATGATTACACATAATATTTTTATATTAAAACATTATTATTTTCTTCATAAAGTTGTTTTGATGTATATTTAAACATTTTAAATAAAATTATTTTCATAGTAAGTATATATCCATACGTAATATTTTCATGTTTAAATAGAATTATTTTTGTAATAAATAATTATATTTACACATAATATTTTTATATTAAATATAATTATTTTGATAATTTAATTATTCACATGTATATTTTAATATTTCATAATATTACTTTCATAACATATAATTGTATTTACACATCATATTTATAATTATTTACATGTACATTTTAATATTTACAAAAAATTATTTTCCTTATACATAATTATATTTGTGCATAATGTTTTATTATTTAAACAAAATTATTTATAATATAATTATTTTCATAATATATAATTTTATGTACAACTACATTGTATTATTTAAATAAAATTACCTCATAATATGTATTTATATTTACATGTCAAAATTTTTATTTAAATAAAACTATTTTTTAGCACTATAATTATTTGCATGTATATTTTAATATTTCATAATGTTATTTTCTACACATATGAGTATATACACATTTATTTCAATATAAACTTAAAATTTTAAAATTTTAATTAATTAAATCATTTCATAAATTCATTATTATATTTTAGTATGTGTATTATAAGATATTCTAAAGGATATTTTATTAATTTTATTTTATTCTAATAAAAACCTATATATAAATATTATATAAAAAACACTACATACACAATATTTTAATTCATAACTCACAACCAATCACCATCTCACAAGTTTTTCTTAAAAAATACCTCACAACCAAACACTATCTCACAATTTTTTCTCACAAAAAATCTCATAACCAATCACCATCTCATAATTTTCACCAACTTCATCAACTGGAATAATTACATTTTTACTCATCACATCAACTGTAATAATTACACTTTTACGTCACAAACAATCACTCTCTCATAAAAAAAATTTCAATCTAAAAAAAATAATAAAAAATTTCACTATTTCCGCTAAGAAATGAGAAATGAGAAACAAGAGCACAAGCAATCACAACCTAATCTTCTGCTTGTGCCTTCCTATATTGTGCCTTAGATTTTGGGTTGTCCCTAAGAAAACCTTCAATGGCAAATTCAACTTTGTGATTAGGGATAGAGAAGTTAATTTTTAGGGAATATATTAGGAAAATTTGTGACTACGTGGATTTCATTGACCTTAATATTGTCTTTAGATTTATTGATTAGGTAGGCTACGTATCTTATCTTACTCATTCTCAGTGACTTGAAATCAAAGTCATTCTAGTTGACTTTCATTCCCCAATTAGTTTAATTATTGGTTTCCTAGGCTCACACAAACTAACTATTACCAAATATCATTCTATGTCCTAATTGGTATGCTAAATAAAATAAATTTTATAAAGTAAAGTAATCAATTAAATATGATATGAAATTCTTGGCATTAATCTTTGTCACACCTCAAATTTTGAGCCATACAGATTAGTCTTGAGGCATGGAATTCAATCCCCTCCGCCAAAAAAAAAATAAAAATGAGCCATCAGTCAAAATCATATATGTTAATAAACTCTAAACATTTCTAACTGTCCAAATAAATCATAAACATGGAAAAACTCAAAATGTCTACAAGTTCAATAAAAAATAAACATAAAGCAAGAACTAATTCCTCCACATGATAAATGAAACTAAGATACTACTGATTCCTCAATAGATGTCTTTCAACTCTAATTCTCATCACAGACGCATTCATCATCCTCATCAAGGCTAGTTTTTAGGTTTGTCAGAAGAAAGTTAAAAAAATTTCCCTTAATACTTCTAACACTTAGAAAATTTTCCTTAATATTTACGATTGCCGATTGGATTTTGTGTGTGACCCATTAGGTTCTACCGCTCATTGGACATGGGCTCACAACCTTTGTGACTTTAGATTATAATATATTCACGTTAGTTTAAATTCCTTTAAACTAACTAACTCAATTTAATTAATCTTTATTAATTGAAGAGTACCCAATCTCCATGGTAGATGTCCAAACTTAAGCCTATGGAGCCCAACACATCCTCAAATGATGCTTTTGGTGAACCATTCTAGCTTTACGCATATCATGCAAATACGGTCTTTCCGTCTCCTATCTTCATGAAAGAGGCCTAAGACAAGATATTTGTTGGCTCCCTAATAGCCTTGATACTATACATCTATTCTTAATGTTCGATTTTAGTTTGTGACCTCCTCTTTGGAAACAATAAACATAAAGTAAAAACTAATTCCTTCACATAACAAATGAAACTAAGATACTACTGATTCCTCAATAGATGTCTTTCAACTCTAATTCTCATCACATATGGGTTCATCATCCTCATTAAGGCTGGTTTTTAGGTTTGCCAAAAGAAAGTTAAAAAAAGGTAGAGTGTGAGTGAAAGCTTCAGTGAATATCAAGTGTGTGTAATGTCAATTTGTGAATTTCACATGATTAGTTTAGTGAAAACATTCGAGAAGAATATCAGTGACAAGCAATAAATGGTCAAGTTGTAATGAAACAAAAATTTAGTAAACATGTTTATGGCTACACTAATCATTTAAATGCGATGATCACATAGTATTTGCTGTAGCAGTCAAACTTATGACTCCCACCGTAATAGTTCCTTATTGTTTCAAGTAAGGTGCAACCTTCACAAAACAATGCCTGAGCCAAGGTCCTTTGTAAATCCTATGACCCACCTTAGCCACAAATGGCTTCCATTGTGTGCCAGAGGGATTAGGTCATGGGGGCATGGGGTTCAATCTAAAAGAGATGTAATGCTAAAGATACAATTTAAAATATTTAAAAACTAAAATATAACTTAGATTACAGCAATTAAATGATCTAAATCATGCCTATATGATGTATTGAGGTCAAATTTTTACCTTTCAAGAAAAATCGAACCAAAAACTCGAAGTAGAGTTTTCTTTCCCGAAGGCAGACTACTTCTGGCGCAGCAGAGTGTGATCAACTTTTCATAGGGAAAATCATCTTAGAATTAAGCCAAATCTTTACCAAAATTTCAAAAACTCAATGGATAACGTCCAGTAAAAATTTCAGCACCAAACTCATTTAGAAAGACCTCAAACAGAATCTAGAAGCATACTGCTCGAAAAGAGGATCATCAAAGCAAGTAATCCAAAATTCGTCTTGCCTCTAATGTCATGGTCCACACACCAATTAACAATCCTTTTCTCCTTAATTTAGCTGGAAAAATCAAGAAGAAAGAGAGTTGGCAGGAGGCTAAATATGGTGAGGGAGGTGAAGAAGAGAGTGAAGCCTCAACTCATTAGAGAATCACTTTTGGAGGGAATTTTGGATCTAACTTTTAAATGCACAAAATGTGTGTTTTTCGTAGTGCTGAATGCCCCCTTCTCTATATCTATATATAGAGTGGAGATGGTGTGATGCCAAGGTGGTATCACATCCTACTCAAGGAGGGGGTGCCACTGCCTCCTAAGTATGCCAACTTGCAAATTGCATGTTAATTTGTGTTGAATTTGAATTTAATTTGGAATCTACATTTCATCGTATGAAATGTCTATCTAATTAAACTCCAATTCAGCACCAAATGACCATTTCATTTGAATTCTCCCTCCAAAATCAATTCTTCATTTTAATTAAATTAAACACTTTAATTTAATTAAACTTTGCTTAACCTTTAAGTCAACTAACTTAATTCTTTAAGCTAGATTTGCTCACTTAAATCTTTAAGTTAACTTGACCAATTGATAGTCATGAGCACCAAATTGATCTTAATTTAACTTCTTAAATTAATTAGATCAATTTAATTATTAAATTTACCAATTCGAGATGACTAAAAATTTCGTCAATCGATTCCCTTAATTTTCAACCATCTTAGAATTCTTCCAACACTTAGAAAATTTTCCTTAATATTTACGATTGCTAATTGGATTTTGTGTGTGACCCATAGGTTATACCGCTCATTGGACATGGGCTCACAACCTTTAGGACTTCAGATTATCATATATTCATGTTAGTTTAAAACACTTTAAACTAACTGACTCAATTTAATTAATCTCTATTAATTGAAGAGTACCTAATCTCCATAGTAGATGTCTAACCTCAAGCCCATGGAGCCCAACAATTGGCTGAATGATGCTTTTGGTGAACTATTCTAGCTCTATGCGTATCATGCAAATACGGACCTTCCGTCTCTTATCTCCATGAAAAAGGCCTAGGGTAAGATATTTGTTGGCTCTCTAATAGCCTCGATATTATATATCTATTCTTAATATTTGATTCCAATTTGTGACCTCATCTTTGGAAAACTCCTTTTCCAAATTGTCATATTGCCTTAGCCAAGGACTCATTGGAATCGATCATCATGGAACATATAGGAGATTCACTTGCCGTTTTCAAAGACGAGGAGTCAGATTCCATCTTAGATCTTATAAACCTCCATGTCTAAGTAGCTCATGCCTAATCACCATCGAAATGCTCGCTAGATGGCCAAGATGGAGTCAAAGCATAAGGACCTAAACATAAGGTTACAATAGATCCTCAAGTTAAAGGACTAATTTTATGCACTAGAATAAGCTGGAGAACTGGCCATTAAGACTATCTAGTGGATTCTCTGAGCGGGTCTCCAGTACCTTGTTCTCTAACAAGTGCCCACTAACATGCACTTATATTTCATATGGTTTGCTCATGGAACCGAGCAACATCCAACCCTTGGATTATGCATCATTAGTGTAGGTCTATCCAAATCTTAGATACCTTATCTCATAAGATTCTATGACTTGGGATGTTTAAGATCACAACCATATAAGACTTATTTCATGATCACTACCCAGTCTAAGACCAAGTGCCATAGTCTTGTGTGATCTAGGGGCTTCAACCATATGTTAGTGAAGTAATAAAAGCATAAGATGAAGATGGCCATTTATAAGAATAACATTCAATCAAAATTGTGTTACAAGTGAAATAATTTTTCATGCCAATTTTATTAGCTTGCATGGCACTATTCCAGCACAATCGACGAGCCCGTTGCTGCTTAGTGGAGTCCTTTGCACACCTAGACCAAGTTAGATCCAACTAATTGTAATAGTAGAAGTAATAGTAAAGTTAGTAATTGATTGATCATTAAATTTAATTGCTAGTCTAAAAGTATTAAAAAATCTTATAAGCACATGTTTTCTTTCATCTAGAAATAAAACAAGAAAATTTTTCTTCTTGTGGGCAATGGAATACATGTATAGTATAGTGTGAAATAAAAGAGTTGTTAGTGGATTACATGTCATATATCCTTATGGGTTTTAAAAAAAATACTATATTATACATATAAGTTTAGATACTCACAGTACTCTGCATTCATCTAATCAATGATCTGTCAGGGCTAATTTGAATAACCTACTAAGTAGTGATAATAATTAAATCAATTTCATCCAATGAACACTTCAACAAAGGTTTAAACTTTCCTACTCATTCTAGAATGCCGAATACCCATACAACAATTTTATGACAAATGCCTAGAATGGTGAAAATACTTGAGTAATTCTTCCTAAATTTAATGTAACCAATCCTAATGGGAACCACATTTGTTATCCTCACCAGAAGTACTCACGTAGAATTGATGATTAGAGAAATATAATTAAATTAGCCACTAGTTTCTGAAATCGAAATTGTTCTAGGAGTAGGCCACAATTTCACAGTAGCAAATTTTCATGGCTTTCAGTAACTAAAATAAATAATATATGGTCTAATATTTTATTTATTCTTTTTTCTGAACCAATTTCAAGTTATTGTAAAAACTAAAAAAAAAAAAATCAAAGCACTTCCATTATCATGGTAATAAATGCCCTCAAATTATAATAGTTCAAGTCTAGCATACACTCAGGTAGTTAAACTTAACAAATTTTAGAAAAATAACTACATGGCCTGAATTTGTGAAACATTCAAGTAATGTTACTAACACATCAAAGGTTGTTGTTAAAATTTACCACTTTAAAATACCATCATTTAGATGGACAAAAGAAATTCTAAATTGAACCTGCCTAAACTCGCTACTTATTCGGGTAGGTTATACTTTTGGATCTTTATAAAAATAAATAGAGATACTTAAAACCCAAAAAATTTTCACAACATTGTATGTAACACCCCTAAATATTTCATGATTAGTATCAATTACATATTGTTATTTTAGTTTATGAAATTTTAATTATTTTTAAAGTTTTGGGGTTAATTTGTAAAATTGAAAAAACCTAATTGAACAACTCTTTAAAGTTTAAGGGCTAATTCACAAACAATTAGGACTCGATTAGACAACCATCGTAATGTTGGGGGTTTCCATGGAAGACTTTAGGTTAATTGGGTCAAGGCCAAAATACTCTTATACATGTGTGATATAGTTGTAATTTATGAAATTTGAAAGTGGTTTAGTGTAATAATTTAAACTCTAATTTTATTATTTATTTTACTTAATTAAAAATATAATCATATAAGTTAATCCTTGTCCTACATTTATACATACCTCTACATAAGGGGTATTTGAACATCGTTTATATACATAACATTTGATACTTTTGAGTATCTTAAAATAATTAATTAAAATAAACTTGCTATAAAACATTCTTTAAAAAAAATGCAAATATACTATTTTTTTAAAATTAATATCATTTTAATAATTTTAATTTACTCATTATTAAATTATATATAAAATAATTAATTAAATTTTATAAATATTAAATATTTTTAATAAAATAAATAGCAATATAATTTTAATAATTTTAAGTACATAAATAATTTTAAAATTATTTAAATAATTTTTTAATTTTTTCCCCCTTCATCTTCCCTGCCTTCATTTTCACAACCAAGCTCTATCCATTGATATGCATAGCAGCTAACCACAGCAATTGGTGGCCCCAATGGAAGCCAACAATGATACCGACGGTTGGCTACCATGGTGGTAGCCTTTACATGGCCCCAATGTCCATTGGTTCGCATTTTTAAAATTTCTAGATAGTTTTTTTTCAAATAATTAAAGGTAATATGGTCATTTTACACTTTCTATTAAGATGTTTAGAGATTCGTCAATGATAGGAGAGGTACATGTAATTTTCCAAAGTATAAGGGCAGATTGAATAATTACATCAAATTTCAAGGGAGGTCATGGTAATTAACCCCAAACATAATCAAATAATAAACCTTATTTTAACAGGATAAAGTAAGGTAAATATTAAAATATGGACTTATGATATATTTTCACGTGAAAATAAAATTTCCATATTCAAAACATGGGGGTCAATGATGTGGACAATTAGGACTACAATGGTAATTTGGTAAAATAACTAAAAAAACCCAATGGACTAAATTAATATTTAATTATATAAAAGGACTAGTGCGATCAAGGACAAATAAAACCCCTAAAGAAGGATAACAAAACCCTAATAGACATAAACCCACTAAAAAAAAACTATAGATGCCGAACCCCACAAAAAACTTGGACACAAGAAATTATTCCCAAAAGAACCGCAAACTTTGAAGAACAAAGAATCTCTCAAATAATGAAGCCGCATTATGTTACTCGTTGACTGTTGCATTTAATTACCAGCTACTATAAAATTATTCTTTTGAAGATAGATCTTGCGCCAGTATGTCCAGAAGAAAAGATGGCTTTACCCTTGAGAAAGTAATGTTATGGTCAAGTATGAGGAGTTTGAAGCATTATTAATTGTAATATGCAATTAATTGCTTTAAATCGCGTAAATGGGTTCGGCTAAAATAAAATATTTAAATGTAATGTGCAATTAATTAGTAATTGAGTAATTAATTGACTCAATTTTGTTGCAATGAGAACTACTTAAATTGTGAAAATGAATTCGACTAAAAGAAATATTTAAATGTAATATATAATTAATTAATTAATTGTCAAGCAATTAATTGATCCAATTACACACATAGACGCTCATACAATCAAGATTTGATTTTTCAGGAATAGCCTGCTTTTGCCTGTAATATGGGTTGATGAAATTTCAAAAATTGGGAGATTTTAGTAATTTGAAAAAGCAAATAAGGTAAATGGCATTTTACCCTTTCAAATTTAATTGATTTGATATATTATCCCTCAAAAATAACTACAAAGCACTTCATCCCTTTAATTTAGAGTTACTAGGATACTTTGTCCTCCAAATATAATTTTTGGCAAATAAGTTGTAGTACTTGTATTTTAGCTAGAAGTATTCTTAGTTTTTCATTTATATGGTTGTGATATAATTCATTTTTAAATGATTAATTCATTTTGTTATCCACTAAAATTGTTCTGCCAACCACATTAAAGAAGCAAAATCACTAACTTTATTATTACTCTAAAAAACTTTTTTCTTATTTTATAA
Organism: Jacaranda copaia; assembly: GCA_014898725.1. Classification (NCBI taxonomy): domain Eukaryota; kingdom Viridiplantae; phylum Streptophyta; class Magnoliopsida; order Lamiales; family Bignoniaceae; genus Jacaranda; species Jacaranda copaia. Next base: position 20,323 of record JACGDI010005563.1, read on the forward strand.
AAGATATTTTTAGGAAATAGTAAAGCTCATGCTTTATTTTAGTAATGTTAAGATTATCTAATCTGTTTTTAAAGAATTAGAATCATTAATTTTGTTATTAATCAAACTATGGTCATGCTGATTAGGAAGGAAAGAGGAAGAAGTGTTCATATATTGTGTGTGTGTATATATATATATATATATATTTAGATTAACAGCTAATTCAACATTTCGATTACAAACATAATTAATTAGTTTAATAAGAAATGCATTTTATAAACTAATAGTCATCTTAAGGGAAAATACACACAACACATTGCGTAAAGTGTCATACAAACATATCCAAAAAGGTAGAAAAAAGTGAAAATGACAAGAATAGTTTTGTTGAAATTGTATTTGGGGGCAAAGTCTAATAACATTAAATTAAGAGGACAAAGTATTTTTTATTATTTTCGAGGAGCAATGTGCTAAAACAATTAAGTTTGGGGCTTAAGTGCCATATACCCAAGCAAATGTTATTTTACTCTATAATAACTACTATAATATCATTTCAAACTGCGCCTTCATTCCGAAAACACAATAGATACCACTTTCTTTTTCAATTGTTCCTCTTCGGTGATCCGCTGCCACACGCATAAACTTGAATTCCTTTCCTAGTTTTCTGATATCTGCTATTCGGAATTCTTCTGGAGTTGAAATGGAGAACACGAATGCCAAAGCTGACTCAGACAACACCGGTGCAGAAGAAAACCCCAACAATAACAACAATGGTATGGATGATAATAATAACCCACTGAACGGAAATGACGCCGGAAATCGACCTCGGAGAACTCCGTTTACCGACCTCAGTCAAGTCGACGCTGATCTTGCTCTTGCCCGTACCCTCCAAGAACAGGTTCTTTTTCTTTTTTCTTCTTTTCTTCTTTTTGGCTTTCCTTTCTGGGTTTTCTTTCCCTGTCGTATTCTCAATTTTAATTAGAAATGTCACCTTTTGCTCAATTTCGCCACTGTGTTTTCTCCCTTTCTTATTAGGGTCTGAATTTAATGTGTTGGCGTAATACTTAAGCTGGTTGCAGTCGGAATTTTGCGTTTCTGGTGAAGTTTTATTATTTGTATGAATATAGAATTTCTAACCTAGTTTGTTTCTGAAGTACGTGGTCTTCCAGCTCGAGCTTCATCGAATTGCGTTTTCTTGATAAATATTTCTTTTTATCTGTTTATCTGCTTTTTTAGTCCTATTAACAATATTCATTTGATTTTGTGATGAAACTGCGGGGCTGCAGGCATTTATTTATGTGCTGACCTTTTTACTTGGTTTAGGCATTCAGGAATTAGCCACAAAATTGTTGAAAACCAATTCGATTTGGGTGTCCGGTGCCATACTATTAGAACACTTTATATTTTACTTCTGATACAGCAATTATATTTTAGTTGGCATCCCTTGATTTCATATCTTCTGCACCTTGTTGAGCATGAACATTTGCATGACACTTTTGTGTTCTGACCAATCATAAAGTTATATTCCTGGCATTAGTTCTGCGCATTATATATTACCATTGTTTTTAAAATTGATTGAAATTTGATTTCCTTGAACTAGGAAAGAGCTTATATGATGTTGAGAATGGAAAGCGGTGGCAGCAGCGATTATGGAAGTTGGGAAGCTGAGAGTTACGGGCATGATGATAATGTTGATGAAGATGATTATAATGATGCTACTGAAGAGGATTATGATAGTGATAGGTCTGATGTGGAAGCGGACGATGATGAAGGAGATCCATTTGACGAGCATGCTCATGGAGAACGAGAAGAAAATGATGGCCTAAATGTTGAATTGGATCCCTCTTCCTTTTCAAGTGATGAGGCCTATGCTAGAGCCTTGCAGGATGCTGAAGAACGAGACATGGCAGCTAGATTGTTGGCCTTAGCTGGGATAAACGAAGGTGAGAGTCCAAATTTACCTCTTGTCAGTTCCTTGCCTAATATGCCGTCCAAGAATGTAGGAGGACTGAGTGATTATTGACATTACTTTAAATATTTCATAGTGATTGTCGGTGAAGATGATGATGAAGAGGAGCATGGTGGTAATTCTCAGGTATAATCTGATATGATGTTTTCTCTTCCATTGCATGGTTGTATGTCAAGAATTTAATGTTATTATTTTGTCTTACCTATGAAAGAAAGAGTTTGTCTGTTTCTCTGGAGTTGGATGATGGTTTTCTCCGGACTTTGTCTCAGTAATCTTCCATGCTGTACTGCACCCATAAAATATTTGCAGGGAGTTTCTGCTAAGAAATGACTTTCCCGTATATATATATATATATCTAATATCTACCTTCAAACTGCAGAAAATTTTCTGAACTCAATGTAGACTTGAGCTTTGTTTCATTGGTAAGGAGAAACTTTCTCGTGATATGAGAGCCATGAAACAACTAGTTGTGCTCTGTGTTTGCACAGACTTTTAGATGCTGTTCCAAGAGTGCTGTTAGGTGGGAATTTTAGTCAAGTTACAGATTGCTCTTCTTCAACTTGGAATGTGAATACGAGGGCCACGAGAGTATTGCATCTGTTCTGATCAATAATAGAGAAGTGTTGGGAATTCAATAATCATCTGAGTGATAAGGTTTTAAGGTGGCTTTATGGACTAAATTCCTTTCAGCCTCCATTACCAGATTCTGGTATTATATTCGTAGAGCATGCTGCCTCCACATTTGGCTTTAACAAGAGCCCCTGCAAAAATGTTTATGGTAATCTGATCCAAGAGAGGATGTGTAACCATTCTGTGACTTTTTTGGAAGTGATAAAAACTAATAATAGAGTATTACTAGAGGATCAAGGGGTGCATATATCTTGTTCTGTTCTTCAAGCATCATTTTTTTTGTTGTTTCATGTGATTGTTCAGATTCTTGGGCCTTATAGTAGCTTTTCTCTGAGCCTGTTTCTGTGTAGGATATACAGCGACCTTTGCCATGACAAGTTCAATATCTTGACTTGAAATTGATAATATTCTTGTGTGAGGTGAAAGTAACAGAAAAACTAGAGGGTAGTTGGCAAAAATTCATTTCCTTGTGCCTTCTCTTTGGATTATGGTGGACTTGTGCCTGTTGAAGCTCCTTTGGTTCATATTTTTATGCCCAGATGCTCACCCCACTTTGGCACATCAGCTGTGTTGCATCTGTCATTTTTGGTAGTCCCTTGAAGCCAAAAAATCTGAAATTTAGTCGTCAACAGCACATAAATCACCGGATCAAGATTGGGTAGATGTTTTGATACTAAGTTGTGGGAGATTCCTCTTTCTTCTTTCATATATTTACACTAAATCTATTTTGTCAGCTATGGGTGCACAGTGTTTTTTAATTTGATTTGCGCAAAGTAGTACAAGGTGTTTGACCACGCCTATTTTCGATCAAATGGCTTACAATCTCTATTCCACCTTAAAATTTGTTGTGAAGAATTTAATTCTTGGGCTGCTTTATTCTTTTGGGCACCTTGCAAGGTGTTCTAAGAAAGGGCTCAAACATTTTTTTTCTTTTTTCTTTTTCTTTTTCTTTTTTTAAAATTATTGCTTTGATCAGATAACTACCAGTTTGTATTTCTGTCATTTCGACAACCAAAGTTTTGTTGAGTGTCACTCAGATTCAAGATGATATTTCTTCCTTCAGCTTTTGACATCTTCACCGCTTCTCCCTTCTGGCTGCTCTTGTTGCCACCAAACATTACCCTTGCCGGCCCAATTGCACCAATCCTTTTATGATCTACAACATTATGACCACCATGTGCAGCCTATGGTAATTCCTTGTACCCTTCCCATGCATGCATTTGTATTCCCTTCCCAAGCCTGAATCTGTATCCCCATCCCATTCACATGTTTGTATCCCCTTCTCGTCCATGCATGTCTCAATATATAGATGCCACCTGTTGAAAATCCAAATTAAAGCTCTAATTTTCAGTAGTCTGTTTAACTTAATTGCTTTTGACTAAAATAGTAAATCTTGATTTGACTACTTCTGCTGGCATGTTGCTTTAAATTGAGCTTGATAGAAGATTAATAAGAAGAGAAACAGAAATAAATTGAAGAAAAAGATGATAAACAAATGACGGTTAGGGCCAGGTGCTGGGCTGTGGCATTTGTGCTAAAAGAAATCATAAAATCAACAAAAGAAAAGAGTAGAAGAATAGAAAAGAATGATAATCAGTTTGTTTGGGGGACAAAAAAAAAAGTAAATTCACCTTTTGGGATGAAAATTCAGTTACTAGGGGAAGTAGTAACGTTAGAAAAGCAGTTGTTTATGTTTTATGTATTTTTGAACCTCTATCATAAAAGTAGTGGTGTCATGTCATTACAATTTTGGGAAAAAATATCCGTTTTAGGAACTATAGCCTGGAGTTCAATTTAGAACTTTCTTCCACAGTGAATAGGCTATAATAATTGGCTGAATAGGATTTGATGCAAATATAAAAATAGTGCTAGTCATGTTCAGAGGCTATGCACAATAATGGGAATCCTGTAGAGTTTACATGTTCTTTTGAAGCCAGACAGTAGAATCAACAGTGGCATTGATAGGATTTTGGGAATTTTAGCAGTGATAAACATTTGTGATATGTGAGGATTACTGCATAGAATGTTGAGTTACAGAGAGAAAATGCTGAAGAAGAGCAAGTTGAAGTAGTAGAAGAGGAAAAGAGTTATTTATCCTCACAAGGACTAGGCAACTTAATATCAATGCATTATTAGTATCTTAAGAACTACTCATTGAGCAAAATAAATGGCAGGAATAGATGTAGGATCAGGAGGCTACTACATCTAGACTTTGATTGAGGATGATTTAAACCCTTGACTAGTTAAGTTCTATTCTAATTCTAGATCATGTTGACCTGGACTGCAAATAAGATCAAATGACCATACGTTTTATTATATGAGAGAGAACACGGAATTTTTCACTACCAAATTGCTTAGATATGGATTAGGAGATAGAAACTGTTGACTAGTTCAGTTCTTGGACTAATTTTAGTGTTTCTGGCTAGAATCTATACAAACTAAATGAATTCCGAAGTCGTATTGAAAGTGAGACTACACCACATGTCAGATAATTGCATCAACTTTAAATTTGAACATAATGAAAGGGTAAGATAGTTTAATGAAAAGACTTCTGAAATCGGGCATAATAATTGCTCTCTCTTACCTGGATTTAGCTTTCATTGCGGATGATATAACTTGTTTGTGTAATACCAATTCCAAATTGAAATAAACTACCAACTGGGTTGGATTGGCCACCCAACTACCCAACATATTGCCCACTAGAGATGCTGACTTGATGAAAGTCCTTATACATTTTCTCTACTGGAAATGCTTCTACAATCTGATTTAGGTGCTGTTTGCATATGTTCCGGGCTTTTGTCCAATCCTTATCAAACTCGTGATAAGTTCTAGGGATAGTTTTGGATGAATTGGCTCAAGCTGCTGCCTCACGCATCTAATGCCTCTCTCTTAATACCAAGTGCCAAGCAAGAAACAGACAGCTTTCCTCTAATTCAATTGATTTTTTGATGCTACATTTGGTTTCACGGTTAATTGAAATTAGTTTTATTTTATGCTGAACTTGATGCCCGTATTTGTCCTTTGTCTGTTCTGATTCTTCTCCATTTGCTTTATCCAGTGTGAAGCTGTGTATTGTGCTATATTTGGAAGTAGAATTAGATCTTTATGAAATCTCTCTTCCATTTTATTTCTGTGCTTACTCTGGGTGTCAACATATTTATTTGGATGATGCTACTATATCTCATTGATTTGAAATTGAGATATATTGATTTTGTTTGTCCCATGCCCAACACTGTTGAGCCCTAGGATGCATGGGAGGAGCTTGATCCTGATGAACTATCATATGAGGTAATTAGGATGTGATGCCCGTGCTCTATTTCTTCTTGGTGCCATTTTACTTTAAGTTCACAGCTGACTTTATGTTATAGGAGTTGCTTGCCCTGGGTGAAGTTGTTGGAACAGAGAGCAGGGGTCTTTCTGCAGAGACAATTGCTTCCTTGCCCTCAATCAACTTTAGATCACAAGGCAATCAGGAAGGAAGCTGTGATTCGTAAGTAAACATTGTCTAGTATTCACTACACATTATTTTGTGCTATCTCTGCATCCACCAAAAACACACACTCAATTTTTTCCGTGCAAGGTTGCTGTTATGCTGACTGCATATTTATGTTGGGTCTCAGCTGTGTTATATGTAGGTTGGACTATGAGGATGGCGACGCCTTGACTGTGCTTTCTTGCAAACATTCTTACCATTCGGAATGCATTAACAATTGGTTACAAATAAACAAGGTATATTCTTCTGAAATTTTGTTTAGGGAAAAGAATTAAGCTTATATATGTTAAGTAATTGAAGTGCTGAAAAAAAAGAAAAAAAATCCATGAAATGCCAGACTTTTAGTTTGCTGTTTTCCTTCCCAAGGCTGGAAAATCGTAAACCTTGGATGTAACTAAACATGAAAATTTAAAGCATTTTGGTATTTGCTTTTATTGTTGTTTTAGTATGCTGCTCCAGCCTGCTTTCTTTAGCAAATTATCCCTGAGTTTTCCATTTAATCCAGAATATTTATAGTTGCTAAGGAAGTGCTAATGTTGCGACGATTAAAGTAGAGAGATGGCTTTTTATGTTGGTAAAATGAGTTAAATTTTCCTCAGTGACAGATAATGCGTTCTATCTCGTGAACCCTCCTTGCAGCACGAGGAATCTGAACTATATTAGTTAAAACTCATTTATATACACTTACTACATGTGGTTTTGGTTTTCAAAACATTTCATTGGCAATGAAGACAGAAATAGGATTAACAGATGAATGATGATATTTAATATTTTACGTTTGTGTAGGTTTGTCCCGTATGCAGCGCTGAAGTCTCCACTTCAGGGATAAGCTAGCAGCGTCCGATTAAGGTGAAGATGTTTTTGCTAATATTTGATAGCTCTTTACCATCTTTCTATATTATGCTACACTTGACTGCCAGTGCAAAATGTATTTTTGTATTTATTCATTGTTCTGCCTGATTATATGTTTCCCAACATTTTTTTTTTTTCTTTTCTTTTCTTTCTCTCTTCTTCTTCTTCTTCCCCGCCCCCTCTTCTCTCTTTGGCTGGTAAAAGTTTTGTTTCATTTTTTGTGCGAGTGGGCAAAAGCAAAACCCAATTATCATACGGTCAAAATTGAAATCGAACAGGATTGGAATTCTTTGGTTTGTTTAGGCCTGTTCGGTTTTATTTTCATTTACATTATTTTTAAAATATTGAAAAGTAGTTAGTGGAAATGAGTTTATATTTGGATAGATTGTTGAAAAAGTAATAATTATGTTGGTTTTAGTAAGTTGTAGGAGGAGAGAGATAGAAATAGTGGAATAAAAAAAGAAGATATATAGGTTATCGGAAAATGTGTTTTGAAAATGAAAATAAGAATGATGTTGGGTAAAAATATGTGAAAAATTATGTGTTTTATTTTTAGAATAGTAGAAAATGTAAAAATGAGTTTTGAAAATGAAACCAAACATATGCCTATCCAATTAAGGGGTTCACGAATTTCAGTAGTCAGTAATATATCCTCACGCTGCAATTAATTGCCGCTGTGTCTTAATTAGATAGCATTAGGTTAATTAAGACATGGCATTAAGTAGCATAGAATCATTCAATCATTAAAGGAATTATAATTTATAAATCTAAAATAATATTTCTGTAGTATCTGTTAATTTTTGTTTCATTATTTAATCAGGAAACAACATTTTATGGTGGCATTACAACTTTATGATTTAATCAAAAATATAATATTGTTGAAAAATTCTTCATATGCGCCCCTATTGCAAATTTATTAGCCAAAAGAAAAAGTAGATAGATTCTTGCTAAATATTCATTGTCTAATGTGATTATGTACTCTTATGCCAAAAATATTTTATGTGAATAAAGCATGGAAATATTGGTGTTGCAGTTCAAATTAAAATTGGTGGCGAAAATATAATAAATAATATGAGGAAACGAAAGAGCTACAGTATTTAAAGTAATAATAGAAGAACATTTAATATGAAAACAAAATGACACAGACCGACATACAGAAATGGGGTAATCAAAGATAAAAATAATGTCATTCATGACTAAAATAGTTTGCTGATATATTTCTCCAAATTGCAAATCAATCATCCAAATAGAAATAAAAGTCGAGCAACTACAAGTATAGCATCATCAATGCCCTAATTACATTTATGATAAATAGAGAAAGGTATTTTTTACTATTGATGAAAGATAAATAGGCATCCAATGCATTTAGAGTCTGGTTATCGAACGAGGAAAAGGTTGAAAATGAGAAATAGTTTAAAAAATTGTGTAAAATTGGGAAAAGAAAAAAGTGGAGAGGGTCGAAATAAATTAATAGATGCAATACAAAAACAAACAAACAAACAGTTCTCATTGTCACTCATTTGACCAAATGAAAAACAAAAGTGAAAACTAATATCAGAAACATAAAATAGTGCAGAACAACCTACAAGAATAAATTAGTAAAAAAAATTATAATAAAAAAATTACCATTTAATTGTTTTCTCACAATCCCAAACTAACTGGCAGAAAAAAAAAAAAAAAAAAAAAAAAAAAAAGAATTGCATTATCACCAATGTAAACATACACCATGGATATGTAATAAAATGAAAAAGAATAAAACAACTTTAATAGTCACCAATAAAATAAGAAGGTTTTCATAGTTTCTTCAAAACTAAGATAATATGATATTTATGTTAGAGAAACACTCGGCAAGTCAATATAATTGGGGAGCTTGATCCCCAAACCTTGGACATTTGGTACGTGCTCTAATCGTTCGTGGATTTCTCGTCCTACGGGCATTGGTGTGAGAACGCAAGCCTGCACTCGTTAGTACTTGTTAGGGAACTAATTTAGTGAACAATCCAATCGGAATTTCGATCGAATTCAAATGAGCATTAATAATTTCCATGCTTGTCATAGTGCATTAATTAATCTTTTGATGGTCTTATCTAGACATGAAAATAGCCTAGATTAGGCTAGAGTATGACTTAAATAAACCAGGCTTGTTATGCAAATGACAAGTCTGAGCCCAATCCATTATCTATGATCGGTTCTCTTTTAAGGTTAGGCCTAGCCTCAATAAATTTTAAAGCTTTAATCTGGCACGAAAGCCTATCTACTAGGGCTTCAATTAAGTTTAAATATTACATAAATTTAAATTTTTAATATGCTCAAACTTGCAATAGACCTTTATAAGTAATAATCAAAATGATAAATAACAAATGCATAATTATGAAAGTTCAAATCTAAGTATAAATAGTATTATATCTATAAAAAGCATTATTAAGCAACATAAAGGATTCCATAAATGACTAATTAAGCAAATCAAATACAATTAGCTATTTAATATTAAATCACCATTATTGTACATTTTATGTGAAAAGGGATCAATGTGTCAAGGCTTTGCAAGCTTCTAAAAGAGCTTAAGTTTAGCTTATTTAGTTAAAAATGCCACTTTTTACGCCTAAATTTGGTCCTTTTATTAAATTGGCTAGACCATAAGTAGATTAAGCCATAGGTCCTGATGAATACCCTAGCCTATTCTCATCCCTAGTCTTATCAGATGTCTGATGCTTAGGTCCTTATATTTCAATGCATCTCTTGTGCTCTCTTCAAGATGCTATAGGGATTTGTTTGACCTACATTGAGTGTGAGTTACATAAGCATAGAGTTTGCAAACTAACATGGATTATGTCAACCAAACTAGTAGAAGCATAGAGTTTGCCAACTAACATGGATTATGTCAACCAAACTAGTAGAATGGGTAAAAATCTAAACATGGATTATGTCATCCAAACAAACTAGTAGAATGGGTAAATCTTCTATGTGTTCCATGAACTCCCATGTGTCTTATGTTGATTGATTTTAGGAAATATTTGATTAAGGTGAGTGAAAATTAAAAAATAACTTCTCAAAGATGAGGGCATAAGAAAATTCCTCTATTGAGGATGAATGTATAGCTATTGAGGCTCATAGGGTGCCATTATCTCCAACATTTACCTAATTAGGAGATAGTTGACATGAGAATCATATTTGTATGGTACTCACAATATGAAAGGTTCACCATGTTGTTTTGCTAATCAATTAGGCTTAATTGGCTTGTAGTTAAACATTGATCATGAGGTGTGGGACACACTTAGATTAATAGAGATTAATTCTTCAGTAATTAATTAAAGAAATTTAAATGACTAAAATAATTAAGAGGTAATTATTCACTTATTAAATTGCAAGCATTATTGGCCCATGCCCGATTGATTGGCAAATGACATGTCAAATTGAGACCCTTAGGGCATAAAAGTAAAAGTCCAACAAAAAAGTAAATTAATTAAGCAAAAAGGACTATTGAGGCCACCTAACTAAGCCTACCTAAGATGGGACCTATAATTCAAATGGGCTCAAGCCTACCAAAAAGACCTAACTAATATAAATATCAATTTTTACTATAAAAAAAGGCATATAAGCAAACATTTTTTCTACTCGAGTTCTAACTTTATGAGAGCGTATTCTATGAGTAGAAACCAACTATTCATTATTTTATGGAAAGGACTCAAATGTTGCTTAGAAATGGAGCAAACTTCTTTCTAGAAGAAAGTAGTGTGTTGGTTCATTTTTCTAGAACACATGCAATGAGAAAGTTCTTCAATTTTGAGAATTTTTACAAATGATTTCTTATACTCAAGTTCTCTATTGGACTCGATATTTATAATTTTTAGTTTTGATAGGTTTAGACTCATTAGGATTTTTCTACCCTTTTTCATAGGTTTAGCTTGTCCTTTAGGCTCTTTGGTCCTTTTACTTTAATTTTAGTTTATTGTCATTTTTAATCAATTTACTAAATTGTCCTTATAGTCAACTTTTTAGCAGTATCACCAAGTCCCCTATTTTCGCTAAGAAAATTCTATTTTCATATTGAAATATATTGATTTTTCACTTACGTGAATTTATAAAAATGATATTTGTAGCACCCCATTCAGGAGGTGCTACTCTATTCGAATTTTCGAAAGAAAAAAAAAATCACCAACACAAATATGCACTTCCAAAATTTTCAATTTAAATAATTTCATAACAACTTGAAATGTTAAGCAAAATCAAAATCAATTAATGAAATGCTCTATCAACTAGTTTGGCTGCAATACTTCAAGCCAAATCAGAGTTTCCATAATTTACATTCTTCCAAAAGCCCACAATTTTTAAACACATGCTCATGTCAAACTTCAATGGCTCCAACTTATTATGCCTCATCAAAAGATTAAGATGATAACCTAGTGATAGTCGCATATTTACAATACAAGCATATATATCACATTCTTACTAAGCACAAAGAGGCCCGAGCTTAGGTTGTCCTCTATTCTTTCAATCTAGGGCAAAGAATAGAGGAAATAATACAAAGAGGGTGAGTCCAAATGACTAAATAAGGTAAACATCAACATTCATCATAAGATTTGAGTGATTGTATCACATTATACACGTGTGTGTATATATATATATATAAATAAAGGACATTTATTTCAAATATGAATGACTAAAAGAACATATTGACTTTAGATGATTGAATAGAACCTCAATACCAATCTAGGCCACAATTGCAACATAGGTTGAAATAAAACTAAAACTACTTATGGGCCCTTAAGAGCAATCTCCACAATCAAAGTACTTTAGGCTGATAGAATGACCTCCACAACCAAGGTACTATGGACCGGTAGAACGACCATTGAAAGTAGGAATAGGGTTGAGATCCATAATGTAAAACCAAAAATAGGCAAAAAGTAATCAATCTACTCCATTCCAAGAATCTAATCAGGCTTATAATAAGAATTTAGATCTAGAAAATTTACCTTCAAAGCTAAATCCAAAGGCAAGAGGAGAATGACTCCAACAAACACTTCATTGGAGCAACTCGCACATAGTAGAAAGATGCCAATAGTTGACCGCCTTCAACAACTCCAAAAATACTCAAATTTGGTAGAGAACTCCACCACACACCAAAATTAGAAGCTTCCAAAAATTTTGTGCATATCAAAACCTCATAGGCCCTTCAAATATGCCACACAAACAGTTGAACAACAATGGTTCACCAAGGAGCAACAAGTCCTCCAAGTGTTAAACCTCTAATGAATTAGTCCACACACCTAAGGAGAGTCCTAAATCAACCTCAAATCTACTAGATAACTTGAAGATGAAGGTGAGGGAGTGGCGTTCGAAGAGGAATTGGAAAAGGAGAGTGATGCTGCAAAGAGCTTGTCGGTCTGGAACTCCGGTGGATTAGAATGATATTGGGCCTGAGATCTGCAACCAAGAACAAACGTAAACTAGTCGAGGTGCCCCGGCTAAGGCACTCCGATGCTCAAGTCAGATTTTCGGTAAGACGGAGAGTATTTAGAGAGTGTATAGTGAATAGTATATTTGCAATACCTTGAGCGTGGTGGTGCTAGTAGGATTTATAATCTGATCATTATGTGAATTTACCTAAGTACCTTTGTTAGGTGTGCTTGGGTTTTCCTCCTGCCCGGGGTTTGATAGTCATTTTATGCCCAGATCTTGGGGCTGTGCCAAGTGGCGCAATCTCCTATTTTCCTAGGTAGTCACGTCAGTGGGCGCGCGCCTCTGGCAGAGTTGTCAGGGTTGGTGGGAGCGGTTACATCCGTAGGCAGCAGTCACATTTGCTGCCACGTGTAATTATTGCTTAAAGGTTCAACTTGTCCCATTTGCAACCGGGGGTCGATTCATGTCGACCAAGCTTAGCCGATGAGTTTGGAAGAGGCCCTCAGGTCGATACGGGTCGACCACGGAGCTTCGCATACGGGGTCGATACTGATCGACTAGACTGACGTTCACCTCTGGGCTATTAGCATAAAACCTTGGAAGAGGCCCTCAGGTCGATACGGGTCAACTACGGGGCTTGGCATATGGGGTCGATACTGGTCGACTAGGCTGACTTGCCTCTGGGCTTAGTGGGTTGAATCTTCTGAATTTGGGCCTGTGGGGCCTACTGAATTGTACCGTTTCACACTGGGCCTCATGGGTTGTCTCATTTGTAGAAGGGCCTATTAGGCCTGTTAGGCTATCCCATATCAGAGAGAGTTTGGAGAGTATGAATTTTCAACACATGAAATATCACACTTTTGGAGGGAAAATGAAAATCTTATGGAAGACCATCACATGGCTGGCCACTAGGGGTATTTATAGAGAGGAGAGTGTGATGCAAGTTGGCATCACACCTCCCATGCATGTTGGTCACTTGGCAACTTGTATGTTAATTTGAATTTCACATGCATTTGTATTTAATTCGCAACTTTATTTCATCTTATGAAATGTAATGCAAATTAACTCTAATTAAATTCAAAAGGACTCTTTCATTTGATTTTACGTCCAAAATTCAAATTCTCATTTTAATTAAATTAACTCTTTAATTTAATTAATTGGTTTGACTTAACTCCTTAAGTCAATTAACTTAACTCTTTAAGTTAATAGATGCCAACTTAACTCTTTAAATTAACTTGACTAATTAATAGTCACATGGCACCAATTAAATTAACTTCTTAATTTAATTGATCTAATTTAACTTCTTAAACTAATTTAATTAATTTAACAATCAAATTAATCAAGCCAAGCTGACAAAAAATATAGTCAATCGATTTTACCCAAAAACGCCTAGAATGAATTTTCTAACTCCTTAGAAAATTCCTCCCATCAAGAAAAAACTTCCTTTAGGCTTTTGTATGTAGCCCATTAGGTTTATCCATTCATTGGACAAGGGCTCACAACTCATTGTGATATTTTAAATATCAAAATATTCACATTAGTTTGAATTCCTTTAAACTAATATCTTTTTCAATTAATCTCTTTTAATCGAAGAGTACCTAATCTCTATAGTCGATGTCTAGCAACAAGCACATAGAATGCAACTAATTGGATAAATGAATATGTCTCAATGAACCATTCTAACTCTACACTTGTTATGCAAATATGGTTTTTTCATTTCCTATATCTCAAAAAACACCTAGGGTAAGATATTTGTTGACTTCCTAATAGCCTTGATAACTATGTTCCTAATTCCAATGTTTGAATCCCCTTTATGATCTCATCTTCAGAAAACTCCTTTTTCAAATTGTCATACTACCTTGCACAAGAATTTCATGGAATCGATCATACATAATACATAGGAGATGCATTCGTCTTACACAATAATAAAGAAATGGTTCCCATCTTGAATCTCATAAAACTCCATGTCTAATTAGCTCTTACACAATCTCAAACCAGATGAGTCGCTATGTGAATGGTGAATAGTTAAAGCATGAGGACCTAAACACAAAGTTACCATGAATCCTCATGTCAAATGACTAATTATATACACTAGCGTAAGCTGAAAAACTTGCCATTACTTACTTGTCACTTCGGCTAACAAGTGTATTCTCCAAGTGGGTCTTTAGTGAACTTGTTCTCTAACAAGCATGCATCTATGTCTAACATGGATTGCTCGTGAAATGGAGCTATATCCAATCCCTTGAACTTATGTATTGTTAGTGCAAGTTTATCCAAATCTTAGATGCTTTGTCTCATAAGATTCTATGACTTGGAATATTTAAAATCATGACAATAGAGACTTATTTCATGATCACCACCCAGTATGCAACAAAAGTAAAGATACCTGGTAATTATATAAACTTTTACCACCTACATGGAAAGAGCCTGAAAAGTTGTTGAGAAAAATAAGATAGAGAGTAAAGCATAATATATATATATATATATATTCTCCATTAAATGTATATAATGTGATTTTATTTGAAGTAAGGGGTCAACCAACACCCGCCTTGGAGTCGTTTCTATAGTAAAGAAATCAAATAGATAACAAAGTAATATACACACATGGAAGCTTTTGAAACGGACAATTCTTACCATATTGTTGCCATTTCACCACTTCATACTTGTGGGTTTCATAAAAAATCCACAGCGAATCTCTTTGGAAATCAAATTCAAAACAAATCCATTTTATTCTATTCAGAACAATTAAAAAAGACATCACACGTATATTAAAAAATAAGACAAACATCCAACAGAAGTTTTTACCTAATAGATTTTTAACACACAAACCCTAGTGGGGAAGAGAGGTTAAGAAGGTATACCACATAAAGGAGGTATCTCATCAGTGGAAGGGAGGTTTTCCAATAGTGGAGAAGAGGTTTTCCAATAATTTATTTAGTGTGATTGCTAAATAAGAAAGAGTTGAAGAGAGGAAAAAGAAAGACAAGGTTTTGAAAAGTAAAAGTATTATGTGAATACAGGATGATATCCCATACATACACACATATATACACACACATTGATAGAAAGGATTTGTAAATTAAATGAAAATACGTACCTGTGTAGAATGAGTTATGCTGGAAATCTATTGTACACCTTCATTTTACTTTGAATGCTATAAATTTTATACTTAAAACCTGCACCACTACTATATATGGCATTGATTTGTATTTACATTTGGAGTTAAATAGAAATTAATGGCCATGAGAGCTTTAACATATTGTATAATTAAAAAGCTAAAAGAAATACTATTAGTTTTTTTTTTCCCTTCCCTTCTAAATTATCTGTAGGGATTTGCATCAAATGTTAATTATTTCAATATTTTTAAGTTCATTTTCTTTCTTATATTTTTTTTCCCACGAAGAGATAGATGGTGTCGAAGAATAATATTAGTGCTACATGTAACTTTCCTTTTCATAGAAAATCTATTTCTTTCTTATTATTGGAGTTATGAAAATATGCTTCTTAAACTATTTGTAGTCAAAGCTGGCGTATGCATCCGTGTTTATGTGATCTTCTCTCTATTCTGCTTAATGGCTGTAGACTCCGGTGTCGACAAAGTAAACGGCCAAGCGAAAGAGAATTAATAAGTCAAAACAGAACAAATGTCAAGATTTTACTTCCTTTAATTATTACTAGCTCAAAGTAATAGTAATAATTAAATGTGGTAAAAGTTGAACGCAATTTTGAAGAAAACATATGTGTAAATTTGAGAAGTTGTTCTCTTTTTCTAGAAAATTGCTTCATTATTCAGTTAAATTCAAGTAAAGTTGCGCGGTTGGCTTGCCTCTGCCGGTAAGATTAAGTTTAAGAAAGAAAAACAAAAAGAAAGAAAAGGAAAGGAGGAGGAGGAGGAGGAGGAGGAAGAGAAACACTTACCTCATATGAGAATGAAGGGGAAATTTGAAATTTAGGGTTTGTGCAAGATGTTTTTTTAATATTAAATTTAAAATTTTTTATTTTATATATAATAATTTATTTTT
>JACGDI010005563.1:40440-114954 GCA_014898725.1 Jacaranda copaia
TATCCCATAGTGGCCGACCACTTGAGGGTTTCTTGGGCTTTGGTTGATTGTTTTGGTGCATCAAGGACTCTCTTGATGCACCCCTTGCACTATTGGTCTAAGTGATGTCACTCAAGTACCAAGTAGAATTTTAATCCTACTAATAAAAGTCTCTATTTTAATTATTAATATTTAAATGGACTCTTCCATTTAATATTTTCCTAAAAAGGAATAATAATTGATATCAATTAAATAAGCTCTTTAATTCAATCAATCCAACTTAACTCATTAAGCTAGAAAGACTAATTAATTAAACTTACCACATGGCCCAATTAAATTAGTACTTTAATTTAATTGGACTAATTTATCTGTTTAGTTTAATTGATTAATTTAAGAAATTAAATTAATCGAGCTATTGTGACCAATTTTGACTTAGTCAATTAATCGATTTCAATTTTGATCAATTTAATTATCAAACTCATTAGATAATTTCTCCAAGCCCACTAGAGTGTTAAAGACTTTGTGTCTGACTTATTAGGTTTACAAATTAATTAAGCACAAACTTGCAACTCTTTAAGAATTTATTGAATATCAATACTTCAATTAACCTAAACTCCTTTAAACTAATCGCTCTTCAATTAATTTCCATTAATTGAAAAGTATCCAATCTCCATAGTCAATGTCTAGCACAAGCCTATGGAGTTTAACTAATTGGATGAATTAATTAGTGTGAACCTTTTTGCTTATGATTACAATGTAAATACGGTCCTCCTATTTTGTATCTCCTAAAAGAAGCCTAAGGCAAGATATTTGATGGTTATCTAATAGCCTCAATAGCTATGTATCTATTCTTGATGTGTGGTTCCTATTTGTGACCTCAACTTTGGAAAACTCCTTTTTCAAATTGTCATACAAACTTGCACAAGGATTTTCTTGGAACCATTCACCATAGAACATATAGGAGATCAACTTGTTCTTCACAACGAACAATAGATCCTTTCTTAGAACTCACCAACATACATATATAAATAGCTTGTGCCCAACTTAAGCAATGGGCGACCTGCTAAATGGTTAGAATAAAATTAAAGTACAAAGATCTTAATGCAAGTTTGTTGTGGAATTTTGAGTTGAAGGATTAATTATATATACTATCGTAAGCTCAAGAATTGCCCATTACCAACAAGCCACTTCAACTACCTTATGAATTCTTTAACCTAGTTTTTAGTAACTTGTTCTCTAACAAGCACCCGCTAATGTGCATTCATGTCTCGTATGTGGATTGCCCACGAAATAGAAAAATATCGAACTCCTTAGAATATGCATCTTTAGAACAAGTGTATCCAAATCTTACATGTCTTGCCTATAAGATTCTATGACTTAGAATATTTAAAATCATGACCATAGAGACTTCTTTCATGATCACCATCCATGACCAAGTCCCCTAGTCTTATTTGATTTAAGGACTTCAACCAAATGCATGTGAAGATTATCATAAAATGCACAAGATGAAAATGGCCATTTATGTATCATTTAATCAAAATTATCTTAGAAAAAGGAATAGCATTACATACCAATCTAATTAGCTGTAGGCCACTATTTCAATAATCTCCCACTTGCCCTAGAGCCAATTCCCTCTAGCCTTTAAGTCCATCTTCTCAAGATGCCTTTTAAAGACCTTTTGTGTTAGGCATTTAGCTAGTGTATCTGCTATATTATCTTCCAATATAACTCTTTCCACTCCAATGTCACCTCTATCAATGATCTCACATATTAAATGATAATGCCTCAATATATACTTGGATCATTGATGAGAGCTTAGCTCTTTTGCTTTTGGAATGGTTCCATTATTGTCACAAAAGACAATAACCGACTTTGCAATGCTAGGCACTATCCAAACTCTTGGATGAAGTATTCATTTAAACATATGCTTTTGTGGTGTCCGACACCACAATATACTTCATCTTAATAGTTGAATCAGACATGATTTCATTTTTGGAGCTCTTCCAAGTAATCGTGCTGCCGTTGAGGTAGAATACAAATCTATACATGAATTTAAGGTCATCTTCATCATATTGGAAATTAGAACCCAAAAATTCCTTGAGTTTCAATTCTCCATAGCTATATACCAAAAACAAGTCTTTAGTCTTTCTCAAGTACTTAAGTATTATTTTTATGGCTTTCTAGCAACTTTTACCAAGATTGGATTGGTAGCAACTTGTAACACTTAGAACGTATGCAACATCTACTCTTGTACATAGCATAGCATACGTTATGCTTCCAATAGTGAATGCATAAAGTATGTGGGATATTTTTTTTCTCGTTTTCTTTATTTGAGGGGCCATAAACTTTAAAAGATGAAGTCCATGCCTCAATGGACAATATCCCCTATTAGATTCTTCTATGATAAACCTATTTAATGTCTTATCTATGTATGAAGATTGGGAGATCCCCAACATTCTTCTTAATCTATCTCTATAGATTTATATTCCCAATATGTAGGATGCTTTTTCTAATTCTTTCATGGAGAATTGTGAAGATAACCATACTTTAGTACACTTTAACATGTCTATCTTATTTCTAATGAGAAAATGTCATCAACATGAAGTGCAATAAATTGAATCAAACTCCCACTAGCCATTTCGTACACACATGATTTATACACATTTTTTGTGAATCTAAACAATTTGACTATCGCATCAAAATATATGTTTCAACTTTGGGATGCTTACTTGAGTCCGTAAAATAGACCTTTAAAATTTGTAAACCTTTTGCTTACTCATTATAGATGTAATGCTTTCTTGTTGAACCATATAAATTTTCTTATCAATGCTTCCATTGAGAAATAAGGTCTTTATATCCATTTGCCAAATTTCATAGCCATAGTACGTAGCTATAGTAGCATAATCTTGATGGACTTAAGCATAGTGACTAGCAAAAAAGTTTCCTCAAAATCAATATTAAGTCTTTGGGTATAACACTTTACCACAAGTTTAGCCTTAAAGGTAGTCACCTCTCCATCAACTCTAAGCTTGCGCTTATAGACCAACTTGCAACCAAAAAGTATTATACCCTTTGATAGATCTACCAAAGTTCATACTTTGTTAGAGTATATGGAGTCCATTTCGGATTTTGTGGCCTTAAGTCAATAACTTAATCCATGTTTGACATGGTTTCCTCATAGAACCTTGGATCACTACCTAATGACCCATCTCATGAAGGAATCTAAACCTCTTGGGTTGCTCATGATCTAGTTTGACCTTCTAGGAAGTTGTGTACTTGACTATATTAAGTCTACATTATCGAAGAAAATTTCAATACCAGAACATCAGACTTTGGGATTACAACAACTACAACAAAGCCACATCATTCTAGCAGAAACTTGATACATTAGAAAATAATAAAAAGATACATGTTACCGAAAGCATCAAGATCAATAGCCCTTTTTTCTCAATCTTCTAGACTTTCTTCTACTATGAGTTTGATACCCCGATATGCCTACTCATCCTTAGATGCAACTCTGAGGATATATTGGGCATTTGTAGCATCTCAAAAAATATTATCAGTTGACAAGTTAATAAGAGGATCAAGGCTCATGACCTTAGCATAGTTATTAAGAGGATTAATGCAAAGTATATAGCTATAATAGGAACTGTTAATAAGAGCAGGCATTTGAGAATTAGGTAGGGCAGGGGAATTGTATGGAGAGTTTGAAGAGGGATAGAAGAAAAGGGCTTGGGCAGAGATCATAAGAAACGGTTGAAGGGGAGGGGATGGGAGGATGAAGGATTAGATGGTGATGCACAAAGAGGTAGTTGACAACTGAATGTACTATTACTGTTATTATTAGTTGAATCCAATTTTGTCTAGGTTTATAAGGGATCACCCAGTGGCAATAGGCTTGCTGGTTGAACCTGAAGCTCCCTTGGCCTAATCCTCCTAGTGCACAACATAAGTTGTTTATGGCTGAGGTGAATCGTAGGATTTCCCGAGGACCTAGACTCAGGTACTATTTGGTAAGATTGCACCATGCCCAAAGTAATAAGGGACTATTACTGTGGGAGTCATAAGGTTGACTAGCTATAGCAAACACTAGTTTGATCATTGCATGTAATTGTTGGCCTATTAAATTTTTTTACCATTAGATTCCATTTTACTATTGTATAATGCATAACTGCTTTTCACTATCTTCTTGAATGTTTATAACTATTTTTCACTCTTACTCAAAAGTTTATAACTTTTTCTCATATTTTTCTCAAGTATTTATCACTAAGCATCTTTTGATCATGACATATTCTTAAACTCACATTGCAAACACTTGACATTCACTAAGTCCTTTGCTCACACTTTATTTTTCTTTAACTTCCTTTTGGCACCCTAACCCTAGTAAGGAGGTGGACTTGATTTCGATGAGAATTAGAACTAAAGTATTTTGGGACTTTTATAGTAGTCTTAGCATTTGTTGATGTTTATGGATTTTAGTTGAGATTAGAGTATTGTTATTTGAGTTTTATGTTCTAAGATTTATTAAATTTATTTTAAATCCTCAGTGTTTTTTTGTTTAATATTATGATTTTGGGTTAGATGACCTTTATTTTTGAGATTAAGTTTCACATCTCTAGACTGGATTGCATGATTTAATATTGGGGCGTGATAGTTCTAAGCATGAGGATTTTATTGGTGTTAAAATATCCTTATAATATTAGCAAATAAATTATAACGTAAACAAAACTATGATCTTTTTAAGTTCATTTAAATTAGAATTTCATTAAAATTTAGATTTTCAAAATAAATAAATAAAATTAAAGAGCTTTAATATTAAACTTGAAAAATACTATTGATCAATTGATTAAGTGACATCATCTCCACACATTACTTGTAGACATATTTTTCAGTGTTAATAACATCAATCATGTGCATCATGAACTTAAAGTGGGCACCTATCAAATGAAACAGAATTCCATGAGCAATAATCTTATAGGAAAGTCAAGAAAGATCTTCATCAATGTTTTTTCCTTTTTTTTTTTGGCGTAAAATTAATATTTTTAAAAAAGTACCAGACCTTTGTTGTTTTCTCAATTAATTTTCTTAGGATTTTTTTTATTATCTCATAATTTTGATAGCTAACTTTATACTAGGAGCAACTATTATTTACAACTTATTGTTGTCACTCTATAGCCCTATGCTACTACTCCTTTATCATAATTTTTTGTTTTTATTATCTAAAGATTCAAATATACATTTAAATTATTAAAAAACTTATAATGATATATAGAAGGATAAAAAAATATTATCATTAATATTATATAATACAAAAATTTTAACACACGAATAATATGACAAAATTGTGCGAATTGAGAACAAACCATCATAGAAGTTTGTTTGCCATATGCATCCAACACTAACACCATCTCCTCCAATTGTCTCAATGCCCTTGATGGAATGAGGCAAGGGTATTGGAATAATGCCTCACATTTAATTAGATTGGTTAGTAATACCACTCTTTTTTTTTTTTTTTTTGAGACACTTTTGATTGAATGAAATTACATAAATGGTCATTTTAAACTTATGTGTTTTATGATAATCTTCACATGCATTTGATTGAAACTCTTAAATCATAAAAAAGTATAGGACTTGGTCACACATTTTATGATTATCATGAAAAATGTCTCTATGATTATGATTTTAAATATTTCAAGTCATAGAATTCTAGAGACAGGGTATCTAAGATTCTGATAAACTTATACTAATGATGCATACTCCCAGGAGTTTAGTTTAAAGGAGTTTGGGCTAACCAAAATATTTGATATTCTATAGATCACGAAGAGTTGCGAGTCCATGTCTAATTAATTAGTGAATTTATGAGTCACACACAAAAGCCTTTAGACACCATAGTGGGCTTGGAGAAATTATCTAAGGAGTTAGATAATTAAATTGGTCAAGATTGGAAAAAACCAATCAACTAATTCAAAAATGATCACAATGGCTTAATTAATCAAGGAGTTAAATTAATTAATTAATTTAAAGAATAATTAGTCCAATTAAATAGTGTTAATTTAATTGGACCATGGGACAAATTTAATAAGTCTTTCCAACTTAAGGCGTTAAATTAGATCAATAAAATTAAAGAGTTAATTTTATTGATATTAGAGAATATTATTTTTCATGAAAATATTTAAATGGAAGAGTTCATTTAAATATTGGTAATTAAAATAAAGATTTTAATTAGTAGGATTAGAACCTTACTTGGCACATGGGTGACATCAATTGGACCAATAGTGTGAGGAATACATCAAGAATTAATGCACCCAAACACGCAATCAAAAGCCTAAAAAACCCTCAAGTTGCCACTATGTGATAAATACATCTCCCCTCAACTCTTTTTTGGTCTGACTAAAACCTATCTACAAAAATCTCTCTAACCTCCTTTTCTTCCATTTATTCTAGCAAAAGATAGGAAAAGTAAGAGTGAGTTAAAGGTGTGTGGACTTCATTAGTGGTGTCACGATTGGGCTGCTTTGTGGCAAACAAGGAGGAGTACAAGTTGAATGCCGCTAAATATTGTTTTATAATGACATTTTCAACAATTATCACCATATTGCTTCTGTGTGTCATTATACTACTGAATGTCACTAAGTTACTGCCACTAACTACCTCGTGGTATTTTTTCTAAGTAACACCATAAATAAATATAGTGACATATTTTAAGAAAAATTAGTGGCACTAGTTAAATGCCTTCGAATTATATTTTTGTTGGCTTTTTTAATGAAATGCCAATTTTTTATATATCATCTAGTAATCAAATAGCTCTAAATGTTTTATTATACTGACATTTTTTTTCTGACTATCACTATATTACTTTAGTGTATCATTACACTATAAATGCTATTATGTTAGTGCCACTAAATACTTTATGATATTTTTCTTCAAATGATACTATAACTATATATTAGTGTCATTTTTCTAAAAAATTAGTGAGACTCGTTAGTTGTCTACGAAATACATTTATCTTGTCATTTTCAATCAACACTACTATTTTGTTTGTCATTTAATAATCAAATGCCACCATTATATTATCATAACATTATTTTACAACTATCGTCATAACATTTGTTTTTTGTAACATTATATTATAAAATATCACCAAGTTAGTGTCACTAAACGCCAATATTTCTTGTAGTGTCATTTAATTGTTAGATATATAATATTGCAGATGGATAGGGTTGAACATCAACCTCTAACTTGATTTAATTAATTCAATATTGATTAAATAGGTTGTAATTAAATGGGGCTTGCATGCCTCTTATTTTTCACCATGTAAATATTTTTTCTGAGTGTAGAATATTTAGGTGGTGAGGATTTTCTTTTTCTTGTAATTGTTGGATACTGCAAGGAGGCCAAGGAAGATTTGAAAACTTGAAAGCCCATGTATGCATGGGATTTATACATGTAATAGATAAGATATATTCATTTAATTAGCCCACCTAAATCAAATAAGTGGTGCACTAATGGCTCTAGGAGCATCACTTTGTCAAGGCTCATGGTCATCCCAAAGTTAGATATATGCTAAGTTTATTTCTTATTTATGCTTACTTTATCTTTTGATATATGGTGACGCATGCTTAAAGTAGAGAACCTAAATAAGTAAAGATACAATGATGAAATCTTCCAAGTAAGCAAGTGCCACATTTAGAAAGTTTAAGTTAAAACAATGTTAAGTCAAGATGGATAAAATTAAATTTGAGTTTAACAATCCATGCCTTCTACCAATAGGTGTTATATGGGATGCTACCATAATTGTGCGTTGTCTCACGATTCGTGGAACACACGTTTGTGGAAAGCTACGATTGCTACCTTAGCATGAGATGCACTTTATGTGACTTAGCTATAACATTATCTCATGTGTTGTGGAATGGTCATACTTAACTGCACAAGTAAAGAAAGACTAGTAGGTACAACTTAATGCCTAGTAATATAAATGTTGCACGAGTCGTGGGTCTATATGAAAAGTGAGGCATAACATATCAAGGAATGCACAGAGATGCAATTAGTAAAAGTTACCTATCTTAGGGTCACAAGTGGATGTCTCACAAGTCGTAGGCCCACAAATGATATCTTTGGAAATTAATTCTCACTAGGAAATGCTATTTCTCGAATTTCTTCTAAAGGTAAGAAATTTGAAAAAATGGTTGAAGCAAAACATGCTTAAAAGACCATTATCATATTTTAAATATCAAAATTCAATCAAATGCTTATATTTTCTTCTTCACTTTATAGATTTATGAAATCTCAAGAATGGCTAAAAATCCACTAAGCATCATATTGGAAACTAATAAATTGATCAAGCCAAACTACCATGATGAGATAAGAAACCTCAAAACTGTTCCAGATTCCAAGAAATGGACTTATGTTCTAACTCAAAGTCTATCAAATATCATAGAGGACAATGCCAATCAAGAGACACGTGAAACATTCACAAAGTGGGTTGAGGATAATCTCCAAACTCATTATCTCATGGTGGTGCCAATATCCAATGAACTCCAAAAGTCCCATAAACATAAAAAACATGCCTCAGACATTTACTTGCACTTATAAGAGTTGTATGTAGTGTAAAGTAAGAATGAAAGGTTCATATTATCTAATAAGAATTTTAGGGATAGGATGGTTGACGGGTCAAGTGTCCACGACTATGGTCTAAAAATGATTGGGTTTATTGAAAAGCTTGCCAACTTGGATATGGTTATGGATAATGATCTCTATGTGGATTTATTCCTCCAATACTTGCCAAGTTCACTTGATTAATTCATGGTGAACTTTAATATGTCTAAGCCAGAGGTCATCATTAATGAATAGGTCAATATATTAGTAACTGCAGATGCGACTATGAAAAAAGACAAACCTCTAATGATTGTTTTCTTTTCCCACTCTAAAGGCCCAAAAGGCAAGAATAAAAAGGATAAGAAAAACGAAGGTTCTTCTTTTAAGGTGAGATAAACATTGTACACATCCTGAGTTAAGAAAAAGAAATAAGATAAAAAGGATGCAACTTGTTTCTATTGTGGAGAGCCGGGGCAATGGAAGTGCAATTGCAAGGAATACCATGAAACTTTAGGGAAAGGTATGTTCTTTATTAAAGTTCACCTTATGACTAATTCTTCCTTATGGGTATTTGGTACTGTGTGTGGTTCTCACTTTTACAATTCATTGTAGAGGATAGAAAGAATAAAGAGCCTAAGTAATGGGGATTTGATCCTCCACTTTAGCAATGGAGCAAGAGTTGAAGCCAAAGTCGAAGGTGTAATAAAGTTGGACTTAGGAGATTCTATAATTGTCTTAGATTCTTGCTATTATGTACCTTCTCTTGTTAACAACATTATTTCAATTCTTGTTCTAGATGAAGAAGGATATGATTTTTCTAGTAAGGATGGGAAGTTGATGGCAATAAAGAATGGTTCTTTAGTTGAATGTGGTACATTGTGTAATAGACCGTGTATTTTAGATTCTCAACCATAACTAATGCTATTCAACAAAGCAACAAAAAGAAGCAAGATAACTAAGAAAATTCCTTCTTTGGCATGTTAGACTTAGGTATATTTTCAAGAATAAGATGAGCTAGTTAGTAGCCCCAAATTCATTAAGTGTTAATGGATTAGACTACTTACCCACTTGTAAGTATTGTTTAAAAGGAAAAATGACCAAGGCTCCATTTATTGGACAAGTGGAGCACTCCATTAATCATTTGCATTAGATCTACACAAATGTATTTGGGCCACTAAGAGTTAGTGTAAGAGGAGGCCATTATTGCTACATTACTTTCATCGATGATTTCACTCAATTTGGACATGTGTATCTTATGAAAAATAAGTCTAAAGCCTTTAAAAAGTTTGAAGACTATTTGAATGAAATAGAATAGCAATTCGGACTTAGTGTTAAGGCTATTTGATTGAATCAAAGAGGAAAATACTTAAGTACCAAATTCTTGGATTATCTGAGAGAGAATGGGATTCTCTTGCAATGGATTCCTCCCGGCACATCTTAATATAATGCGGTGGTTGAATGGAGAAATCAAACTTTGTTAGATATAGTATCATCTATGATGAGCTTCACCAATGTTCCTATTTTTTTTGGGGGGTTCACCTTAGAAACGCTGACGAAGTTACTAAATGTAGTACATTTAAAGGGGGCACCAAAAACCCTACATGAGATGTGGTATGGCAAAACAACTTCTTACTCTTATGTAAGAGTTTAGGGGTCTCTTGCCTATGTTAAGAGACTAATGAGAGACAAGTTAGATACGAGATCCATCTTATGCAAGTTTGTGGGACACCCAAAAAAGTCTTTAGGTTATTACTTCAAGGATCCTCGAAAAAAAAAAGTGATTATTTCAAGAAACGCCACCCTTTTGGAAAAGAAATTTATATTAGATAGAAAAGGCATTATCGTTAAACTTGATGAAGACAATATGATCAAACAATCCTGTAAGCAATAGAAACAAATGAGTTTCCAAGCCTCCAAATTATGTTAAGTAGTTTGGTTGACCTCTTATTACGTACATTTGGTAGCTTTTGTTTACGTTACATTTGCTGCTCTTCAATAGGCCATTTTGTCAGCTAAATTTATTAAATTGTTGCATCTGTTGGTTTATGGAATGGCATGCTCAGTTTCATTCAACTGAGTTCTCTACTGTACAAAGAATTTTGTATGGTATTAGCAATACTTAGTGGATTCCAGAATCATCAACCTTGGTTTTTGCATTAGTTTTTTGCTGTTGTCTGCTCAATATATTTGTTTATGTTGTAATTTATGTTGATTGATGGATTTGGGGTTTCTTGGAACATTGCTTGGATGCTGCATATGCGCAACTTCTGGAATTGTTGGTGTATTTTGCTGGTGTAGCTTCTCTCATTTAGTTGGGTGAATTTTACTATATGTTTTGCACCATTGGATTGCCAGATTAGCTTGCATCAATTTTCTGGAATTGGGAATTGCAATTGGAGCAATTGGTTCAATGATCAACTTTTGTGGGAAAAAAGAGTCAAACTTGGGTTGTTTGCAATGAGAGATTAATGGGAGCCTTATTTTGTAAAACCTATGAGTCGATTTAGGTACCTTTGGGCGCTAAAACATTAGCCCCATTGATGGTCCAAATTGATGCGCTTGATAATTGGATTTAGGCTGGTCATTTTGGTCTAGAAACCAACTTAGGCAGCATGCAAATTTGGCTTTATTGTAGCCTTTGTTATTTTGATGGATTGGGCCCCAAAATTTAATTTTGTGGGGTGGCAGAAATTTTCCGTGGACTAAGGAATCTTATTGCTGATTTGGAGATCCGAAATTGGTAAATGAGATTTGATGTGGTCAAAATTGGACTTCAACATGTTCCAATTAATGAGGCTATAGCTTGATCAAATCCAAATTGCTATTTTGCGGATTGCTTAGGGTCGTTAATGGGTCAGATTCCGATCAAATCATGCTGAATTCAAATCCGAATCCAATATTAATATGCCAAATCTGAATCTGATCAAAAATCCTATAGAATATTAATTGTTATAACCATATCTAGATTCATATAAAAATCAAATATCTGAAAAAATATCTGAATCTAAATTCTCCCAAAAATCATATATTTTTTTATTTTTCTAAAAAATTAGTATAATCCAAATTCAAAATATTCATCCTTAAAAAAACATAGACACAACATATTAACAAATAAATTTTCAAGTCTATTTATCATATAAAAGCAATAACATAATATAATTTAATCATATTCATTTATCGTATCTTGTATTTTAGGTTCTACTATTGATAATAGTACTTATTTGATATTATAAATGCATATATACTTGGTTTTTCAATCAATTAATTGTAAACTTAAAGTTTCTTAAAAAAAGAAACTCATTTTGGTTAAATTAAGATTTGCATTGCATTCTTTTGTATCACAACATTTAGCTCCTACTCATTATTTTTCTTGCATCATGTTTTGTTATAAAAATAGAGAAACAAGTGATGCAATTATGATGTAGGTAACCTACAAATCTAACATTTTATATGAAAATCAACTTTTTCATCCAAATTCATTTTGACGTTGCTATAGAACCTTACGTATATATATGTGTAATACCATATACACATGTAATACTTTATATATTTGGATTTAGATTATTAATTGATTAGATTGAGTCAAATTCATATTCGGTCCATTTATTGTGAATTATGAAATTTTTATTCAGATCATATTTGTTGAATTTTTATTGGTTAAAGATTCTAAATTATTGGATCGAATTCAAATTAGATTTGGATTAAAATTCACTCCATGATAGTCCTACTACAAGATAAACATTGGGTTGAAGAATTTTGAAACTTTGGATTTCTCTTAGGCTAAAATTCGTTTTTCATTTTAAGAAGTTCTTTTACATTTAATTTTCTTTACACTTTGGTTAATTGTAAGGGAAGTAAGTACTTCCTTGTTTAGTTCCTTGCTTAAAATGTTGATCTTGTACCTTAATATTTGATTGTTAATATATCCTAAACCTATTGCAAATTCAATCATCAGTTGATCATTAGATTTAACTACCAGTCTAGAAACATTAATAAATAAAAAAAGATCATAAGAGAACATGTTTTATTTAACTTGTAACAAAATAAGAAAATCTTTTGTGCACAATGGAATATAAATATAGTGCAGTGTAAATTGAAGAAATGTTTCATGGAATGCATTACAATATATAACCTTTTGGATTTTTAAACACACTATATAATATATATAAGTTTAAGCACTCATTGTACTTATCAATAAGATCAAGGGTAGACCCTAATAGCTTAAGTCCCAAAACACCTACTAACATAAGAGTCTTATTCAATTCAATTAACATTCTGAATTGATCCATGAGTTCCAAACTCAAATTCATCCAAAACAATTATGACTATATAAATGAAACTCTAAAACTAATACTAATAAAAAATTTCTTTATGTCATTAGCTTAGTACTTACATACTTGCAAAACTTATTAAGAATTTGTTCTTTCATACATACTTTGTTCACTTGCTCATACCTTTCTTTGTAGATATCCGATTGGCTCGATGATTATGGCATTACAAAGTTAAGAAAGAGTAATAAAACTCTTATGCTTATGATTCTATCTAAATTAGATAATATGAGGGAGAAAAATCAAGTTCAAGAGGTAGCATTGGTGCAAAAATAGATTTCTAGTTTTTAGGAAATTTTTTGGTGTGACACTCAGATGTACGTAAGCTATAACTTTTACTACAGACCTTAGATGAAGGTGATTCAAAATCCTATAAAAACATAAGAGATATATCTATAATTTATTTATTGAAAGATTTTCCAAATTCAATTTGGAACTGAGAAAAAAATGCATTAAAAATATTCTCATGAAAATAAATCGGCATTTTCTTTAGAAAGATTTCTAACATGGCACATCAACATACTTCATAAATAAAATAAAACTTTTGGGTTCTAATATTAATGAATTATTCTATAAAATTTTAAAATTAATTTTACAAAATTTAATAAATTAAGATACTTTAATTATCATACATAGCAAATCCCTCAAATTCAAGATAGTGATCAAACTCAACAAGCACTGATGCAGTTATATTTGAAGATTTTTGAAACAATAAATATAAGGTTTGAGACTTTAAAATTTTATCATAATATTCTAAACACATCAAAGTTTCATAGTAAAAATTTTCAATAAAAAATTATTTCATTTCAATGGGTAAATAAATTTTTAAAAAGAAACTATTTAAACTTGCCACTCAATTTGGCAAGATATTTTCAAGCTTTTTATAAAATTCAAGAAAAATTATTGAAATGTGCAAAATTTTCACATATGTTATAAACACATTTATTTTTATACAATACATAAAATTACCAAAATTTGACCTATGAACTGATGTAAAACTTCTAAACCTAGAATCTGAAAATCAAAACCTAACATCAACTATTAAACTTCGCAATTATCAAGTGAGTACAAGATACAAATACTAGGACATTTGGTTTAACCAAAACTTGTATTTATATCATAATTTACAAATTGGATCAAATCTACTAAGAATGGAGAACAAGAGTTGATGACATTGAGATTTCTTAGCAATCCTTTTCTTGCCCCCTACCGTTTGGGATTTCTTCAATGGAGAGGAATGGTTTGAGAACTTTCTAAGGAAAATTGTTTTGCTGAAAATTTGAAGGTTTGAATATACATTATAGAGAGGGATATGCTCTTTTAATGTGATATGGAGAAATAGACCTAATAAATTAGGTGTTTTACAAGGACTAAAAGTGCTGAAAATTTTATCCTAATCTACTTAGTTGCTAATTTATTTTTTTTATTTTTCTATCAGTTTTATTTAAAAATGGAAAATAATTTTAATAAATAAGATTCAATTTTTTCTTAAATAATTCATTAGTATAAATTAATTTAGCTTTATAAAGTACAAAAACATAGGAGTTACCAAATTCTAACTTGGATTTGCAAGGACATCCAAGTGATATTTTCATATTTCCTCCTTATTTGCCCAAGTCACATTCTCTATCTTATGGCACCTCCATAGAATTTTTACCATTAGGATACTCTTTTGTGCATATTTTTTTGTATTCTTAATCTAGAACTTGGACTATTCACTCTTCATACATCAACTCTTCTTGAAGTGACATATCTTTATATTTTGTGTTATGCTAAGGATCCTCTTGATACATACATAGTTGTAACACATAAAAGACATTATGTATTCCCATAAAGTTTGGTAGTGAAATAACTCAATAAGTTACTGTGAGGATTATCCTTTTTTGAATGACAATTCAGAAACACCCTTTCCCTAAACAGTAAATTCCAAAAATTTTCTTCTATCATCTACTTAGCTATAAATCATGAGTTGGATAGTTTTTCTCTTATAGTTCTAATTTTCTTGAGGTATAGGCTATTACATTATCATTTTTTTGCATCAACATATATCCTAAGCCTTCTTTAGATACATCAGTGTACACCAAAAATTATCAGTGCCATCTTGTAGTGCCATCTTGTAGTGCCAATCTTGTAGTGACAATATTATTGTTGATGTAAATCTTTTCTTAAGGTCTTGAAAACTAACCTCATATTTCTTAGTCTACTTAAATGACATCTTCTCTGTGTCAGTTTGAATAATGGAGTTGCTATTTTGAGAAATCCAAAACCTCCTTCAGTAACCTACCAACCCCAAGAAACGTCTCATCTTAGTTACCATTCTTAGCCTTTTCCATTCTAGTACTGCTTCAATTTTGGATGGATCAATTGTGGTATCAGTTTTAGAAATGATATGACCTAAAAAGGCTACCTTATCAAGTCAAAACTCATACTAATTGAACTTAGCATAGAGTTTATGTTCTCCAAGTGTTTATAATACTATCCTCTAGTGTTATTCATAAGCTTTTTTATTCTTTGAATAGACTAAAACATCTTCAATGAAAATAACTACAAGTTGATCTAAGTATGGATTAAACGTGTGGTGCATTTAAATTTGCAAACATCACCAGTGCATTAGTTAACCCAAATGGCATTACTGTGAACTCAAAATGACCATATTGAGTGTTTAGTGGTATCTTCGACATATCCTTCTCTCTAGTCTTTAGTTGATAGTACTCTTGTCTAGGATCCATTTTAAAATAGATTCAAGATCTTTGTAATTGATTAGAGAGTTCATCTATTCTAGGTAAGGATTATTCCAACTTGGATAGTCTATGCACATTCTCAAGATCTCATCTTTTTTCTTTCTTTTTTCTTCTTCTTCTTTTTTTTTAATAAAAAGCACTTGCGCTCTGCAAAATGATCAACTTGGCTAAATAAATCCACTTTTGAGTAACTCTTGCAACTAGACCTTAAGTTTCTTAAGTATACTAGTGTCATCTTATATGATGCCTTAAATATTAGGGTCATTACTAAAAGTACCTTAATAGAAAATTCCATTCCATGATTTGGGGTAGCAAAGTTAATTCCTTAGGAAGAAACTTGCGATAGTAAGGACTTCATTGATCTTAATCTTGTCCTTAGATTTATTGATAACGTGGGCTAAGTATCCTATCTTACTAGTTCCTAGTGCCTCAAAATAAAAGTTATTCCTCTCGGCTTTCATTTCTCAATTAGTTCAATTAGTTTCCCAGGCTCATGTGAACTAACTATTAACAAATAGAATAGTAACTACTAAATAGAAAACCTAACCTACTGAAACAATAGAAATAAAAATTTGAAAGTAAAAATCTTATCTAAATCTAGATAATGGTTCTCCTATTCTAATCTTTATCATTGGCCTTATTTGGATTTATCTATTCAATTTCTTAATCTAAGCTAACTTCTTCAAGGTCTTCCTCAAGGTCTTCTTTACTCTCCCACTAGGCTTTTCTGAAACTAGTTTTTCTGGATTTTCTTCCTCTGTCTTATCGATATAACAAGCTAACAAATGTTTGGTTTCTCTAAGGCCTCTCATGGTTATCTTAAACATATTTTGTCCTTGACGACGTTGATCTTTCAACTTATTATTTTGGTGATCTAACTCTTGCCTATAGACTTCCAGCTATTTTCTTAACTTTCCATATCTCTTCTTATAATGAACATTATCTCTTTTATTGTGATCCTTATCATCCTCAAACCAATATATGATTAACGTTTAGGTAATTTCTTCAAGGTATATTGACTTTATTTCTTGGAAATAGGTCACTTTCTTCTAAGGGTGTATTGTTCACTTTCTCTAACCTTGATGGTAATGCATCTAAATGATGAACTAACCTATGTGGGCTTTGACTCACGACCTTACCAAAATACATCTAGATCAGTAAAAAGAATAACAAAGTACCCTAAGAGGGTCTTGAATGAAGATAGTCAAGGATTCACAATTAAAGGAAAAAAACTAATAAATTCTAAAACATTCATAGTATGTCATTAATCCTACCATCAAGTGCCAACAATGTTCTATCATATCACCAAGCTAACCTAATAAAATACTTTATAACCCACAATATTAGATGACATTTCATCAATCAGTATACTAGTCAAACTTAAATACTCAGATTAATTCTGAAAAATTCTATGCCCAAATTCCACAGTTTGAGGATCTTATCCCAACATAGCCTAAGTTTAAAACCTAAGCTTTGATACCACTCTATCATGCCCCAATACCATATCAAACCACGCAATCTAGTTTAGAGGCATGAAACTCCATCCTAAAAATAGAGATCGTCTAGCCCAAAATCATAATCTTAAGCAAAAGAACACTGAGTATTCAAAATAAATTTAATAAATCTTGCAACAAAAAACTCGAATAACAATACTCTAACCTCAACTAAAATCCATAAGGAAACTAATAAGCTAACATTATCAAATGCTAAGACTACTACAAAAGTCCCAAAATACTTCAGTTCTAATTCTTATCGGAAGCAGGTCTATCTCTTCAGTAAGGTTCAATTTTAGGTCTGCTAGAAACAAGTTAAAGAAAAATAAAGTGTTAGTAAAGGACTCAGTGAATACCAAGTGTGTGCAATGCAAGTTCAAGAATATATTAAAATCAAAAGAAGCTTAATGATAAATACTTGAGAAAAATAGTAAGAAATAATTATAAACACTTGAGAAGTAGCAAAAAATAGTTATTAATATTCAAGAAGATAGTAAAAAGTAGTTATGCATTATACAATAGTAAAATAGAATATAACGACAAACATTTTTAGTAGGCCAACAATTAAATGCAATGATAGAACCAGTGTTTGCTGTAGCCAGTCAACTTTATGACTCTCACTATAATAGTCCCTTATCACTTCGAGCAAGGTGCAACCTTACCAAACAGTGCTCGAGCTTAGGTACTTAGGAAATCCTACAATCCTTCTCAACCACAAATGGTTTCCATTGTGCTCTGGGGGAGATTAGGCCATGGGGGCTAAGGGTTCTATCGGTAAGTCTGCTGCCACTCGGTGAAGTTCCTCGCACACCCAAATCAAGTTAGATCAAACTAACAGTAATAATAATAGTAAATTCAGCCATCAGTTGATCATCAAATTTAATTTCTAGTCTAGAAACATTATTAAATAAAAAGAGATCATAAGAGAACATGTTTTATTTTAACTTGCAACAAAATAAGAAAATTTTATATGCATATAGATATAATGCAATGTAAATTGAAGAAACGTTTCATGAAATGCATTACAGTATATAACCTTTTGGGTTTTGAAAAGTATTATATAATTCATATAAGTTTAGGCACTCACTTTACTTATCAATAAGATCAAGGGCCGACCCTAATAGCTTAAGTCCCAAAACACCTACAGACATAAGTCTTATTCAATTCAATTAACATTCTAATTTGATCTATGAATTCCAATCTCAAGTTCATCCAAAAATATTAAGATTATAATTAATGAAACTCTTAAACTAATAGTAATAAAAAGTTTCTATATGTCATTAGCCTAGTCCATACCTACTTGCAAAATTTATTAAGAATTTGTTCTGTCATACGTACTTTGTTGACTCACTCATAACTTTCTTTGTAGATATTCAATTAGCTCAATTATTATGACATTACAAAGCTAAGAAAGAGTACTAAAACTCTTATGTTTATGATGCTGTCTAAATTGGCTAATACGAGGAAGAAAAATCAAGTTCAAGAGGCAGCATTGGTGTAAAAATAGATTTTCAATTTTTAGGAAATGTTTTGATGTGACACTCATTGTATGTAAGCTATAACTTTTACTATAGGCCTTAGATGAAGGTGATTCAAAATCCTATAAAAACCTAAGAGATAGATTTACAATGTATTTGTTGAAAGCTTTTCCAAATTTAATTTAGAACTAAGAGGAAAATGCATTAAAAATATTCTCGTGAAAACAAACGGGTATTTTCCATAGAAAGATTTCTAACATGGCACATCAACATACTTCATAAATAAAATAAAAATTTTGGGTTCTAATATTACTGGATTATTCTAGACAAATGTGAAATTAATTTTACAAAAATTAATAAATTAAGATACTTCAATTATCATATGTAGAAAATCCCTCAAATTCAAGATGTTAATCTAACTCGAGAAGCACTGAAGCACTTATACTTGAATATTTTTTTAAAAAATAACTATAAATTTTTAAAAATAAATTATTTAAACTCGCTACAGAATCTGGCAAGAAACTTTCAAGTTTTTTATAAAATTCAAGAAAAATTGTTTCAACATGAAAATTTGCAGATAGGTTCTAAACATATTTAGTTTGATATAGAATAGCTTGACAAACAATTTTCAAAATTTAACCTATGAATTGATGTAAAACTTGTAACCTTAGAATCGGAAAATCAAAAACTAACATCATCGACTATTAAACTTCACTAATATTAAATGTATAAATACGAATATAGTTTAACCAAAACTTATATTTATATCATATTTTACATATGGGTTCATACTTACAAAAAAGGAGAACAAGAGTTGACAACATTGAGATTTCTTAGCAATCCTTTTCTTACCCCTACTATTTGGGATTTCTTCATTGTAGAGGAATAGGTAGAGAACTTTTTTAAAAAAAATTATTTGAAATTTGAAGGTTTGAATATAAATTATAGAGAGGAGGAAGCTCTTTGAACCTGATATGGAGAAAGAGACCTAATAAATTGGCTGTTCTATCAGGACTAAAAGTGTTGAAAATTTTATCCTTATCTGCTTAGTTGCTAATATATATATTTTTCTTTTTGTTTTATCATTTTTGATTGAAACAAAAATTATTTTTAATAACTAAGATTTAATTTTTTGTTAAATAATTCACTAATATGGAGCACTACAAGATCACATAGCCTTTAATGTGTTAGAGGTGCTAGAAATTTTTTCACTGAAAACTCACCAATGCTTATGTTAGATATACATTTTTATCTTACTCAAAAAAATAAGATTTGCTCAAAATATAATATGGTGAACCTTGTTGGGATTTTTTGGATGCTACATATTTGGTCCTCGAATTAATTACATGATGTACATATCCTTATCGAGTAATAATTTTCTCAAATGGTTGAATGTTCTATAATTTTCTCAACTACCTTATAGTGCTTAAATGAGAGTTCTTGACTTTGCTTGGGTTTCCCTAATCCATTTACATATTTCTAATTCTTCATGAAGTATATTTTAAGATACCTATCCATATTGGGTCGATATCTTAAACCATTCTAAGCATACTACATCTGAACAACTTAGCAAAGTGGAACTATCTTAATCAAGTCCAATCCATGGTGGTAGAACTAAGGAAGGCCCACTAGCTTAGCATAAGCCCAATTGTTTTGTGGACTATAGTATGTTATGATATTGAAAAGTTGGTAGTGGGCCTAAGTAGATTAGATTCAAATAGGATGGGGGTTCAAAATAGAGTCAGGGATATGTGTCCAAAAGGGATCGAATTAAATCTAACTGCATCAATGGACAACAACAACAATAAATTTTTTTCATAATCAAAGTATTTAATCTAAAAAATAATTTTAATATTTTTGCATATACTTCTCTAACTATACATTAATAATCATAAATTTTTTATCCAAAATAAAATATTAATTAATATACCAATGTGATGATGTTATGATCTACTTGATAGTGTACTAAGCTTTAGCCCAACCTGATTGACCAAAGAAAGGGGTCTGAACGTAGTGTTTAGATGTAGTTAGATTGAGTCTTGCAACCAAAAAAAAAATGTTAGGCTAGCTGAGAAGCCATTGGCTAAAGCTCTCCAACACTCAAGTCAATAATTAATCAACCAGAAAAGAGAGTGGCAGAGTGAGGGCTTAAGTGATAATGAGCGTACCTCACTGAAAGGTAGTAATGGAGTATTTATAGCCTTTCTCGAGAAATTGATACATCAATGACGCTCTTACTTACATAGAAAAGGCCTTTGTCCTTAGTTGAGGACCTTTAGGTCTTCTATGCTTGATAACTTTATGGGCCAATGCTTATCCTCTTGAGTGATTACCATAGATATCTGAATGGACCTCCTATAAGACCTCCAGAGCCTGTTTTAATGTTAAGCACCTCAATGGTGGTCTAGAAAAAGATCTCCTATAGAGCTAACCATACTAGATGAGGGCAAACTTTGCTACTTGACCTCTGAGTCTACACGTTTCTGCTTTTTCTTTGGGCATTCTTCCTTTTTTTAGGTAGGCTTTTATTTCGTCCAGCCAAGAGAGAGCTAACTCTTGGATTTTCTTGATCAGGTTCAGGTTGAGACCACCTACGGTGGGTTTGTCATAGACTAGAAATGTAATAGTTCTATCTTTGGTTCCCTTAGTCAAGCTAGCAAACTTAGATAGTGCATCTGCCCTTTCATTTTTTGATCTCGGGACTTAATTGAGGGTGAACTTCTTGAACTGCTGTTGCATCCTTTTGAGCTCAACTAGATACTTGTTCATTGTGGCCTCTTTAGCTTCAAAATTCCCTTTGAATTGTTTTGCAATCAATTTGGAATCAGTAAAGGCTACTAGCTACTTGACTCCCATTTTGAAGGCCATCCTCATACCCATAAGAAAAGGTTCATACTCTGCTTCATTATTAGTGATAGCATAGTCAAGTTTAATAGCGAAGTCATACTTGTTGGCCTGAGGGAAGCACAGAGATATAACTATTCCTCCCTTTATGGATGTTGCTGAGCTATCAACATGTAAAATCCAAACAAGTAAATCTTGATCAATTTCTCTGAGTAGGTCGAGATGTTTTGCTATAAAGTTTACTAATACTTGGGCTTTTATGGCAGTTCGGGGCTAGAAAATGATATCAAATTCTCTTAACTTGATGGCTCACTTCATCAACCTTCTCGACATGTCTGGTTTTGACAGTACTTGCTTCAATGGTTAATTCGTTAGGACAATAATAGAGTAAGATTGAAAATAGGGCCTCAATTTCCTAGTTGCTATGACTAAAGTAAGAGCAAACTTTTCAATCTCAAGGAAAAGTAGGTTTTGCTCTTTGTATTGCTTTACTATTATTATATATTGGCCTGTGAGTGCCATGTTTAGTTGAGACCAAAATAGAGTTGATTGCCACCGATGAGACTACTAGATAAATATCAAGACCTCTTTGACCTCCAACTTGTCTAACATCAGTAGTTCTGACAAATATTACTTTAATTCGATTAGGACCTAGTTGCTTTGCTCTGTCCATTGGAATATTCTTACATTCTTGAGGATTTTGAAGAACAGTAAGATTTGGTTAGCTAGTCAAGCAATGAATCGACCTAGAGCTATGATCCTTCCGACTAGTCATTGCACATCTCTAACTATTCGAGGTGGTGAGATGTCTAAGATTGATTGGATCTTTTGTGGGTTTGCTTCTATACCTCTTTGGCTAACTATATATCCTAAGAATTTCCCCTATTTCACCCTAAAGATGCATTTGTTGGGATTAAGTTTCATGCTAAATGCTTTAAGGATTGAGAAGACATGGTTGAGGTCAACTAAGTGGTATTATTCTTTTTCTATCTTGATGATCATGTCATCGACGTAGACTTCCGTGGTCCATCTGATCTCATTCTTGAACATAAAGTTCACAAGTCTTTAGTGAGTCGCACCTGTATTCTTGAGGCCAAAAGGCATGACCAAAAAATAGTTTAAACCATTAAAGACCAGAAATAAGGTCTTATCCCTATCCAGTTTGGCCCTAGTTTCCTCCAAAATTTTCTTATTACTATGCTATCTCTCTTTGAGTTCTATTACTGGGACATCTTCTAAAAGTTTCAGTTTTGATTGAGTCTTCTACTCACTTGTCTACACTGAGATAGTGTAGGATCGCCAGGCTTCTTTTATGTCACAAAGTAGCACCCCTATCCTAGCAACTATTAAAAACTTAACCTTTATGTGATAGGTCGAGATAATTGCCCTACTATGACAATATAAGCAAAGGGTGCTTCAACTACTAGATAGTTGACTATAAGTGTTCTTTATCTGGGTACTTCACCAAATGAAGTACACAAATTTATAGATCATTTAGGAATGATCTCAGATCCACCAAACCCAACTAGAAGGGTGCGCACTAGCTTAAACTTTAGCTTTCACAGGTTTATCCTTTTTAATGTTGATAAGAAAATTATATTCGCTGAACTACTATTATTGACCAAAACCTTTTTGATCTCAAAGTTTGCAATCTCAACTAACATAATGAGGTGGAAATCTAGTTTACTTTCAACGCTTTAGTGCTTGATGTGTGAGAGGTCATAATTAGAAAAAGAGATAGGTTCTACGCTGGTGAAGAGTATGAAAACTGTTTCAACTAAGAAAAATTTGGTTGACTCTAATATTCTCTGGTTCTATCTTCTGGTAGATTTGGAGTCTCATCTAATCAGTCAACTTGTAATTGCATCAATCACACCCTTGAAAGATGGGCACGGATCATTGATTGGCTTCTTTCCTTTATCTTCCTTTCTCAGGTTGACCAACCTTTCTCTATGGGGAGTTTGGTCAATTAAGCTTATCTCTTATCTGGCTTTCTCATCAACAAACTTCTTCAAATGCCCTTGTCGAATAAGCCTCTCAATTTCATGATACAGATTGAAGCAATCTTCAGTGCCATGGCCTTTCTTTCTGTGGAAATGATAGTGTTTCTTTATCCTCTTCAGACCTTAGTTTCAATTAGTATTTTGGGCTAGTTGAGGAGGTTATCATGCCTGATGGCGAGCAAAACTATATTCTTTGTAGTACTCAATGGAGTGTAGTTATGGAACCGTTTGATAAAAGATTGATAACCATCCTTTGTCAGGGTTCCTATACTTAAATCTATTCATGTCTTCTTGAGTCATATACCTCTCAGTGAGGTTGAATAGCTCTTCCATCATTCTTGGTCTCTTTTTAACCAGCGCATTAGCGTACTCTTTATGTCTGAGACCTATGAACAATACCTCAATCAAAATTCAATTTGAGATTATCAGTTTTCAACACCTCAATGTTAAATCTGGTGAAGAAATCTTAAAGAGATTCTCTCTCGTTATATTTTACTATATGTAAATAAGTGTGGGGGAGTTTTTCTTTTCTTCTAATGGCAAACTAGTGAAAGAATTTGTCATAAAATTGATCATATGAGAAATAGATGCTGGCTCCAGCTTGACAAACTAATCAAGTGCTAAACCTTAGAATATAGTAACTAATATCTTTGCATGAATGTACTCGTTATGTCTGTAGAGCTGCATCATGTGTTTGAATTGAAGTAAGTACTCATTCTAGTTGGTTAAGTCATCATACCATGGCAGACCAATTAGAACTTTTGCTTCAACAACTACACACTCGTTTACTATCTCTTAGATAAATAGTAATTCTTGCTTGCAGCAAAGTCGAGGTATGCTATCATGTTGAAGGTTTCTCTCTATGTTTCTCCTCTAAATCTCCTTGAGGCATCTGTTCAATTGTTAGACTTGATGTGACACTTTCTCTCATTCTTCTCGATTAATCTATGGCATATTTTTACTCGATTAGGTTTCTATCACTTGACCCTATTGCATTGCTAGGCTCGAATAGGTCAAGCAAGATGATCCACCAAGTTAGCCACTTCTTTGCAAGGATATAGATAGGTCTCTTTCAATGGAAATTGACCTAGACTATCCTTACATTGAATAAGGGGATGTTTTACCTCTTATCTGACCCTATCCTCTCTTAGGGGCCTTTTCTCATACTGTGAATAAGCGGGGTGTAGCACTAGTGGCTGCTCCAGGTTAGTTATGCTTGTTAAAGCAGTTGATGATTAAGCTTATACTTTTTTACTAATTAATTGCATAAGTTAGGGCATGGTCAAAGTTACTACTCGCTCTGGTTGGGGATTGGGTCCAGCTATATCCTATTCTTGTTGGGGATGAGGAGGAGGGGTTGGGGACCTTCTAGTCTCCTCTCTCTCTGAAACAACTTGCTTTGTGTTTGCCATTTTTTTAGTTATGGACTCTAGAACCTAAAGACAGCATCAAATGAAGACTGTATAATCTGCTTGACAGTGTGTTAGACTTTGGCCCAATCTGATCAACCAAAAAAAGGGTTTGAATAGAATTTTTAGATATAGTCAAGTCAAGTCCTACAACTAATAACAAATGTTAGGCTAGCTGAGGAGCTCTCAACTAATGTATTATGACACTTAAGTTAATACTTAATTGACCCAAAAAAAGAGCAGCAGAGTGAAAGCTTAAGTGATAATGAGTATATCTTGCTGAAGGGTGGCAATACAGTATTTATAGCCTTTCTTGAGTGGTTAATATGTCAATGATGCCCATACTTATATAGAGAGGGCTTTTGTTCTTAATTGAGGACCTTTAGGTCTTCTCCATTCTGTGTACTTTTCTAGGTGGTGCCTCTTTCTACTGTTCAGGACATGGCAGTACGGTGGTGGCATGTGCTACTCTGGTTGTGCAGAATGGTGGTACAAGAGAGGGCACACTGCTTATCAAAGCATTTAATGTGGCTGAGAGGTGGTTGTGGTGCATTTAATGTAATTATGACTAGTGGCGTGGGACTGCTCTATGCTACTTTAGTCGACCTCCTAGGGTTAAGATTTTTCCTTTGCTTAGAGTTCATCTATCCACTTTCCAGTCAAGGTAATAGAAACCTATTGGATCTAAATCTTTTTGGTTAAGGGTTGAACGGTCATTCTCAAGCTGATTGACCACACTCCAATCAACTAAGCAAGGTGTTGATACTCATGCTAGCGAAATGGCCTAATAAGAATTTGTGCCTTATCTATCACATGGTCAATTGTTAATGGATTGGGTATAATAGCCAATTGGGTTGTCCTATATCATATCACTTACCTAATTGACTGTTAGTGGGTTGGGCCTATTGGGCTATCCCAAATCATGAGTCGAGTTAGGCCTAATAGTCAATTAGGTTGCCCCATATCATATTACTTACTTGGTCAATTGTTAATGGGTTGGGCTTGTTGGACTGTCCCATATCACAATAATTCAACCAATTGATTGAACAATTTATTCGATAGAAAAATCTATTAGATCATGCCTTTAAACACCATGATATATTCATAATTGTATTTAATCGAGCATATATGTTGTTGGGCTTTCCCACTTTTATCATATAGAGGGTGTTTTATAACTTTTCCTGCTTATATATTTCTTTTAACTTCTTAGTGGTGTTTAGCTACTTTGCATGTTTATATATTATTTCAACCTTTTTGGATGTTTCATTGAATATTTTACATGTTTATGTGTTAGTTAGGATCTTTTGCGATATTTTAATTTTTTTTTTCTTCATGCATTAGTTATTTAGTTTAAGTTCCTTAGGCACATAATTGTTATATTTTGTTGCTTTAAAATATTGGACATGCTTGTATTTATTTTAGTTATATTTTATGTTCGTATTCATTTTTTCTAATTTTAGATG
This sequence comes from Jacaranda copaia, assembly GCA_014898725.1. Taxonomy (NCBI): domain Eukaryota; kingdom Viridiplantae; phylum Streptophyta; class Magnoliopsida; order Lamiales; family Bignoniaceae; genus Jacaranda; species Jacaranda copaia. The sequence continues at coordinate 66,774 of JACGDI010005563.1, forward strand.
TATTTTAATCATTTTTAAATGTAACATATATGTAAGAGAATATGTTAAATTTTCTAAAGTAGAAGAAATTATAATTTTGACTCTATAAAAATTATTAAATTAATTTTTTTGTGGGTTAATTTTTGATTAATTAGAACTCATTTTAGACCCACAAGGAAACAAGACCTATCAAACTCAATTTACAATGTCATTTTGATTAATATATACAATTAGATATGTCAGATTATGCATTGAAATTTTGTAGAAAGTTGAGGAAAATTTAAAAAATTAGTTTTTGAAGAATTATTTAATTATCGAATTCTCAATAACTACCAATAGTATTTTTGCTGCCTTAGTCTTTTCCACCCCTACCCAACTTCTTTAAATATAAGTTTTAGATCAAATGGAAAACAAAATTGATAGAAGAGAAAGAGAGAGAAAGAGAAAATATGAATCAAAAGCGAAAATACTTCCAAGAACTACATCGCTTCGCCGTCCCCACTGCTAATCTACCAATCTGCCATCACCATTCCAAATGAAACTAGCTCTAACTCAAAAGACAAATTCAACTCTACCTAAAGACAATCCACTTTAACACCATCATCATCATTTGAAAGAACGCTCTTCTAGAAAGGCCATCATTCGCCCCTTTTCTTCTACTTCAACTCCTATTGCTGCCATAGATTAGGCTTCACAAAACTCCCACTTCCACAATCTTCTCCTACCGCCACTCCACCCTCTTCCCCCGCTTTGTCTCTAAGCAAATATGCTGCACTAACACCATCGAAATTATGTAGATCTACCAATTCAATTCTCAGAATTTCCCACTTTTCTAGGCTAGCCTCAATCCAACCTCTGCAAGAAATTTCCAATGAAAACATTGTCGTAGAATCATCTCCATTTGGAAATGTCATTCAAGAATAATGTCCATTTTAAAATATAGCTAGTTATCCACCACACGGTATTTGATCCAAATCCTATTGCCAACCACTAGGTGGTAGTGGTGGGGGCACACCATCATCCCACCAGTGGTGAAAAATGGTTCAATTTTTTCAAGTTGTGGAGAGGGCCTTAGTGCCAAAGCTGGTTCTTTGTTTAATTCATTGTACTCTTTATAAAATTTGACTAGTTTGTGATTGGAAAACATATTTTAATGTTTGCGTGAATTTCCAAGACAAAAGAGAATGAAAGAGCGAACGAGAGAGATGAGCCACTTGTGCGATCAAGTCATTCATGAAAGAGATAAAGAAGATCTTGAGTATGAAAAATACAACAGTGAGAAGATTCCCAAGATTTCTATTATCTTTCAATTTTCCCACTTAATTTATTCTTAACTTTTTCTATTTGCATGCTTGTTTATTTATTTTAATTTTATGTTTGACACTTAAATGGTTAAATTACAAATTTCTATTTAGTTGATTCTTATCATATTATTATTTTGTGATTTGTGATTGGCACGCTTGAATTACAGGGGAATTTTAGTTCAAGGTGATCCAAGTTGTTTAAGTTCAAGCCTCTATCTTACAAAATTATTTTTTTATCTCTTCTATTTACTGTACAAGCTTGTGTTTTTGAAGTTGTCTGGATAATTATGTCATGAGTTACAGATACTTAAGAATGCAAAAATCATATTCAATTGGAATATTTCCTTGATTGTAATTTGATGAATCCAAGTGCTAGCTCTTACTCTTGGCCATTTATATCAGTTTGGTGCTTTTAAAAGGCTCTCTATTGTAATACAGCAAGAAGAATCTAAAAGTGATATGGAGATCCTTTAAAGGAAGTTGCATGAGCGGAGAAGGATGGCAAGTGTCTAGTCCTCCATTTTTGGTGTCCTTGTGGAGATAGATATTAGATTTTTCTTTTTGGATGCAATTATTAATACAAGTTGACAAATTTCTAAACTTTCAAATGTGGAGTAATCTCAAATATGGATGTAGACAACATAATTTTTGTCCAATTAAAAAATGACGAGTGTAAATAATATTTCAGTTATTAATTTAAAAATTTCTATTTATGTATTGAAATTTATTAAATTAATTCTAAAAGATTAATTTTAATTAATACTCCAATATTATTTTATCCACAAATTAGATACCAACAAGTATCAAGGAGAAGTATCACACTAATCAAATCAAGTCTAGTGACCTAGCAATCTTAGGTTAACTAAATTATGACATGTGGAGCATCTATGAGCATGGATCAATTAAGTCAAAATATTTGATATTATCTCTCAACATGTGTATTAAAAAGATAACTATCAAAGAGGTTCAAGTTATTTGGGGGTCTCCTACTAAACACTTATATAAAGAAGTGTGCAGAGAGTCACACATAATCTCAATACTCACATACATATATTCTCAAATCCAAGTTCCAAATCTTCAAGGCTCAAGTCTAAAACTCAAGTCTTCAAGCTTGAAATCTCTGCCGTGATGAAGTATTGTTACCATAAAGTTCCTATACCTTTTCAAAGCATCAAGTCATCAAGTTCTTTGATCTTGGAGTTAAAGTTTAAGTCCAAAAAAATTTCATGGTATCCTTTTATCAGGTCAAATGATACTACACTTTATATCTAAGAGCAAGTTTCAAGCCTCTGGTTCATATATTGGGAGAAAAATTAGGGGATTAGTTTTGTCAGGAATTTATTTTCTCTGATAAATTGTAATTCTCTTTTATTTTTTAATATAAATTCAAATTTTTTTGTGATTAATTTCAATAAAATTTGTGTGAACAAATTTTTGGCATGCTTGATTGAACCGATCCTACCCCTCATCTCTTTCACTCGCTTAAATTTTGAAGATATTTGCAATCACTCAATGGTACCTAAGAGAATCTAACTCACCTTGGCCAAGAAAGATGGTGTTGGCCTTGCTGTTAATGCTGTCAATCAACATATGACTAAGGGTAAGGATACTAATTTCATTCTGTCTGATAATTCTAATGTTAGAAGTCCAAGGGAAACAAATCCCTGTACATTATCTTTTGCAGAGTTTTCGACTATAACGAGTGGAGCAACAACAATGGATGAACAATTCATTCAGATAGCTCAAGCTATAGTTGACCTCCAAAAGATTACATAAAAGAAAAATCTACAAATTACACGACTCATGAACAAGCAAGAAAATTCCTATATTAGAGGATTTAGCTACAACCATCAATCTTCCCTTAGCCATGCAGTAGTGGAGGAACAAGTTGAGGAAATGCCTTACAAGCAAGAAACTAATTGAAAGATCAATCACTCTGCAACTTCTATTGCTACACTATCTATTCAACAATTTGTAGGACATAATCACCAATACTATTAGAGCTACCTTATCAAAATTCTATTGTGTATTCAAAGCCCTATAAAAAGAAGATTAACTCTTTGAGAATTCTATTAGGATATTAGCCGCCAAAATACCAACAGTTTGATGGAAAAAAAAAACTAAAACAGCATATGGCCAATTTCATAGAGACATACAATAATGTAGAGACTTATAGCTATCTACTTGTGAAACAATTCATGCGTTCATTGAAAGGAAATGCCTTTGACTGGCACATTAACTTAGAACCTAAATCCATTGATAGCTGAGATCAAATAGAAAAAGAGTTTTTAAATTGCTTCTGTAGCATACATCGAATGTGAGCATGATTGAACTTACCAATGAAAAATAATAGAGGGACGAGCCGATGGTAGATTATATCAACCGTTGGCATGCATTAAGTTTGAACTATAAAGAAAAACTCCTAGAGACATCTATGGTAGAGATGTATATTCATGGTATACACTGGAGACTTCTCTACATTCTCCAAGGAATCAAGTCTCGCGCTTTTGAGAAATTCGCCATTCATGCCCACAACATAGAGCTTAGCATTGCTAATCATAAGGTTAGAATTCTCGTTGAAGACCAGAGAAAGAAAGAGAAAATTTCAAAGAAAAGTGAAAAATATGCCAAATCTACTTCTAAGGAATCTATGGCAATCAAGATAGCCTCCATCAAAGTTCCCACAAGCAATAAAAAGGTTGCTGGGAAAGCTAAAGATGAATGCATTTTAACATGCAAAAAAATACTGAAAGAAATGCAAGAGAAGAAATATATATTTCCAAATTCTAATATTTCTCATATCTTTGATGAATTATTCACAAGGAAATTGATTGAACTGCCAAAACCAAAAACGTCCTAAAAAAGTTGGAAAGGTGAATGATCCAAAATATTGCAAGTATCATCGAGTTGCTAGTTATCCAATAGAAAAATGTTTCGTCTTCAAGGATAAAGTCATGGCATTAGCAAGAGATAGAAAGATAATTCTTGACGTAGAAGATGTGTTAGGTCAATTCTTGATAGATGTAGCAATAGCCGATCCCACATGTGTTATGCTAAGAAAAGGTAATGTGTTTTCCTCATCAATGCTCATGGGGCCATCAACATTGCTTTAGTTTGGATTTGCTATCATTAGATAACTATCTGTAAATTTACTATCTGTAGTATAGCCACTACTTTTACAGATGAGGATTTGCTGTTGGGGTTAAAATCTCATATAGGAGCAGAAGGTTAACTATATACTCGTTGATAAAGGATTTGCTATCAATATCATGCTGAAATCTACCATGAAAATTTTGAAAATTTTAGTTTAAGAATTCACACACAGCCACCTAACTATTCAAGGTTTCAATTAAGAAGGCCACTAAGCTACTGGTATGATTTGTCTAGACCCCATAATCGGGGAGTTAGAAGCAAGTACTTTATTTCATGTCATTGATGTAAGGATTTCCTACCATTTACTTTTGGGACAGTCGTGGCTTCATGAGAATGGGTTGATACCTTCAACTTGTCATCAATGCTTCAAGTATTCAAAAAATAGAGAAGTTATGAAAGTTGACATAGATGTAAAGTCATTTACTGAAGTAGAATCATACTTTGTTGATATTAAACCGTATTTGGATCCCAACTCAATAAATAAAGTGTAACCTACAAAGGCTCTAAGTAACCACTTTATTGAAGGGAGACAAGATTGCTCTGAAAATTTGAAAAAATTAACAATTACTGAGGTGTCAACAAACAAAAAATACGAGTTTGATGGTGAGTCCAACATATAAATCTTTCAATATACAACACAATCATATCAAGAGAAAAGACAAGTTTCACTTTCAGCCAGCTAGTGCTACCCAAAGCCACTTGAAGATGGTAGAATTAAACAATCGTTGAACTTTAAGGAAAGAGTTAATCTTACCTATTGTTGGCATAAGCTCATCAACCCATAATGGATCATCTGTTGCAGGGGTTTCTCACAAAGAATTCAAGGGGACATTTGATCCTAAGGCGTATAGGTTGCTTGAAAAATCTAGCTATAACTTTGCTATTCCAACCAATCTAAGTGAGCTTAAACCTGAGCTAATTGGAGAAAATGTTCATAGAATCAATGAAGTACAACAAAAACTAAAGAGACAAGGATTTATGTTGAACAGTCAAAGGTCAGCTTAGGATTTAAAATTGTAGAACTAATCAGGATATGTGTGATGAACAAGGATAATTGTGCTAATGTCCAACATATTTCTGGGAAAGATCATGTGAAGCAAGAACAGAATAATCATTGAGTTTTTGTATTTGATCGTCTCAGTACTCTGACTACCCATCCTTCTATCTTTAAAAGACTTAATGCTAAAAATCAATGCAAGCTTAATACAGGTCCATGCTTGAGAGATTTTGTGCTTAATCAACTTGGAAATAATGCTACAACAAAAGCAAGAAAAATGAGTGTTGATGACGAGATTGATTCATTGGAGTTAAAAAATAAGGGTAAGACTCTTCACTTATATCAATAAAATGGAGCCAAATCTACAATCCTAATCATCAATATAGGCATATCTAGGAAAATAAAGAAATACATCATAAAGCATTCATGCAAAGAGAATGATGCAAATGAAGATAAAACAAAAATCATTATTAGCTCTAGTTACACAAGTGTTAAAGAGGAGCTATATCTTGCATCACATGGTCTGTGTCTTGCAGAATTCAATATATTGGTCGCAAGTAGTTTCATACAAGCCACAAACTAGCCATCATGGATAATGGTGCATGCCTTGGTTTCAAAAGCAAATGGTGAAAGAGGTGTAACACTAAGGATCAAATTGAAAAGATTTAAAAAACTAAAATGTAACTTATATTACACCAATCTAAGGATCTAAATCATGTCTATATAATGGATTAAGGTTATATTGTTACCTTTCATGCGAAATCCAACCAAAAACTCAAAATAGAGCTTTCTTTCCCCAAGGCAGACTGCTTCTGGCACAGCAGAGTGTGATCAACTTTTGATTGGGAAAATCACCTCAAATTCAAGCCAAATCTGGACCAAAATTTCTCCAACTCAATGGATAATGTCCAGTTAAAATTTCAGCACCAAAATTCTTCAGAAGGATCTCGAAAAGAATCCAAAAACACACTGCTTGAACAGAGGATCACCAAAGCAAGCAATCCAAAATTCGTCTTGTCTCTACTATCAAAGTCCACACACCAATTGACAATACTTTTCTCCTAAAATTAGATAGAAAAATAAAGGATAAAGACAGCTGGTAGGAGGCCAAAAATGGTGAGGGAGGTGAAGAAGAGAGTGAAGCCTCAACTCATGAGAGAATTACTTTTGGAGGGAATTTTGGATCCAACTTTTTGATACACAAAATGTGTGTCACTTTCTTAGTGCTGGCTGCCCCCTCCTCTATATCTATATATAGAGTGGATATGGTGTGATTCCAAGGTGGCATCACACCCTCCTCAAGGTGGGGGTGCCACCTAGGATGCCAACTTGCAAGCATCATGCAAGTTGCATATTAATTTATGTTGAATTTGAATTTAATTTGGAATCTACATTTCATCTCATGAAATGTTTACCTAATTAAATTCTAATTAGGCACCAAATGAACATTTCATTTGAATTCTCCCTTCAAAATCAAGTCTTCATTTTAATTTAATTAAACTTTGACTTAACCTTTAAGTCAACTAACTTAACTCTTTAAACTAGGTCTTGTTCATTTAACACTTTAAGTTAACTTGACTAATTAATAGTCATGAGGCACCAAGTTAAATTAACACTTAATTTAATTGATCTTAATTTAACTCCATAAATTAATTAGATAAATTTAACAATTAAATTGATCAAGTTGAGATGACTAAAAATTGTGTCAACCGATTCCCTCAATTTTTAACCACCTTAGAATTCTTCTAACACTTAGAAAATTCCCCTCAATATTTAGGATTGCCGATTGAATTTCTTGTGTGACCTCATAGGTTTTACCAATTATTGGACATGGGTTTACAACCTTCGTGACTTTAGAATATTATATATTCACATTAGTTTAAACTCCTTTAAACTAGCTGATTCAATTCAATTAATCCCTATTAATTGAAGAGTACCCAATCTACATGGTTGATGTTCAACCTCAAGCCCATGGAGCCTAACAATTAGCCGAATGATGCTTTTGGCGAACCATTCTTGCTCTATGCATACCATGTAAATACAGTCCTTTTGTTTCTTATCTCCATGAAAGAGGCTAAAGGCAAGATAATTGTTGGCTCCCTAATAGTTTCAATACTATGCATCCATTCTTAATGTTTGATTTCAATTTGTGACCTTATCTTTGGAAAATCCCTTTTCTAAATTTTCACACTTCCTTGGATAAGGATTTCTTGGAATCGATCATCATATAATGCATAGGGGATGCATTTGCCCCTCACAAACACAAGGAGTTGGATCCCACCTTGGATCTCATAAACCTCAATGTTTAAGTAGCTCATGCCCAATCACTGCCGGAATGCCTGCTAGGTGGCCAAAGTGAAGTCAAAGCATGAGGACCTAAACACAAGGTTACTTAGATCCTTAGGTAAAAGGATTAATTATGCGCACTAGAGTAAGCTAGAGAACTAGTCACTACAGACTTGGCACTATAGCTATCTAGTAGATTCTCCGGACGGGTCTCCAATGTCTTGTTCTCTAACAAGCACTTACATCACATACGATTTGCTCATGGAATGGAGCAACATCCAACCCTTGGATTATGCATCGTTAGTGCATGTCTTTCTGAATCTTAGATATCTTGTCTCATAAGATTATATAACTTTGGATGTTTAAGATCACGATTATATAACACTTATTCCATGATCACCACCCAATGCATGACCAAGTCCCATAGTCTTGTGTGATATGGGGGCTTTAACCATATTCCAATGAAGTAATAAAAGCATAAGATGAAGATGGCCATTTATAAGAAATATCATTCAATCAAGATTTTATCACAAGTAAAATAGTTTACATGCCAATTTAATTAACTTGAGGGATACTATTCCAACAAATAGAGCATTACATTATAGAGAATGAGAGTTGTTGAAATTGAATAGCCATATGATGAAAAAATGGATGCGTTACACATATGTAACCATATCACTATTGATGAAGAGCTTAGTTCAAGAATTCTTGAAGATGAAGTCCCAAAAGCTCCTCCATAACTTGAAGATGGTGAATAGACAACTGTCAATGAATTCAAAGAGTTGAATCTTGGCATAATAGAAGAGCCCTATCCCATATTTGTTAGCAAGCTTTTAAATCCTAAACAGGAGAAATAATATTTCAAAATCTTAAGGGGGTACAAGGATGTCTTTGCTTGGACATACAAAGAAATGCTAGGATTAAACCAAAACGTTGCAATTTATTAACTGGGATAAAATATGGGGCTCATCCAGTGAAGCAGTTGCAATGAGTACTTTGCCTAAAGCTTGTCTATCTAATTAAAGCTAAAGTCAACAAGTTTATTGATGCAAGATTTATCAGAGAAGTTAAATATCCAACTTGGATCTCTAGCATCGTACTAGTCAAGAAGAAAAATAGTTCGATACATATTTGTATTGATTTTTGAGATCTAAATAAAGCATGTCCAAAGGATGATTTTTCACTACCTATTATCGAGCTCATGGTTGATGCAACCATTGGATATAAAGCTTTATCTTTGATGGATAGATACTTCAGGTACAATTAAATCAAATGTCACCACAAGATGAATAATGTATAGCTTTTCATACTCTAAAGGGTATTTACTATTACAAGGTAATGCTTTCTGGGTTGCAAAATGCAAGTGCAACTTATCAACAAGCTATGTAGAATATTTTTAATGATATGTTGCATAAAAGGTAGAGTGTTACATTGATGATCTAGTGGTTAAGACTAATAAAAGACAGAATCACTTGGAAGATGTCTGCGTGGTATTTGGTTGACTGAGAAAATACAACTTGAAGATGAACCCGCTCAAGTGTGGTTTAGGTGTCACGTTTGGCAAGCTCCTTGGATTCATAGTTCGCCATCATGGAATTGAAATTGATCTTACTAAAATCAATACTATCCAAAAGATGCCACCACTAAGAAATCTTAAAGAATTGCGCAGTTTACAAGGTAATCTTGCATTTATAAGAAGGTTTATATCAAATTTGGCGGGAAATTAAAAACTATTTAATTACTTGATAAAGAAAGATGCTCTTTTTTATATGGGATAAAAGTTGTGAAAATTCTTTTGAGCACATAAAGAAGTACCTCATGAATCCACCAATTTTGGGAGCTCCTACACTTGGAAAACCATTGATGTGAATAAGAGTATAGCATAGGGATCCAATTAATAAAGAAAAAATAGCTAAATTAAAACTTGACTACACTCTATCCAAGGATCAAATAATAGTATTAATATATATTTGGATGAGTATAAATACCTTGATCACTTAAAATCCAACGCAGATATGAAGATAAGGTTGAACTCTTCAAAATTGTCGCCTCCTGGTGTAGCAGAAATTTGGAAACGTTTTTCTTGGAAAATCACCTCTTATTAAGTTAAAATTTGGATATCACCTCCCCAAAACCTTGAGGAATATCCAATAAAAAATTTAGCAAAAACAAAAATTATTAAGTGCTCCAAAATTGCCTCCAAGTAATCTGCACTACAGTGATCTTCATGAGCAAAGTTATGTAAATATCTAGCCTCTAATGAAATGATCCACACACCTTGGATCACAAAAGGATGAACAAGAGATGAAGGCTGAAAAGTGGAGGGAAGGTGAAGAAAAATGTGTGAAACTTCAACATATGAGTGGATCACACTTTTGGAGGGAAAAAGAGAATCTATCATATTGGTCTTACATCTAGCCGCCCACCCCTCTATATATAGATGAGGAGGTGTGAAGCAAGTTGGAATCACACCTTCCATGAGGTAGGGTGACAACTAAGCAAGGCAACCTGTATGTGAAATGTGAATTTTACTTGCATTTGAGTTTTATTTGGACTCTTCATTTCATCTTATGAAATGTCATCTAAATAAATTCAAAATGCACCTCAAATGAATTCCTTCATTTGAATTTTCCTCCAAAATTAATTCCTCACATTAATTAAATGAAATCCTTAGTTTAATTAATTGGCTTTGACTTAACTCCCTAAGTCAACTAATTTAACTACTTATATTAGAAGGTGTTCACTTAACCCCTTTAGTTGACTAATTAAATGTCATAAGCCACTAATTAACTTAACTCTTTAACTTGATTGGTCTAATTTAAGTCTTTAAATTTTTTTGATCAATTTAAAAATTAAATGAATCAAGCTAAAATGACAAAAAATTAGCCAACCATTTTCTCCACAAAATCGGCTACTAGGAATTTTCTTACTTTTAGAAAATTCCCTTCATTAAATAGAACTTCCTTTAGGCTTTTATGTGTGACCCATTAGGTTCTCCCATTCATTAGATATGGGCTCACAACTTTTATGATAATTTGAATATTGAAATATTCACATTAGTTTAAACTCTTTCAAATTAACAACTTAGTTCTATTAATCTCAATTAATTAAAGAGTACCTAATCTCCATAGGCAATGTCCAATTGCAAACCCATCGAGCCCAACTAACTGGTTGAAATAACTATGATGTTGGTGAACCACTCTAGCTCTATGCTAGCTATGCAAATACAGTCCTTCCATCTCCTATCTCTTGAAACAGTCCTAGGACAAGATATTTATCAACTTTCTATTAGTCTCGATAACTATGTTTCCATTCTTAATGTTCGATTCCCCTTTATGACCTCTTATTTGAAAAACGCCTTTTTCAAATTGTCATACTACCTTGCATAAGGATTACGTGGAATTAATCATTATGGAATATGAAGAGGATGCACTCGTCTTTCACAACGACAAGAAGATAGACCCCATCTTGAATCTCTCGAATTTCCACACTTAAGTAGCTCATACATAAGCCCAACCCAAAAGACCCATAAAGTGGTCAAGGAAGAGTTAAAACATGATGGCCTAAGCACAAGGCTACCATAGATCCTCAAGTCTGAGGACTAATTATACGCACTAGCGTAAGTTGAAGAACTTGCTACTACTGACTTGCCATTACAACTATCTAGTTGATTCTTTGGGCGGGCCTTTAGTGAACTTGTTTTCCAACAAGTACCCATTAACATATACTATGTCTAGCATGGATTGCTCATGAAATGGAGCATTATCCAGCCTCTTGGATTTATGAATCATTGGTGTAAGTCTAAACACCTTTTTTTATAGCTTCCGAAGCTAAAATATATTCTGCCTCTGTGGTTGAGTCTGTTGTGGTGTCTTATTTGGAGCTCTTCTAACTAATCACACTACCATTGACACAAAATATAAATTTAGAAATGGATTTTAGATTATCTACATCGAATTCAAAACTAGAATCTAAAAACCTCTCGAGTTTCAATTCTCCATTACCATATACTAAAAGCAAATCCTTAGTCCTTCTCAAGTACTTAAGGATTGCTTTAATAGCTTTTCCAGTGACGTTCACTAGGGTTGGATTAAAAGCAGCTCGTAACATTTAGAGCATGTGCTACATCCAACCTTGTATATTGAGTGACATATATTATGCTCTCTATGGCTGACGCATAAGGTATGTGGGACATTTTATGTCTTTCATCATCAGTTTTAAGGGCCATAAACTTGGAGAGATGAAGACCATGTCCTACATGGATGAATCTCTTCTTGGATTCTTTCATACTAAACTTCTTTAGTATCTTGTCAATGTACAATATTTGGAAAAACCCCAACATCTTCTTTGACCTATCTCTATATATACGTATTCCCAATACGTAGGATGCTTATCCTAAATCCTTCATGGAGAATTATGTAGATAACCATATTTTAGTACACTCTAACACTTCTCTCTCATGTCCAATGAGAAAAATGTCATCAGTTTAAAGTACAATAAATTGTACACTACTCCTACTAGTGGCACCTTAAAATTTATTACCTCTTCATAGACTCCTAACTTTTGCTTATAGATCCACTTGCAACTAATGGGTACGATACTTTTTGGTAGATGTACCAAAATCTATACTTTATTAGAGTATATGGAGTCTATTTTGGATTTCATGGCAACAAATGAATGCTCAAATATATGTCCAATATAGCTTTCTCATAGGTTTTCGGATCATTATTCAATTGGCCTATCTCATGAAGGAATCAAAAATTTTAGGTTGTTTCTTGATTGAGTCTGATCTTCTTAGATGTTATGTACAAAGCTCTTGATGTCCACTTGTTTCTACAACTTGTAGAATTTGTTGATCAACTTGAACTTTATCAAGTACAACAACAATGCCATCTCTATCTAATAGAAATTTCTTTTCCAAAAAGGTGGTGTTCCTTGAAATGAATACCTTTTCTTATGAGGGATCATAGAAATAATAAGCCATGGATTCTTTTGGGTATCCCACAAACTTATACAATGTGGATCTCGCATACAACTTGTCTCTCACTAGCCACTTGATATAAGTGGCAAACCCCCAAACTCTTAGAGAAGAGTAAGAAGGTTCTTTGCCATACTACATCTCGTGTGATATCTTTGCCACTAACTTTAAGGGTACTACATTTAGTAGCCTTACTACAGATATCAAGGTGTATCCTCAAAAGGATATAGGTAGATCGAAAAAGCTCATCATGGAATGTACCATTTCCAATAAGGTACAATTTCTCCTCTCGGCTACTTTATGTGTTGGGGCTTGCTAGGTGGAGTTTATTGAAAGAAAACTTCATTTTTCTTTAGATAATCCAAGAATTCGGTACTTAAATATTCACCCCCTTGATCTAATCAAGGAGATTTAATACTTAGTGTCTTTTGCTTTTCTACTTCATTCCTATACATTTTGAACTTTTCAAAAGCTTTGTACTTATACTTTATATGATACATATGTCCAAATCGAGTATGATCAGCAGTGAAAGTGATGAAGTATAATTAGTCTCTTCTCGCACTAACTCTTAGTAAATCATAAACATCTATATGGGTTAAATGTAGTTCACTCTGTTTGTCTTGCAAAAGGACCTTTGATCATTTTTCTCTTTAAACAAGACTCACCAGTAGGACGATCCTCAATGCCATTGACATTTAGTGCTTTGAAAGCTTTCATCTTGTTCATTCTATGTTTGTAAATAGGTCCAAGTCTTGCATGCCACAAAATGGCATCTTCTTAGTTATCTATTTTTTTTTACTTCTTTGAATATGCAATAAGGATGGTTGAGAATCCAAAATATGCAATCCATTGTTTAATATACCTTGTGCAATTAAAGAATAAATTTTTAATGCTTTCAAATTCCTATTAGATATAGAAAAATCATGTTTTTCATTATCTAAAACAGGAACAAAAATATTGTTCTTAACAAGATTGGGTACACAAAAGCAAGGATTAAGTACAATGTAAGAGTTTCCCAAGTCAAACTTGATTACACCTTTGACTATGATCGCAACTTGTGCTCCATTGCTTAAGTAGAGGATCATATCCCTATTATTGAGACTCTTTATTCTTTCCATCCCATGTAACAAATTATAAAAGTGATAACCACATGTGGTATCAAATACTTATGAGAAAGAATTTATCATTATGTGTACTTCAATGAGTACATACCCTTTTTGAGAGTGCCAAGGTACACCTTGCAATTCCTTTTCCAATTGTCTTTCTCACCATAATAGAAATAAGTAGCATTTGCTTTGGCCTCTTTAGTTTTCTTAATTCCCCCAAACTTTTCAAGGATTGCTTTTCCTTAAAGAAAGAACTCTATTGGAATAGTACCCTGCAAGCCAATGAGATTGGCCTTGTAAACTATTTCACTTGTGGTACAATCTTAATCGAATGATATTCTTGATATGACTATCTTTATCGTATGCTTTGTTTCACTTCACTAACATTTGGATGAAGCTTTTAGATCACCTATGACTGGGGGACTTAGCTTGGAAACTATGGAATAAGTCTAACACGATTGTGATCTTAAATCTTTCAAGTCATAGGATCTTATGAGATGGGGCATCTAAGATCCAGATAGACTTGCACTAACGATGTATAAATCTAAGGGTTGGAGATTGCTCTATTCTATGAGCAACTTTATGAGATACGGGTGCATGTTAGTGGGTGCTTGTTAGAGTATAAAATATTGAAGACCCATCAGAGAATCTACTAGATAGCCATAGTGGCAAGTCAGTAATGGCTAGTTCTTCTATCTACACTAGTATATATTATTAGTCCTTTAACTTGAGGATCCATGGTAACCTTGTGTCCAATCCTCATGCTTTGACTCATCCTTGACCACCTAGAAAGTGTTTCAGGTTGAGATTGAGTATGAGCTACTTGGCATGAAGGTTTATGAGATCCAAGTTGGAATTTAACTTATCACTACTGCAAAGGGCAAGTACATCTTCTATGTATTATATGATGATTAGTTCCTAGAAATCCTTGTGCAAGGTGGTGTGATAATTTGAAAAAAGAGTTTTTCAAATGTGAGGTCATACAATAAGGATCAAATATTGAGAATAGAGACATAGTATCAAAGCTATTAGGGAGTCGGCAAATATCTTGGCCTAAGTCTTTTTCGGCATATTAGAGATGAAAAGACCATATTTACATGGCACACGTAGAGTGATGATGGTTCTCCAGAATATTCATTTCAGCCAATTAGTTGGGCTCCATGGGCTTGAGGTTGAACATCGACCATCGAGATTTGGTACTCTTCAATTAATGATATTAATTGAATTGAGTCGACTAGTTTAAAAGGAGTTTTAAACTTGAATGAATATAAGATATTCAAAAGTCAGAATGAGTTGTGAGGCTATGTCCAATGAGTGGTAAAACCTATTAGGTCACACACAAAATCTAATGAGCCTTCTAATTAATGGAAAACGTTTTCTAAGGTGTTCGAAAATGATGTCTACTAGTAGATCAATTTTTGGGGCCAACTTTGATGGTCAATTTTGGCTTGATTGATTTAAGTGTTAAATTAGACCAATAACTAAGGAGTTAAATATTTGGTACCAATATGACCATCAATTGGTCAAGTTAACTTAAAGAGTTAAGTTAATAAATTTAGCTTAAGGAGTTAAGCTAGTTTGACTTAAAGAGTTAAGTCAAAGGATATTTAATTAAATTAAAGAGTTTAATTTGATTAATTAAGAAAGAATGAATTTTTGGAGGGAAAACTCAAATGAGATTTGAGATAGCATCTAAATTAATTTGAAATGAGACCCCAAATATAATTAAGATGCATATAAAATTCAAATGAGATTTAGATTCAAATTTTGCCACCTAAGCAACCCCACTTGGCCACTCCCCCCTCATGCATTGTGTGATGCCAACTTGGCATCACATATTTTCAGCCTCTACATATAGATATAGAGAGAGGAGGTTGTGCATATGACAAATGGTGTGAAGAATTATATTCTTCATTTCCTTCCAAAAACATTTGCAAGCTAGCATTTCATGTGTTGAAGGCTAAGCTTCTTTCTTCATCTTCCTACCCCAAATTCAGCCTCCACCATCAATTATTTGGTTCTATTCTAGCTCATGAACTAGATAATTAGGAAGTCTCATTGGTGTGTGGAATTTTATAATATAGGTAAGATGTGTGGCTTGCTTAATTTCTGGAGATCTACCTGCGCGAGGTCTGATTTTGCAATTTTCTACAAGACGTTCCAGATGGCCAATCAATCCTAATTTTTGACTAGAGGTTTTCCAATATGTTAGCTATCTAATTTTTCCAGAATTTTTGGAGGTGATTCAGTAGGGCGATCGTTGCAATCCTTTCGCTATGCCATGTGTAGATGGATTCTGGAACTAGTGAAGTGTTCACTTGCTTCTTCTCAAATTTTCTTATCAAGGTAATTCTGTATCTAAATCTAAATCTAAGGCATGATTTGATCCCCTTTTTTGCTTGTAGGCACTAGTTACTTTGATATTTTGAAGTTTTGATATTAGATCCTAGTGCTTATCTTGCTTTCAAACTTATCTTCCTTTTATCTCCTTTCTTAGCACTCTTAAGGCCCTTAGACTTAGTGGAAGAAGCAAGCATAAGAGGCTTGTCTTTCTTCATTGTTGCTGTGATGGTCACCAACATATTGACCAATTTATTAATTGTTACTTCTTGCTTTGACATGTTGAAGTTTATAATGAATTGGCCAAAATAGTTAGATAATGATTAAAGGATCAAATCCACATTGAGCTCATTATCCATAACTATGTCCAATTGACTAAGCTTCTCAATGAGACCAATCATCTTTTGGCCATGGTCATGGACACTTGAGTCCTCATTTATTCTAATCCTAAAGAGCTCCTTAGACAATGAAAACCTTTCATGTCTAGTTTGCATGCCATATAACTCTTACAAAGTGCAAATGGATCTTGTGGGCCATTTTATGTGCTCATGAGACTTTTGGAGCTTATTAGACGTAGAAGCCATCATAAGGTATCTTGTCTATAGATCATCATCCACAAACTTCATGAACACTTCACATGCCTCATCGGTAGCATCATTGCCAATGGTGTTCGGCTGACTTTGAGTTAGTGCATAAGTCCTCTTTTCAGAATCTAGAATAATGTTGAGGTTTTTAATCCAATCATGAAAGTTAGGCCTAATGAATTTATTGGTTTCGAAAACAACTTTGAGTAGATTCTTAGCCATTTTATTTGAGAATTAAAACAATTTACAAAGGCAAAAAAGAGAGTACAAGGATGTGACTGAATATTGATATTGAAAACATGTTTATAGACTTTCAAGCATGTTTTTCTCTGACTATTTTATCAAATCCCTACCCCCAAGAATAATTTGAGAAGTCTCATTTCCTAGTGAGAATCAAGGTTATAAAGATTTGTTAGTGGACCCACGTGTCATGTGCCATCCACAAACAATGAAAAGGTAAACAACTTTTGCAAATTGCATCTCTATCTTATATTTGATGTATTTTGCCTCACTTTTCATGTAGACCCTCATGTCATGTGCCATCTACATTACTAGGTGTTAAGTTAGACCTACCAATCAAACTTTGATTCAAAACCGCTCTATGTCATCCCACGTGTTGTGTTGCCAATGCATAGGAAGTGCCAAATCAAAAGTGCATCATATGCTAAGTATATGATCACAATTTTCTACCATAAGTGTGACTCATGTCGTGTGCCATCACACAAAAATAGTTGCATCATCATGTCATATGCTATTAGTAAAAGGTATGGATTAATTAAAACTTTTTTTAATTTATATCCATTTTGACTTGATATTTGGAAGCACTTAGACTATTCTAAGTGGATGGATTTTCTTGATTGCAAAGATCTCATCTATTTTACCTTATTATTTAGGTTTTTTATATCCTAACCATGCATCTCATACATTAATATGATATGGAAAGCATAAACAAGTAGTGTACTTAGAGCCATAGGTGCACTACTTAATTGATTTGAAGTGGGTTGATTAAATCTAGTTGTTACATAAATGTATCCCAATACATTCATGGGTCTTCATGCCTCCAATGGTCTTCTTGTCTCCTTGCAACAATTACAGGGAAAAGAAATCCTCACTCTTAGTAATTCTACTCTCATGACATTTATAAGATAGAAATTAAGAGGCTCGCAAGCCCCAACTTAATACAACCCTTTTCAACAACTTCTAACAAATAAAATTAATGTTAAAGGTTCATGATCATCCCCATTCATCATTCATTCAACCATTAAATGAGCAATAAATCAAAAATTGAAATTCAATTCCACAATTAAATACTTATCTCATAAAAAATTAATTAACTAGCAAAAAGAAGTATAAAATTTATGTATCTCATTTTTGCACCAAATTGAAAATTAACCTGAACAGATTTTAAATGAAATAAAAAATGTCAAACATAATTTTGAGAACTTGTACAACATTTGTGCATCTATATAGCATGATTTAGATCAATTTTGGTCACAAAAATAACATAAAAAATGGCTCAAAACTATTCAAACCCAAATCGGGCACTGCTCCTCCAACCTATGTGCACATTTGCATGGCAGGCATGCACTAAGCATGCCCGCTGCATGGCCAACGCCCTGCTATGCATAGCAGTACCCCTGTTTTAGGGTTTGGACTGAGTCAAGTTAATTTTAGTTGAACTTTTGTGTATCAAAAATTTAAGGACACATCCCTAACATTAAATCGCACATTATAGACAAATTTCCAGATCTAAAACACATTTTAAAAATGGAAATTGAAGTGCTCAATCATGCTTCAAAAATCCAGTTTAAGTAATAACCACCATTCTTCAAAAATCTCCATTTAACTCCAATCCAATTGGATCCAAAAATGACCAAAACACCTTAAGGCCTAATTTAATATGCTATATCAACATATAACATCATCCAATGCTAAATCAAAATGTAACATAATCATCCATGAATGAAAAAATACTAACATATGAATTAACTCTTAAAACATATATTAGCATAACTCAATTCATCATCAAAGGAGCCACAAGAAACATCTACCAAACAATCTAATCCATGACTTGGATCAAGTAGTTAGAGATCTAGATCAATTCATCACATGAATTAATCAAACAAATATCCGACACCAGTTGAAGAAGAGTATAGCACAAGGATCCAATTAATGAAGCAAAAATAGCTAAATCAAAACTTGACCACACTCCATCCAAGGATCAAATCATTCTCTTAAGATGGATTTGGATGAGGATAAATACCATGATTGCTTAAAATCCAAGGTAGATATGAAGATAAGGTTAAACTCTTCAAAACTATCTCCTTCTGGCATAGTAGAAATTCCGCAATGTTTGCCCTAGCAAATTACCTTTGATTGAGCTGAAATTTGGACAAAACCTTGAGGAATTTCCAGTAAAAAGTTCAATGGAAAAAAAATTCCACAGTGCTCCAAAATCATCTCTAATCAATCTACACTGCAATGGATCTTCAAAGGTAAAGCTATCCAAATGTTTGGCCTCTAATGAAATGATCCATACACACCCAAGGCAAGCTCTAATCAGCCTTTATTTAGCTGGATCACAAAAGGATGAAGAAAATATAAAGGCCAAAAAGTGGAGAGAAGATGAAGAAAAATGTGTGAAACTTCAACACATGAGTAGATCACACTTTTGGAGGGAAAAAAAGAACCTAACATGTTGGTCTTGCATTTGTCTGCCCACCCATCTATATATAGATAAGGAGGCGTGATGAAAGTTGGCATCACATCTTCCATGAGGTAGGGTGCCAACTAAGCAAGGCAACTTGCATGTGAAATGTAAATTTCACTTGCATTTGAATTTCATTTGGAGTCTTTATTTAATCTCGTGAAATGTCATCCAAATCAATTCTAAATGCATCTCAAATGAACTCCTTCATTTGAATTTCACTCCAAAATTAATTCCTCATATTGATTAAATGAACTTCTTAATTTAATTAATTGGTCTTGACTTAACTCCTTAAGCCAACTAATATAACTCCTTAAGCTAGAAGGTGTTAACTTAAACCCTTAAATTAACTTGACTAATAAAATATGATATGGCACCAATTAAATTAACTACTTAATTTAATTGGTTTAATTTAACTTCTTAAATTATTTTGATCAATTTAGCTATTAAATTAATCAAGCTAAAATGACAAAAAATTTGCCAACAAGTTTCTCCACAAAATCAATCACAAGGAATTTTCTAACTTTTAGAAAATTTCCTTCATCAAATAGAACTTCTTTTAGGCTTTTGTGTGTATGGATTTTCCCAGTCAATGGACATGGGCTCATAACTCTTGTGATATTTTGAATATTGAAATATTCACATTAGTTTAAACTCCTTTAAACAAATAACTCAATTCAATTAATTTTTATTAATTGAAGAGTACCCAATCTCCGTAGTCGATATCCAATTGCAAGCCCATGTAGCCCAGCTAATTGATCGAAATGAATATGCTCATGGTGAACCATTTTAGCTCTATGGTTGCATTGAAAATAGGGTCTTTCCATCTCCTATCTCCTAAAAGAAGCCTAGGAAAATATATTTGTTGGCTCCCTAATAGCCTGAATAACTATATTTCTATTCCTAATGTTCGATTACCCTTTATGATCTCATCTTTGAAAAATTCATTTTTCAAATTTTCATACTACCTTATGCAAGAATTTCGTGGAATCAATCATTAAAGAGTACATAGCAGATGCACTCGTCCTTACATTGATGAGAAGATGGATCCCATTTTAGATCTCATGAATCTCTATATCTAAGTAGCTCTTACCTAAGTTCAACCCAAAAGACCTACAGAGTGGTTAAGGAAAAGTTAAAGCTTGAGGATCTAAGCTCAAGGTTTGTTGGAATAGTGCCTTACAGCCAATGAGATTAGCATATAAACTATTTCATTTGTGATACAATCTTAATTGAATGATATTCATTATAAATGGCCATCTTTATCTCATGCTTATTTTACTTCACTAGTATTTGGTTGAAGCCCTTAGATCACACAAAACTATAGGACTTAGTCACACACTAGGTGGTGATCATGAAACAAGTCTTACACAGTATATTGATCTTAAATCTTCCAAGTCATAGAATCTTATGAGATAGGACATCTAAGATTGAGATAGACTTGCACTAAACATGCATAAATCTAAGGGTTGGATATTACTTTATTTCATGAGCAATCTATATGAGATATAAGTGCATATTAGTGTGTGTGTATTAGAGAATAAGTTCACTAAAAGCTTGCCCTGAGAATCTACTACATGGCCATAGTGGTAAGTTGGTAGTAACAACTTCTCCAACTTACGTTAGTGTATATTATTAGTCCTTTGACCTGAGGATCCATAGTAATATTGTGTTTAGGTCCTTATGCTTTGACTCTTCCTTGACCGCCTAGCGGATCTTTCGGGTTGAGATTGGGTATAAGCTACTTAGACATAGAGTTTTGTGATATCCAAGATGGGATCTGACTCCTCATTTTTGTGAAAGGTGAGAGCATCTCATATGCATTTTATAATGATCGATTCCATGAATCCTTACACAAAGTAGTATGATAATTTGAAAAAGGAGTTTTCCAAAGATAAGGTCATAAAGGGAATCAAACATTAAAATGGTGACATAGTATCAAGGCTACTAGGGAGCCAGCAAATATCTTGTCTTAGGCCTCTTTCAGGAGGTAGGAAATGGAATGACATTATATGCATAGTATGTGTACAACTAGAATAGTTCTCCAAAAGTATTCATTCCAGCCAATTAGTTGGGCTCCATGGGCTTGAAATTGGACATCGACCATAGAGATTAAGTACTTTTCAATTAATGAGATTAATTGAATTGAGTCATTAGTTTAGACTAATGTGAATATTTGATATTTTATAAATCATGAGAGTTGTGAGCCCATATCTAATGAATGATGTAACCTAATAAGTCACATAAAAAAGCCAATTAGAAATCCTGCTTGATGAAAGGGAATTTTCTATGAGTTAGAAAGATTCCACCTTGACCAATTTTAAGGAGGTAGACAGTTGACAAAATTGTTGGTCATGTTGGCTTGATCAATTTAATTATTAAATTGACCTAATTAATTTAAGGAGTTAAATTAGACCAATTAAATTAAGGAGTTAATTTAATTGGTGCCACATGACTATCAATTGGTCAAGTTAACTTAAGAAGTTAAGTTAACAATAACTAGTTTAAAGAGTTAAGCTAATTAATTTAAGAATTAAGTCAAAGGCTAATTAATTAAATTAAAGTGTTTAGTTTAATTAAAATAAAGAATTAATTTTGGAGAAAAAATTCAACAGAAGAGTTTATTTGGAGTGCATTAGAAATTAATATGGATGACATTTCATTGGATAAATGAAGACTCCAAATGAAATTCAAATGCACATTAAATTCACATACAACTTGTTTACAAGTCGGCAAGCAATTAGCGCAAACTTGAGGATGGTGTTATGCCACATAAGCACCACACCCTCCCTCCATCTATATATAGATATAGAGGGTTAGCCAGCCATCATATGTGAAATGCACAAGCAGTTTAGATCTAATTGTCAGAATCTCTTTTTTCTATCTAATTTTGCATATGTTGCCCGATGTGTCTAAGTTGACTATAGGACATTGAATTCATTGACTATGAAAGATGGCTACCCCATACCCTTGATGGATGATATCCCAGATGAGTTACATGAAGCTACTATATTTTCTAAGATAGACCTAAGGGCTAATTATCATCAGGTTAGAGTCAACCACTTAGATATCCCTAAAACAGTCCTTACCACAACTTCTGGACTCTATGAGTTCAAGGTCATGCCTTTTGGACTCACTAATGCTTTAGCTACCATTCAAGCTATCATGCACCATACCTTTAGTGAGTATATTAGTTTTCTTTGTTGACATCCTAATTTATAGTAAATCCTAATAAGACCATTACAAACATCTTAAACTAGTTCTTAAGAAACTAGAAGATTGTCAACTATTTGCTAAGGCTTCCAAATGTGTCTTTGGGCAAGAGAGGGTTAAGTATCTAGGTCATATCATTAGCAAGAAAGAGGTAGAGCTTGATCTAGGTAAGATCCAAGCCATGAGTAAGCGGCCTAGACCTTCAATAGTGAAGGCTTTTAAAGGGTTCTTGGGCCCAACCGGTTGCTATAGGAAGTTTATTAGAAATTATGGCCTTATAGCTAAAACTCTAATCCAACTCACCAAAAATGGCCAATGCTTGTGGTATGAAAAAGCTAAACCTGCCCTTTTAGAACTCAAAAGGCCCATGAAAACTATTCCTACCCTCTAGTTAGAAATTGATACAAGTTATTATGGTCATTGGGTTGTTCTAACTTAAGGTAAGAACTTTATAGCCTTTTTCAACAAGGCTTTGTGGTAGAAGGTATTAGGATTATTAATGTATAAAAAGGAGGTGATGGCAATAATAAAAGTTGTTGAAAAATGAAAGAGACCTCGTTCACATTCATTTCATCATAAAAAATTATTAGTGTAGCTTGATGTGTCTCCTAGAGTAAAATAATTCCACCCTATTATAGCATAAATAAGTCGCTAAACTCCTTGGCTATAGCTATTCAATAGAGTTCAGACAAGGAAAAGACAACAAAGTAACTTGTGCCCTTTACATGAGAGAAGAAATGGAGGAAAAAAAAAGAGAATGCAATAGGATCACAGTCCTGCAGCTTGCTTGGGAAGCTAAACTTCTAGCTAGCTGTGAAAGGGATCCTCAAGCTCAAGAGATTATTGATAAGATGTTACATCCTTGCAACCTCTCAGTTTTTTTAGTACATGGCAACCTAATCAAGTACCAAAAAAAGTTGTATATAAGAATTGGGGATGTGTTGAGGGAAAAGATTGTTAAGGCTATGCATGCCTTAAGTATAAGGGGATATTCATGCATTCAAGGAACTTGGCAAAGGGTTAGGAGTGTTTATTGGTGACTAAAAATGTAAGAATTAGTTCAACAAATTGTAAGATCCTGTGAGGTATGCCAACAATATGAACACACAACCTGTATCAATTGCCCATCCCTGAGCAAGCCTGGAAGCATGTCACTATGGATTTCATAGAACAATTGCCAAATTCCAATAGCAAGATAGTGATTTGGATCATTGTAGATAGATATACAAAATATGCACATTTTACAACTTTGTCTCATTCTTTCTCAACTTTACACCTTTCACTCATATTCTTAAACTCTATTTACAAGTTAGATGGTTTGCCTTTTGATATTGTTTAAGATAGGGATATTGTGTCACTAACTAATTTTTGAGGGAATTTCTCAAGTTTCTAGGACTACAGATTTTAAGTACAACCTAACACAAACATACAAATGGGCAAAGTGAAAGAGTCAACCAATGCTCGAAAAGCTACTTGAGATACATGTGTGGGGCTTCTCCTAAAGAATGGACTTAATGGTTGGCTATGGCTGAGTATTGGTATAATGCAAATTTTCACATAACCATAGCAATGACACCTTTTAAAGCTCTTTATGGATATAAGCTAACACACCTTCTTGTAGAATTTTTTGAAGAGACTGTTGTTTAAAGAGTGGATCAACTAGTTCAGTATAAGACTGCTATTTATAGCCACCTATAACATCATCTAAAGAGGGCTCAAAATAGAATGAAACAACAAGCTAATAGATACTAAACTAAAGCTATTCTCAACATTAAGGACTTAGTTTATTGAAAGCTCAAACCCTACAAGTAACATATTATATGCAAGAATCAAATGTGGAAGGTAAGTCCAAGGTATGTAGGATTGTTCCTAGTTATAGAAAAGATTAAATAGATTGCTTATAAATTGAAGCTGCCAGTAGAAGCTAAATTACATCATGTCTTTCACATATTACTACTTAAGAGGTATATTGGGATGGGAAGAAAATGACACCAACTTTTCCCAATTTCAATAAAGAAGGGACAATGGTCCTCAAACTAGTGAAAATCCTTGTCAAGTGATTTATCAAGAGAAAGAATAATCCAGTGGTTTAAGTTTTAGTTCAGTGGCCATACTTACCTGAGTTAGAAGCTATGTGGGAAGACTATTATATGTTTATCAAGTAATTTCTTGAGCTTGCAAACTTGAGGGCAAGTCTTTTCGAAGGGGAAAGCATTGTTAAACCCAGAAAGTTGAAGAAGGAAATGTGGATAAGGAAAGGAATAGAGAATTGTGACTTAAAAAGAAGAAAACATTCTTCTAGAAAAAAAAAGAAAGAGATAATGTCATTTTGAAATATCTAACTTTTAAAAATATAAAAAGAAGTAATGAAACCATTCTACTAAAGGAAGTGACATTGTTTTAGAGAAAATTAAGGTTAAGGTTTCAATTAGTCTTCATTTGATAAGTATTAGCAATTAAAAAATGTTAGTTAGTTAGTTAAGTAAGATTAACACTTTTTTATCTTTTTCTCTTTCTTTCATTAAATGTCCAAATCTTAGGTGACAATATTTAGCATTTGTTATGCAATAGAATTTGTAATCTTCTCTATGCAAATATTCCTCTTCTTTGCACGTCTTGCTTTCCTCCTTCTCTTCCTCCATTTCTACTTCTTTCTTATTCACTGCACATACTTCACCCTAATTGAGCTGTGATTTCCAAGAATTTGGCTTTGTTCTAGTGAAATCCATGGTGGTGTGCTAACAAAATAGTGGTGGTAAAGTTGCAATGGGCAGTGGTGGAGTAGTGGAGGGTCAACCTACAAATGCCCTTTTCTTCTTGGAGGTCTAGGAAGATTTTTGGTTCTTGATTAATCTATTTTCAATTTCTTCTTTCACTTTGCCAAATCTATTCTATTTTTTATATGATCTCAAACTGAACTTCCAAATAGAAGCAAAGAAATTTGAGAAAACAAAAACAAAAAATGTGTATTCTATCTCTCAATATATTATAATTATATTATTACTTATTATTATTATTACCTTTATTAGTATTATATGTAAAAGTATAAATAATTCTAGTATTTTATGGTTTTTTCTATTTTTTGTATAGACCAATATGTCTTTATTTAAGTTGTAAAATAAACATAAGTTGATTAATAAATAGTAAAACTACAACCTTTCTCTTTCTGTGAGCTGCTACTTAAATGCAAATTGAGAGAGAGATTGATGGAGGTTATTTTGCATTTTCTGCATAGGGTTAACAATTAGCATGAACATAAAATGTCACTTTTCATTTTGTTGACTTAGATATTTAATATCTTTGATATGTTTGGTAAAGAAGTCTAGCAAGAGTCTGATTAGAATTTAAGAGCTCCACGCTCTATTAACAATGTAATCTTGATTGTAATTGATGTTATTTGAGTTTACAATGGTGATGGTTTAGGGTAATTAGGTTGCAAAGGGGTTTAAGTTAAATAGATTGTGAAGGACTTGTAGAAGGTAGGCTTTTAATTTTTGGCATTGATGTAATTGAATTTGATTGCATAAATGAAAGTTGAGTAATGTCGTTGTTCAATCAGGGATTTTATTTTTTTATGATGATCATGCTTGATGCAATTTCATTTTAATGAATGTTATAGTTTTTGAGATGATGAGTTATAATATGACATAATGATACGAATTATATTTAAATTTTATTGTTATTTGATTTGATATTATAGTAAAAGTGATTATTATTTAATATATATGTGTTTAGTGGTATTCTGTTGTTATTTAATCTTTTACAAATAATGTTATCTTTTCACAATGAAATATAGTTTGGCAAAATGAATTAATTAAATGGCAATTATTATTTTTATTGATTATTTTCTTTGAATTGAATTTATGTAAAATCGCATCAAAGTGCATTTCTCTCATTAAAGAGAATTGATTTAGGTTTGGAATCATCTCAAGTCGTGTGGCAAAATATTAAAAAAAATATAAGCACTTGCTTGTTTTTTTTTATTCTAAAAAATGAATCTCACCTGGTTTATAATTTAGTCTCAGTAGCCATGGAAGAAGTTGGAGAGATTAAGAGATAATGATGATATAAATAGATAGACTGTAGTGTCTGTTCTAACTATGTAACAAATTGTAATGATGGTCACTTTATGTATAAAGTTAACTATGAAAATTATAAGATAATAAAAAGGGCATCTTAAAAAAATTACTTGAAAATACATCAAAAAATATTTGGTGCTTTTTTAAAAGTATCAATTTTATGCTAAAGAAAGAATATGAGAAAAACATTGATGATGATGTTTCTTGACTTCCCTATAAGATAACTACTCATGGAAATCTATTTTATT
The DNA here is from genome assembly GCA_014898725.1 of Jacaranda copaia. Taxonomy (NCBI): domain Eukaryota; kingdom Viridiplantae; phylum Streptophyta; class Magnoliopsida; order Lamiales; family Bignoniaceae; genus Jacaranda; species Jacaranda copaia. The sequence goes on from JACGDI010005563.1 coordinate 93,748, forward strand.
TGATAGATGTCCACTCCAAGTTTTGGAAACACTTGATTGATGCCAATAACACAGAAAAATACGTGTGCAACTACAATGCGAAGGCAATGTCACTCGATGGATTGATCAATAATATTTTTCAAATTCAATATTAAAGCTCTTTAGTTTTATTTATTTATTTTGAATGAAAATTTTAATACAATTCTAATTTTAATGAATTTAAAAAGAACACTATTTTGTTAGCGTTGCATTTATTCATTGATAGTTGATACTAGAAAGATATTTTTTGACTAATAAAATCCTCCTCCCTATAGCTAGTAATGTGTTAAAGGTGCTAGGCATTTTTCCAAAAAAGTACTCACTATCTTATATTAGATATACATGTTTATTTAAGTTAAATAAAAAAAAAGGTGGGGGGAGGAGGAGATTTGCTCAAAATGTAAATGGTGTGCCTGGGTGGGATTTGGTGTCCAAATTAATTATCTGATTTTACTTATCCTCGTCAAATAATTATCCTAAATGGTTGATTGTTCTTTACTTTTCTCGACTTTCTCATGGTACTTAATTGAAAGTTCTTGACTTTGCTTGAGTTGCCCTCATCTCTTTACCTATTTTTCACCCTTCACCAAGTACATTTAAGATGCATATCCATATCGGGCTAACATGTTACATTGTCCCAGCCATATTAAATCCAAACTTGGGCTAGCTGACCTCTCAACTTAGCTAAGTCAAACCACGCTACCTCCAATCCATATTATACATTGACACAACTTAGGAACGCCCATGAGCTCAACATAATTTGTGGACTATAGTGTGTTAGAATACTGAAAAATTAACAAGTAGATCAGGTTTGCTTTGGGCTAAAATAGGTCAAATTCGAAATTATTTGGGTCTGAAATGAACTCACATATATGTGTCCAAAATGGATCAAATTGAATCTAACTCCATCTAATGAAAAATAATAATAATTTAATTTACACTATCAAATTATTTAATTTAAAAATATTAATAATATTGCCTATACTTTTCAAACTATAAATTTTTAATTGTAACATTTTTATCCAATAAAATATAAATTAATGTATTAATGATAACAATCTATTATATCATGTTCTCAGCATTATTATACATTCATAATTGTATTTAATTTGTTAGAATAGTGTCCTATAAGCTAATTAGATTGGCATATATAACTACTCCATATAGCAGTTATGATTGAATGATATTCAATAAAATAGTCATTTTCATCTTATGCATTTATGATTTCCTTACATGCATTTGATTGTAGTCCTTAAATCATACTAGACTACGGAACTTGGTCACGTATATGATGATCATGAAACAAGTCTCTATGGTCATGATTTTGAATAAGGATAAAAACAAATTGCCATCCGAACTATGTGTGTTTTTACACTTTGCTAACCAAACTTTTCTTTTGTGACACTTTACCATCCAAACTATACTTTTTTTCCACCTTACCATATGCAAACAAATTCTAGAGGAATATTATGGAAATACTTCATCACATCAATGTCAGGAACCTTATTTTTCAAGTATTATAGCAAAATCTTCTAATTTTGTGAGTACAATGGTCATCCCCTTGGTGTAGCCTTGTTAAATCACAAAATGCAATAAACATTTTTCAGTATATGTTTAAGTTTATATCTCGTGATAATTCAAGTTTGAATAGATTATTTTTTAATAAAGTGATAAAAAAATTACCATTAGAAAAGACTCGGCCACTCCTATAATGGAATACAATGAAATATTTTATCAAAACTGGTTCATGTGTGGCAAGGTGAAGGAAAAAAGTATATTCCATGTGGTAAAATGTCATAAAAAAAAGTTTAATTAGTAAAGTGTAAAAACGCACATAGTTCGAATGGCAAAGTATCTTTATCCTTTTTAAATATTCTAAGTCATAGAATCTTATGAGATAGGCATCTAAGATTCAGATAGACTTACTTTAACAATTCATATTTCAAGAAGTTGGATATTGCCCTGTTTGATGGGCAATCCTTGTTAAACATGGTGTATGTTAGTGAGTGCTTATTAAAGAATAAGTTCATTGAAGGCCCACTTAAGGATCCACTAGAGAGTCGTAATGGCAAGTTATTTAGCTTACGATAGTGCATATAGTTAGTCCTTTGACTTGAGATACCACAATAACCTTGTATTTAGGTCTTTGTGCTTTGATTTTATTCTAACCACACAATAGGTCGCCTAGAGCTTAGGTTGGGAATAAGCTACCTAAGTATAAGGGTTGGTGAGTTTCAAGATGAGATCCGTTTCACCGTTGGTGATGAATAACTTGATCTCCTATGTATTCTAAGATGATCAGTTCTAAGAAATCCTTGGGCAAAGTGATATAACACTTTAGAAAAAGGGTTTCCAAAGTTGAAGTCATAACAAGCAATTGAACATCAAGAATAGATACATAGCCAAATGTCTTTCCATAGGCATCTTTTAGGAGATAGAAAATGGAATGATTGTATTTGCACGGCAATCATAAGCGGTAATAGTTCACCTCAAAATAATTCATTCATCTAACTTGTTGAGCTCTATTAGCTTATTGCTAGATATCGACCATGGAGATTGGGCATTCTTCAATTAATGGAGATTAATTGATAGAGTTATTAGTTAAAGGAGTTTCAACTAATTGGAATATTTTTAATATTTAAAATATCACAAAGAATTATGAGCTTGTGTCTAGTGAATTGGCAAATCTAAGGGGTCACACACGAAAGCCTAAGAATACTTTTATTTGATAGGAGGAATTTTCTAAAGTGTTAGACAATGCTAGTGGGCAGTTTTTTCTAAAAGGAGAGAGAGCAAGTTGGCTAATTATCAATTGGTCACTTTGAATTGATTAATTTAAGTAATAATTATTTAAAATAATTTAAAGAGTTAAATTATGTCAATTAAATTAAGAATTTAATTTAATTGGTGCCGTGTGACAATTTAGTTAGTTAAAGTCAACTTAAAGAGTTAAGTTGATTTAATTAAGGAGTTAAGTTAAACTAATTAAATGAAAGATTTAATTTAATTAGTTAGGAGATTTAAGTTTTGGAGGAAAAAAATAAAACATTTGAATTAAGTGAGCTAGCATTTTTAATTTATGAAATCAAAATCCTATTCAAGCTAGAATTGAATCTAACAAGTTGGCACATGTGGGCAAGATGTGAAGGAAGCTTCCAAAAACTTTCTATCACACTATAAATACCCCCTTGATGGCTGGCCATAGCTAGTCTTTCCATGCCTTCCATTTTCTCTCCGAAAGGTAGTACAACTCATGTGTTAAGTAACTACCCCTCTAGATTCTCTCCCTTCTCTCTCACCTTCAAAATCGCCTCCCTCTCTTTCTCTCCTATCATCTTCTTCCTCCATTATATTCTTGCTTAGATTCTGAGGAATTTAGAGTTCTTCCTAGGTGTGTGGATCACCATTAGAAGTTTCACCCTTAGAGAGCTATGAATTGGAGTTTGATCCATTTGTTCATGGCTGATTTTTGGAGAAAAGCTTAGGCAATTTTGGCGCTACTTTTCCTCTTCATTTTCAGCTACATTGAGGCTGTTTTGAAGATCTTTTGGTGAGAAAAATTTGCTTCCACAAGGAGATTTTGGTGTGGTGAAGTTGATCCTTGAAATGGAGAGTGTTGATCTTGCTTTAGAAGAGACCAAGAGGAAGATCTACTTTGTTGCCTTGATTATTTTCAAAGGTAAGCTTCTTACATCCAAATCCAAGTTTATGACATGATAATTGATCCTTGGAATGGATATTGCAAGTTAATTTTTCCTTATTTGTGGTTTTAATTATGGATCCTTGCATCTATCCTCTCTTCAAATTGAGCATGCATATTGTTGGCTTTCTATACTTTGATCATATAGGAGGTTTTCTATATCTTTTCATGTTTATATCTCGTTTTTAACATATTAGGATTGTTGAGTTATTTTGCATGTTCATATGTTATTACAACTTTTATGGATGTTTCATTTATTTTACATGTGTGTGTGTCAATTAGGATCTTCCTCAATATACTAATTATTTTTTTTATTTATGCACTTGTTTTAGTTCCTGAAGCACATAATTGTTACATGTTGTTGTTCTATAATATTGGGCGCTGTAGTCATTTTACATGCATGCCCATTACTTTTGTTATATTTCTGCATGCGTATTCTTATTTTTTTGATTTTGGATGCATTTTTGTCAATTTTTAAATATAACTATACGTGTGAGAAAATGTGTTAAAATGATAGAAATACAATATCCCATAATACATAAAGGAAATGAGAGGCAAAAAACCTATAAATCACAAGAAGAGAGGTTAGCCCCATACTCAACCAAATATCTAGAAGTGTATTGGAATTTCTTTAAGCTAGAATAGGTATTCTTGCCCAAAAAGCCTTGATTGTGTTGATACCATATAGACCAACAACACATCAAAAAAATATCAAAAAGGCATGAATCAATCTTGTTGAAAATCGATCGTAACCAAGATTCAATGTCATCCTCCAACATACCAAGAGCTGAATGTGGAATATGTGAAAAATCCCAAACTTGTCTAGAAAACTAACATGCAGTGAAAACATGAAGGCAAGTTTCCAACACTTCACCACAAAGTAAGCATGTTCTAAGCATTTGTATGCCTCATCTAGCCAAATTATCGCAAGTGGAGAGGGAATTGTGGCACATCCTGCAACCAAAAATTTTCACTTTAGATGGTAACTTATGAGACCAAATAAAGAGATAAGTTTGACAATGTACCTCACTTGAAGAACCTCTCAGTATCATCAATCATCTCTTAAATAAACCACATGTCTGGAAATAAGCACTTCTAATAGTAAATAAGCCACCCTTACCATAAAGCCACATCAAAGAATCCAGTACATGCAAATCATTCAAACAAAAGGCAAGAATAGCCTTTGCATCCTCATCATCAAAATTAGAATAGATCAACTTATCATCCCAACTCCCAATCAAAGGGACTATTAAATCACAAACTTTAGCATCCCTAGGAAGTGTAGAAAAAGATGAATAAACTTGAAAAAAAGATGATCTTGGAATCCAAGGATCATGGAAAACTCGAACAAAATGACTGTTACCAATCTTGTACCTCATACTCTCACATAGAACAAATTTTGAGTTCCAAATGCTTTTCCATGTGAATGAAGTCGTGGTTCCCCTATTGGTATCAAACAAAGAAGAATTAGGAAAGTACCTAGCCTTAAGCAACTAACTCAGAAGTAGATGAGGATGATAAACCAATCTCCACTGCTGCTTTGCCAACAGAGCTAGATTGAAAGACCGAAGATCTATAGAACTTAATCATTGTTCCATTTTTCTTCTTCCCAAATCATCCCATTTAATCATGCACCTTATGATTACCTCTATCACCACACTAGAAGTTTGCCATCATTGATATAATATCATTTATTATTAAAGTTGTTGGCAATCTAAAACAACTCATCACATGTGTAGGAATGGCTTGCACAACAACTTTTAACAAAATTTCCTTACCTGCTCTGGATAAAAACTTCTCACTCCAACCTTACATTTTATGCCATATTCTCTCTCTCTCTCTCTCTCTCTCTCTCTCTCTCTCTCTCTCTCACACACACACACACACACACACACACACACACACACATATGCAAAGATCTCCTGCTTAGATTTTCCTACTACTGCTGACAACCTTAAGTATTTATCATGCATGTCCTCATCCCTTATGGCAAGAATTTCTTGAATCAATGATTGTACAACAGGAGTTTTATTCTTGCTAAAACCACGGTGAATTTTTGCAAATTAATATGCTAACTAGCAACTAAGGTGGTCTCAAGAACATCTTAGATAATATGAGCAACTATGTCAATGGCCTGGCAAAAAATAAGGGGTATTATCTGCAAGAAAAAAGTGAGTAATGCTACGGTGCACCCCAACATATGCTTATTCCATGTAAAAGTTCTTCATGCTCCCTATGATGAATGAAAGAACTCAAAGCGTCTGCAGAAAAGAGAAACAAATAAGGTGACAATGGGTCTCCTTTTTGAATTCCCCATTGTGGATGGAAAAATCCAAACTACTCTCCATTAAGGATTGTTGGATAAGATACAATAGTAATACATCTCATGATAAGGTGAATAAAATGAGCATCAAAACCAAATTTTTGCATTACTCTCTCAAGAAAGACCATTTTATCTTATCGTAAGCTTTGCTCATATCTAGCTTAAGAGACATATATCCTTGATGACCCCTAGATTTATTCTTAAGAAAATGATTAAGTTCGTTGGCCACTAACACATTATCAGTAATTAAACGAGATGGTATAAAAGCACATTGAGTACTAGAGATGATAGAATCAAGAAAAGGTTGAAGGTAATTCACCATAGCCTTAGAAATAATCTTATAAACAACATTACAATGACTAATAGGGCATAATTAAGTTATAGACTCCAGCTCGGAGCATTTAAGGATTAAAACAATGTAAGCATAATTAAATTTCAGGAAGTCAATACCATAATTCAAGAAATTAAGCACATACTTAGTGACATCAGGACTATTATGTGCTAAAAGTTTTGGAAAAATAGGATATGCATACCATCACGACTAGGCAACTTGAGAGGAGACATTTGAGATAAAGCTAGGGTAACCTCTTTTGCAATGAATTGTTTAAGTAATTCCTTGTTCATCACTTGGTTAATTCATAGCTCTATTGAATTTAACATGACTTCACAAGTAATATTTGGTGGTTGGCTAAATTGGTACAAAGCCTAAAAATATGAAAAAATAATATACTCCATTTGTTGTGCAGTAGTACACTAATGTCCATTAGCATCTCGCAATCCTGCTACCTTATTAAAATGATGCCTATTTGTTGCTTTGGCATAGAAAAATTTTGTATTTTAGTCCTCTTCCTTGAGCCATTAAGATTTATATCGTTGATGCCACATTATTTCTTCTTTATCTAATAGCTCATCTAGATTCCTCCTTGAGCTGTCGACTTAGGCCGAGTTGAGTCCATGATAACACCACTTTTTAAAGCATTTATTTGATTTAGCAAGGCCGTAGCTTGTAATGTAACATTACAAAAAGGGCTCAGTTCCAATTTAGCAGACCTACACGACATTGTGGAATTACTTCCCATACCTTAAGACATGGTTCACTAGTTGTTGATGTCACCCAATGTTGTTCTATCACTTTTGAGCAATTAGTCGATTATATCCATGTTGCTTCAAATATGAGTTGACGTCACTTAGGATGACAGATCATCTGTCCTATATTATCAGTTTGAAGCAGGATAAAATTTGTCCAATCTCTCACAGATAGTGTATAGATGTATTCTGTTGTCACACCATGTGAAGTGATGACCAAAAAAACCAAAAATATAAAGTCCAGTTGAACATAAACAAAAATAAAAATCCTGTAGTCTTCAATTAGGCACCATTACTTTTCCTCACTTTTCAAATCGATGCAAGGTTTCATTAGAATCACCAACAAATAATTTTGGAAAAGATGATTGTGTCCTGAGTCGCTCTAAGAACTGCTAAGAGTGTCTACATTGATTTGCTATAAGGTTTCCATAGAATCCTATGAACTAAAATGGCTAACAATTTTCATCTACAGAAATTGATACATCAATATATGTTAGGGAATAACTAAGAAGGAGAACATGAATATCATTGTGCCAAAGCAATGCCAATCCTCCAAATCTTATAGTAGAAGCAATATGACACCATCTAAACCAAGTAAATCCCAAATATATTTCATATGCTTTTCCAATGATTTTGTTTCCATTATGAATGTAAGTTTCGATTTGTATTGTCAGAGCAAAGCACAAAGTTCTCGAACTAAGCAAGGGCGCCCCAGCTATTGGCAATTCTATGATAAACAATTCATGGTAATTAGTGGGGTTGCGAGATAACCTCTGCCAAGTAATAAGATGTAACTTTAGTATGGAATAACATGCTAGAATTAAGACATTTAGCAGCACAATGGGGCTAGTCTGTAGATAAATCCTCATAAGACTTAGAGCATTTGGAATTAGGATGTATTATAAGTCAGCATCTCTTTTAGACCTAGTAGAATATCATCTTGTAAAACCACTTGTGGAAGGTAGAGATATATTACCAACAAGTAACAGAACCTCAATTAGGGATGCAAAATTTTAGTTATTAGTCTAGAGTAGCAAAGGAGGGTCATTATGATGAGAGTTTGACTCATTAGCATGTTCAGAAAAATCACATTGAGAGTGAGATGGTGCAAGACTTCTCCCATGTAGTGCTTGCTTGATAGGTGCATTAATCATAACTGGTGAACCAATAGAATGAATAGGGGACACTCTTTTAGATGAATGATCAAAAGATTCGAAGATGGCACCATCTCAAAGAGTTGATAGCCTTTGACTGTGACGAAGATCAATATGAATTCTACTTGTAACATGATGACCAGCAGAGCTAGGAGAATCAGCCAATGAAGATATAGCCTGAGAACTAGAAGGAAATCTAGAATGTTTAGCATGCAACCAAAGACCAAATTGTAACTCAACATTTGGATCATAGTCCAGGCGATACTATTGTGCACAATCATACATATGTTAACCAATGAGACCACAGATATAGCAAAAGTTGGTTAGATGTTCGTATTGAAATGAAACTACTGTTTGAGGTCCCAAACAAATAACAATTTGTGTGATCCCTGGTAAGGGTTTGGTTATACTGAGCCTTACCTAGAGCCGTAGGTAATCCACAGGTTGAGGGCCAGGGTGCCTAATATCGATCCCCAAAAACTGACCAATTTTATTCCCCAGACACTATGCAATATTAACTGTATGTTTAAGTATGGGAAGGCCCTGAACTTGAACATAAAAGGGGCACCAATCTAAATTCACGTCAAGGGGATCTTCATTTGAACATAATGAGGATAGTACTAGTAGGCTCTTGTCATAGGACCATGGACAACCATTAATTACTTTAACTTTATCCCCGATATGAGAAAATTCAAAAAGCAACTACTCTTGTCCAACCTGTTTCACTTCCATGCCCTAACCTGGATTGAAAGCCTGAGATATAGTTTGGCAAAAAGCTTCAAATTTGTATGGTTTTTGTGTGAGTAATCTGCCAACCAAAGCTAATTTAGAATTTAAAGCATGAGTAGTCGATGTATTATTAGGAATTGGAAGGCTTTCCTTCACGCACTCAGCAAGGACAAATGAGCTTAGCATTTTGCCGTCCACGGAATCCATGATGCCCAATACAGAACTAGCAACGAGTAACCAAGAATCAGGAACGAGGATTCACAACAATTCCTACAAAAGCAAATCACAACTAAATATGGTAAACAAACGAGAACAAGAATACAAATTGTGAGAAAACGTACAACCACTTCACACCAAATGATGCAAAACCAAGTTGGGACCAACTAAGGAAACATAATCACAACACTAAATATGAGCAATCATACATTAAACATTATAAAACAACCGACAGAAATTGTAAAAGAAAATTGCAAGATTTGGCAAACTCCTAAGGAAGGAGATAGTTACTCCCAGGCTGATAGAGAAAAAAAACTCCCAGGCAATTTAGACTCTTTAAAATTATTATTTAATTTTTTTGTTGGTTAATTTTTTATTAATTAGAACTCATTTTAGATTCACGAGGGAACAAAACCTATTAAACTCAATTTAATAAGTCATTTTAATTAATTTAATGCATTTAGATATGCCGGTGTCAAGTATAGGTGTCAAAAATAGATTGAATTAGATCCAATTGCATCTAATAAATTAAAAAAATAATAATTTACTTACATAATTAAAGTATTTAATTTAAAAATAATAGTAATACTGCATACACTTTTCAAACTATATATACATTAATAATTATAATAGTTTTATCTAAAATGAAATATAAAATGTAGGTAGAATAATCTATTACATCATGTTCTTAGACATCATTGTGCATTCATAATTGTATTTAATCTAATATGCATACTGCTGGGCTTTCCCACTTTGATCTTATGGGAGGTCTTTTATAACTTCTAATGTTCATGTATTTCATAGGGGTGTTTAGTTATTTCTCATGTTTATATGTTATTGTGATTTTTTTTTTTTTTTTGGAATGCTTAATTGATTTTTACATGTCTATGTGTCATTTAGGGCCCTTCACAATATTTTAACTATTTTTTTATTTATACATTATTTTTAGTCCTTTAGGCACATAATTGTTAGATTTTGTTGTTTTATAACATTGGGCTATGCAGTCATTTTACATGTCCGTATTTATTTTAGATATATTATTACATGTGTATCATATTTTTTTATTTTAGATGTATTTTAGTCCTTTTTAAAATAAAACTATACATGTAAGAGAATGTCTTAAATTTTATAAAGTAGAAGTAATAATAATTTTGACTCTTTAGAAACTATTAAATTAATTTTTTTGTTGATTAATTTTCTATTAATTTAGAACTAATTTTAGATCCACAAGGCAATAAGGCCTATCAAGCTCAATTTACTACATCGTTGTGATTAATATAAGCAATTAGATATGTTAGATTTTGTATTAAAATTTTGTAGAAAGTAGAAGAAAACTATAAAAATAACTTTTTAAGAATTATTGAATTCTCCAAAACTATCCATAACATTTCTGCCGCCTGAGTCTTTCCCGCCCCAGCCCAACTTTTTTAAATATCAATTTCAAATCAAATAAAAAAAGGAACGATAGAAGAAAAGGAGAAAAGATGAATCAAAAACCAAAATACTCCCAAGAACTCCACCACTCCGTGGCGCCCACCACCAATCCTCCACTGCCATTGCAGCTGAAACTACGTCTGACTCAAAGACAAATACAACTCCATATATACCAACTCCGCAAAAGACAGTCCCCTTTATCACTATCATCATCATTTGAAGAACCCTCTTCCAGAAGGGCCATCGTTTGGCCCCCCCTTCTTCTACTTCCACTCCCATCGCCACCACTATAGATTATCACCTTACTGGCTTCGCAAAGCTCCCACAATCTTTTCCTACCACCACACCACCCACTCTTCCCCGCACTGTCTCTGAACCAATATACTCCACCGCCACCATCAATTATTCAAATCCACTGATACAATTCTTAAAATTTCCCACTTCTCCAGGCCCAGTATCTTAATCCAGCCACAGCAAGAATTTTCCAACGGAAATATTGTTCTAGAATCATCTCCATTTTGTAATGCAGCTCTGATTATCCACCGCACTGTCTGATCCCAATCCTATCATCAACCGGCAGGTGGCGACGGTGGGTGGCACACCACCACGCCTAATGGCGAAAAATGGTTCAATTTTTTCGAGCTGTGGAGAGAGCCCTAGTACCAAGGCTGGTTCTTCTCTGTTTAGTTTGCTGTTTTCTTTATAGAATTTGATTGGTCCTTGATTGGGAAAAAGACTTTAATGTTTGGATGAATTGCGTAGATTGAAGAGAATGAATGAGCGAATGAGAGAGATGAGCCAACGGTGGGATCAAGTCGTGAGTGAAGGAGATAAAGAAGATCTTGAGTCTGAAAAATACAGAAGTAACAAGATTTCCCAGGTTTCTATTATATTTCAGCTTTTCCACTTAATTTATTCTTGACTTCTTTCTATTTACATGCTTGTTTATTTATGTCGATTTTATGTTTAATACTTATGTGTCCAAATTACAAATTTCTGTTGGGTGTTTCTTCGCATGTCATTGTTTCTGGATCTCTACCTGACAAGTTAGAAGTTGTGAGGATTTATTAAAAATGTTTGCTTTATATTTATGGGGAATTTTGCTTTATAGTGATCCAAATTGTTTAAGTTCAAACCTTTGTCATTCCACATTATTTGTTCATCTTTGATCTTTATCATACAAGTCTGTGTTTTTGAAATCTGTGTGGATAATTATGTTATGATTTATATATACTTAAAAATGTATAACGTATATTCAGTTGAATTGTTTCCTTGATTGTATTTTGATGAATTCAAGTACCGATTCTTATTCTCAGCCATTTATATTAATTTGATGGTTTTAAAAAGTTTTTTGCTGTAATATAGTAGGAAGAATCTAAAAATGATATGAAAATCCTTCACAATAAGTTGTGTGAGTGGATAAGAATGGCGCGAGCCTAGTCCTCCATTTCAAATGTCATTATGATAATGAATCTCAAATTCTACTTTATGGGACCAAATGTTACCACAAATTAACAAACTTCTGAACTTGCAAATATGAAGCAATCTTGAATAAAGACATCCCTTCTACATTCATTCCATGCAATTGTTACTCAAGGGGCTTGTTCTTCTGCATTTTCCATAAATATTTTCCTTCCCACCAAAAAAATTCAGAATGGAGGCATATTCTCCAAATTTTTTTCCAAAACACTCAAATTTTATCCCCAAAAAATCCTTCCCAATTCAATTTCAAAATAACACTACACCTAACCTACCCTACTCCTTACCTAATAACTTTCACCTTACAAATCTAATAAAAAAGTAACTGATTTGACATCAACAGTAAAATTTGTCTCCCTCCAAAACATAAAGAAAAAAACAATTCATTCTCAAATCATTTTCCATATTTTTTCAAATTAAAAAAAAAACTCTTGGCATATTCTCCAAATTTTCTCCCAAAAATCCATTCTCTCAAAATATTTTCTACAAAACACCCAAAATGTAAAAGAACAATCCCAAGAATTTCCACATGGTTCCCTTTCGGTGTCAACTAGTTTTTCTTATTAACATCAGATCAGATATACAAAGAGGAAAAAGAAATAGAGAGTTAATTGTCTTTCGGATTTTAGGATCAATATGTTGTGCCTCTAATGGAGGGAAAATTTAATCCAATCCCCCCCTAAAATTCAAATATTGTGGTTTATTCCCCTGCTTAAAAAAGGGTAAAAAAAGCCACCACATGTTTTGAAAATGCAACGAAAGACACCCTTGAGGCCGTAAGTGAAATGCATGTGCATTTTCATGCAAGTTTTTATGATTTTTTATATGTAAAATGGCTATCATGTCCTTATTATATCAATCATTGGATTTTTTTGTTTAAATAAACAACCCAAATAAAATAATACTTAATATTTATAAAAGATACATAAAAAATATATAAAAAAATTTATGCATTTATATACATATATATATACAACATATCATATATATATTATAATATATTTATCAATGTTATATAATTTTATTAGAGTTGTAAATGAATATTTGAAAATTCATTTATCGTTTGCATTTGTATCCATTTATATAAAATTTATTTGCATCCGTTTAAAATGGATATTCTTTGTATTCGATTAGTATATATTTGATTACAAATGAATATGGATATAGTAAATGCATTTCTGATTAGTTTAATATCCGTCTTGAATACATATTTATTAAATAATATATTATTTATATTTTTTAATAAAAATCTTATAATCCATATATGTATATATATAAATTATAATTGAAGAATTGGGAAGAAAAAAGAATAAGTTTAAAAAATTATAGTCATATACAAAAAAAAAATGAAGAATAAAGTTAATCAACACAATTATTATTGGTTGACTTTACTACTACTACTACTACTACTACTACTACTACTATTATTATTATTAAGTACTAATAATCAATTATAAAGTCAATTATTAATTAAAAATATGCTATTTGTTTTATTGCTTTCCTTTTAATGAAATTATATAGTTCCTTCTATTAATTAAAATATGCATGTTATAGATTCATAAATTTATGTATTTGGATATTTTTAAATAGATATCTAAATAATTATCATCAAATATGAAGATAAAAAACTAATTCAAAGGAGGATAAGTTTAAAAAAATATGAATAAATATGAATAATTATAATCGAGTATGGATATATCCGAATTCAACCAATATTCAATTGATACGAATTTGGATATTATTTTTTAATATTTGTTAAATTTGTATTCGTATCCAAATATTCAAAAAGTTAAACGAATACGAATATGAAAATAGCATATCTGATCCGTTTAATATTCATTTATACCCCTACATATTACATACATACATACATACATATATATATATATATTTGGTTGTCATGCGAGTTGGCAAGCTCTAGCTAGTTTCTTTCAATGGCGGCCGGCAGCCGGCATGTATTAATATAAAAAACTAAAACTTTAATATATTTATATATGCACATTATATATATAACATCACCAAACATATATGGCTAGCCTTAAGGAGCAGTGGCCATGGCCACAGAAGCCACCACAAAAATATATATGCATATATATAAGATAAATATGTGTGTCTTTGAAAGTGGACATATATATATACACACAAATATAATTTTTTTTTTAAAAAAAAAATATCGCCAGTTGCCATGCTCAATGTGACTGACCATGAAGGCCGATGGATAGGGTTGGGTCTAGCCATTTTGCAGTCTGGCAGTTGTGGAATTGTTTTGGGGAGGTGGAGATAGGTTAGGGGCAAGGGTGGAGCAGTGGGGGTGTAAGATAAAGAAAAAGAAATATATATTTTATAAAATATGAAAAAGAATATTTTTATATGAGTGTATAAAAAAGAAATATAAAACTATATTTTTTATTTTTTAAAAGAAAAGGAAGGGATAATTATAATTTTGGTTTTCAAATATAACTACTTATTTACTTTTAGTTTTTAAACAATCTCGTGTTACATTTTTGTCCCTCAAATTGTTATTTTTTTTAACAATTTTTGTCCTTGCCGTTACTTTAGGTGTTAAAATTAATGAAAAGTGGTCATGTGCATGTCACGTGATCACTTTTGAAGGGAAAAATTTGGAAAAATTATAATTTTGGTCATCAAACATAACCACTTATTTGTTTTTAATCCCTAAACAATCTTGAGTTATAATTTTAGTCAATAAAACTATGTACGAGAAACTGCTCGACTTCATCATCCATCAATTCTCTCACCCATGTTACACATTTTGAGGGGCAATTATCTAGCCCAAAACACTTGTACTCATAATAACAAGTAATTCCTACATTCTCAGTCTTTCCCCAATTATTCCAACCAATATGACTAACACAACTGACCATATATGTGTATGTATGCATAAACCACCCTCCCAAAAGGTCCCCATGGCCATCCCAGATATGTGTACTATGTGCCTCCATCACTAGTGACAACATATCTCAAGAATACATATCCAATTGTCTCTTGGAAAGATTTTATGCTCTAAGCTGTTATGTTTCTAGCAAACTTGCAATAGATATGGCAATGCTCCAAAAGAGCAATGTTGTTACCAAAAAAAAAAGTCTACACTTCCTTCAATGTAGCAATCCCTCAAATACTGCTTCTCATAGTGCAAGTATAGAGTATCCTACCAACCAAGAAATTTGCAGTTGTAGAATGCACAATGATCAATCGTCACTCTGATTGCTATAACCTGTCTTGAGCCCTGAGGAGCAGAATTTTCAAAGGTAATGTTCTCAGCAATAAAATTCTCCCCCTCAACAATTGTAGTCTCACATCCAAATGTCCCAATTCCAATCACTCGCAGGGGTTGGTGGTAGACAAGTTTGGTGATGGTATTGCTCCACATCAGCAACATATCATCGGGGAGGATTCCTGCGAGTGTGATGAGGTTTTTTGTCTTGGGCACGTACACGGGCTATTGGTAAATGCTAGGTGCCACACAAACCACAGTCCGATGGGTATTCTTGAGAGGCACCGCATCTATGGCTTCCTGCACAGTCCAGAAATTGGCAACATCGCCTCGCGCAACTGTAATTAGTCAAGATTGTGTAGGGACTAAAAGCAATCAAGTGGTTATGTTTGAGGACCAATATTATAATTTTTCCAAGTTTTTCTCTTCAAAAGTGGTCACGTGACGTGCACATGACCACTTTCCATCAATTTTAATGCCTAAAGTAATGACAAGGATGGAAATTGTTAAAAAAATGACAATTTGATGGATAAAAGTGTAACTTGAAATTGTTTAAGAACTAAAAGCGAATAAGTAGTTATGTTTGGTGACCAAAATTATAATTTTTCCGAAAAAGAAATATATATATATATATTTTATATTATATGTGTGCAAAAATATGTTTCAAATAATTTTATATGCATACAAGTATATATATAATTTTATAACTATTAAACAGTATTTAATTTATATATATTTCATAAATATGAAAATATTTAGTTTAGATTAAACAAAAGAAAAAAATTATAATATAAAATAGTTATATATATATGAGTGTATTTTTGTCCACACAATGCAAAATTCTACTCAAATTGATAGGAGGCATTGAGCCATATTTTAAAAGGGTAAGGTGGTGTTTCAAACTTTTTTTATCCTGGGGTGGTAAATAGCTCATTTTACATTTCACAAGGGGTAAAAAGATTTTAGCCACTCTAATGAACATAATTTTGCTATGAGAGTCTGATACTGGTTTTTCCTCTTTATGCTTCTTCACTATTAGCTACTGGGCGAACTTAAATAAAATTTGATACTTAGCTGCTTCAATTCTGGTGCATGGAACTGAAGCTGTTTATGGACCCTCGATTTTGGGAGGGACAGGCAAAGGAAAAGCAAAACGTGTGAAACCTTGTTCCTAATGGTGAATAATCTGCTGGACAGTTTTAATTTTGGTATTGTCTATTTCCTTGTGTTAACTTAGATGGGCTGTATGTTGTTTTCACAAGAAACTGGGTAAAGGTGAAATTGTTGCATTCTTTGAACACTATCATAATGTTTTTTTTTTTTTTAATATTATTCTATAAATATAAGGTTTCCTCCACCTGTAATAATCTTCTCTTTCTGGATTATGCCATTCTATGATGTATGATTGATTGATCAAATAATAATTTCTTGATTTTGTGAAAAAGGATAAGATCACTTACTGCTGTGAAAATCCATGGAGAAAGTAGGTTATTGAGTGAATGATAGCTTTGAAACTTGACCAGATCCTGTATCACCTGAATTATTGTTTTGCTGTCTTGATTTTGTGGATCTTTGAAGTGTTTGTTGTCATGTATTGAGCATGAACTATATTCCATATGCATCTTTCTCTTCCTTGTAATAATAAATTGCTCTTGATTTTGTTTTCTAATTGTTGCTAATTATTGTATTTCTTTAACTGAGTTTTGCTTCCGCATCAATATGAACACATTAGGAATCAAATGCAAGACTAAATGACTGTTCCAGAATAATTTAGAGAAACCAGAAACAGATGTTTCAACAACAAATTGATTTAAGATTTCTTATATGAATTGTGCTTTGGCATGAATACATATATTAATTTTACTTACACTGTACTTTGGCATGAATATATCATTATGCAAAATCCAAATATAGCCTCGTTGTAAGAAATTAATTAAGGAAATTTATTTGAGTTTGTCCATCTGCTAATAGTGAAGAAGCAAGAAGGCAAGAATCAATGTCTTTGACTCTCAATCCACCATCGGCCAAACATATTGATCATAAAATGCAAAAGACAACTAATTCTGTTTTTTTCTCTTTGTATATCTAATCAAATATTAATAAAGAAAACTAGTTGACATTCAAATGGAACCATATAGAAATCTTTGAGTAACGATTGCACAGACTGAATGTAGAGGGGATGGCCATTGCTCCATATTTACATGTTTAGAAATTTGTCAATTTATAGCAATAGTTGTTTCCAAAAGGCAGTATCTAATATCCATTACCACAAAGGGCAATTGGAATGGAGGAGTAAGCACATGTCTATCCTGTCCATCTGCACAACTTCTTGTGAAGGATTTTTCATATTTAAATTCTTACGGCTATATTACAACAAAGGATCTTTTAAGATCACCAAACTTATAAATGGCTAAGAATAATAGTTGGTACTTGGATTTATCAAAATACAATCAAGGAAACATTTCAACTTAATATGATTTATGCATTCTTAAGTATATGTAAATCATAACATAACTGTTTGGACATACTTTAAAAACACGGGCTTGTATGATAAAGATTAAAAATGAACAGATAAGGTGGAATGACAAATACTTGAACTTGAATAACATGGATTACTTTTAAAGCAAAATTGCCCCATAAATATAAGGCAAATATTTTAATAAATCCCCACAAATTCTAGCTTGTCAATCAGGGATCCAAAAACAAAATAATATGCCAAGAAAGATCTAATAGAAATTTATAATTTGACCATATAAGTGTTAAACATAAAATCAAAATAAATAAACAAGCATGCAAGCAGACACAAAAAAAGGTCAATTATATATAAATTAAGCGGAAAAACAGAAATGCAACAGACCTTGTGAACGTTGTCACTGTTGTATTGTTTAGACTGAATATCTTCTTCATCGCCCTCACATATGACTTGATTGATTCCGCCGCTGGCTCATCTCTGTCATCCGCTCCTTCATTCTCTTCAACTCTTCCTCATTCTCTTCAGGCTTTGTAATTCACACAGACATTAGAAGCCATTTTCCCAATCAAATTCTATAAAGAAAACAAATTACAGAAAAACCGACCTTGGTACTAGGGTTCGAGAAGCTCAAAACATTTCTCAACTGATGTAGTACTTGGATTATCAGATAATGTGGAGTAGATAACTTGCGCTTCTCAACTGATGTAGTACTTGGATTATCAGATAATGTGGAGTAGATAACTTGCGCTGCATTCATAAACGGAGATGATTCTTGAACAACATTTTCATTGGAAATTTCCTGCAGTAGCTGCATCGAATTCTGAGAATTGTGGATGTGGGGCTGCCGGATTGATGGTGTCCGAGGAGTTATAAGGGCTGTCAAAGACAGCGCAGCGGAGAGGGAGCCGTGCGGCGGTAGGAAGATTGTGTGGAAGTTGTAGTTGTGGGGCCAAGGAGGTGATAATCTGCGCTAGCAGCGATGGTGGTGGAAGGGAAAAACTGACGCAGCAGGAATGGAATTGGTAGTTATTTGCAAGTTAGATAGACCTGCGAGCATTGTCAAAGTTAGCTCTGGGGCCAATTGGCCATTTCATCCAATCTAATATACGGTCTTGTTCGTCATTTCAATCCTAGCTAATACACTATACCTAGCAATATCGGTATTGATCATAGATTCGGCTCACTTGAATTAATTTTCAGTTGAATTGGGTCTTAGTATATTCTAATAAAGATCGGAGTAAGTAGAAGTTTAACATCAGTCATGAATTGTAGGTGACTAATTTTACTTATAACAAATTTAATTTGTTAATATGCTTCAATAGATCTATACTATTCATTTATTGTAACTTGTCATTTGCTAAACAAGTTTCATAGACCTACAACCTATATAGCCCTTATGTATGAATTATAATAGTTTTTATTTAATTTGGTGTCCAAATATGGGGATAAATTGCCTTTTCAACCCCATAATTTAACTATATATACATTGTTAATCCCAAGCTAACAGAATTAAACATTTTTAGTCCAAATTCTATAACTTTTTTTAATATTTTTGGCCCTCCCAAATTTTTATTAAAATTTGGACAAAAAAGATTATCTATGAAAATCCCCCTAAAATTTTATCTATTTATAAAAAGACGAACAAAAATATACCATTTAATCCTCATTAAAAAAATAAAAAATTAAGTACCACAAAAACTCTCCAAAAATATATTTCCTAGTAATATTTATTTATATGTATATATGGGTATATATACATCTTAGTATATATATAAGAAAAATTGTACTTTTGGTCCCATTGGGTATGGCAGTTTGCATGTTTAGTATTGGGATCAACACCAATAGGAAAAAAAATTTATTTGTTTTTAGCACATTTGGGACACCGCCTAACATTTGTTGATTTTTTTTGACAAAAGTCATTAAATGAAAAAAGATTAATTATGCTACAACCCCAAAAATTTGATCTATTTATATAAAACCCCACAAAATGTAAACTATTATAATAACCCTCACCCTCACTAAATAAATAAATAAATAAAAATCTAAAAGTAAATATCACAAAACCCTTTATAAAAAATATACCTCAAATATTATGTATTGATATATAAATATATATAAATAAATATTATATAAATATAAATATACATATATATACATACAACACCCACCCTACCCCCCACATCCCCACATGATCGGCCACGGCTAACCATTGGTTGTGGCCTAATCCAATTAGCACCAAGCCAGGCTTGGTCGATCATTGGCCGCACCTAGTGGTCGATTTGACCAGACTTGGCCATGGTCAACATCAGCTGTAGCCAGGTCGACTACTAGCTACAGCCAATGGTCACCTGAGGTGTGTGTGGTTGGTTGGGGTGGTGGGGGTGGGTAGCTGGATATTAAATTATTAAATTATCTTATTCAAAATTACTAAATTATATTTTATTTATTTGAAATTATTATGGTTAGTTTGATATTTTTAGATTGTATTTTTACTTTTAAATTATTTATTTTTTATTTATATACACAGATTAAGAGCTCTTTAAGGTTCAAACTCCTAATATTTCATACTATGTGAATTATAGTTTAACTATATTTATTTTACATTTTAGTTTTATTATTAAATTATCATTTTAATTAATAAATGAATTAAATTATATTTAACTGTATCATCTTAGATGTATTTATTATTTTAACTTGATAAAATATGTAATTCAAAATTATGATATTATGTTATCTAAGATAATAGATTTTTATTTTTAGTTTTTTTATTATTTATTTATTTATTTATTTTTTAATTAATAAATAAATTAAACTTAATCTAATTAAAATATTTTAGATACCATTATCATTTTAATATTATTGTGATGTAATTTAAAAATAAAATCATATTAACTAAGAGATGGATTTGATTTTTATTTTTATTTTTTAATTAATATGCATGTTTAATTAAATTTGATTAAATTACTTCAATTATACTAATGATTTTAAGTTTTTATTTTACTTGAATTAAAGATGATTTAATATTTAAAAAGTTTTATTAATAATAAAATATATTTAAATTTATTATGAGTAATTTAAATAATATCAAAGTTACACCCCCATGTTAAAATTACAAATAGGTTTAGGGGTATTTTTATCTAAAAAATAATCGGAATAGCTTTTGAAGAATATTTTTGAATTTTAACATAAATTTTCAAATGACGTTAGTAAATTTGTTAATGGATTCTAATAATTCTTCAAAAATATTACAGTGTGAAACATTAATGGATCATTATTGTAGTGTCCCTTCCTAGGATAGCACCCAAACTGAGGCACCACTCCAGTTCAAACGTAAAATACGATTCATAATATCCTTAATAG
>JACGDI010005563.1:119879-212167 GCA_014898725.1 Jacaranda copaia
GATTTGTAAAAGGGGCCTATTGGGCCTGTTGGGCTATCCCATATCATTGAGAATTTTGCATCTTGATCTCGAATTGAACACTAAAAATATATAAATTAACGACTTGAATGTCGTGAATTTTCTTAAATAAAAATAACACCAATTTGAGGGCTTTACATCTTGATCTTGAATCAAATGCCAAAAATATATGAGTTCCGTGAAAAACGCCTTAAACATCATGGATCTCCTTGAATTTTCTTGAGAGAATTGCTGGATTCCTCCAAAGTTTCTCTTCTCTATTGAAATTTTATGTTGTGTCAAAGGAATTAGAATCATCCCTTTATGTAAGTGCCTGAAGAAAAACTTCTAAATTGATTTGAACCCTTTCAAAGGTTATTTCTTTGATAAGATAATATTAATTATTAAGAAATAATATGAGATATCCTTGATTAATAATATCAAATATTAAAAGATAATGTCAATATGAAGCGATGATATTAAATATCTTTAATCTGATTGGTCTATAGATGCAAATATTCCATCTTTGACACTTGTCAATATCTAATTTGAATATAAAATAAATACTACATTATTAATTAAAGTTAACTATTTATTTTTTAAAATTAAATTTAATATATCTCAAAATTTAAATAGAAAATTTTAAATTTATATTTTATGTATTATTTTTTAATTGATCAAAAATTTAATATATTTACAATTGTCCTTACTTCATGACTTGACGAATGAGTGTAAATCATTCTCAAATGAGACGAGACTTAAAATATTTAAGAATATATGTGGACCGAACAAAAACTTATATCAAAAATTGAAATGAAAAGCCCAAATTATATTTTTATGAAACTAAATCTGGCAACAAGCTTTGTTTCATTACTTTTTTTTTTTTTTAATAAACAAATCCTTCGTAAATGGCCAACATGAAATCCATCATAATCACTTGCGCTTTTTCACGTAAAAACCGAGAGCAAACAAAGACTTTTTCTACTTGCACGGCCCACAATATTATCAATTCTTCCCATTCAACTTAGGTTTCTTTAATTACAATACAAACTCGACCCTGCTGAACAGAGTCCCACTTTTCATCCAAATCACGTGGAAGCAGCCCATTTGCATGGAACCCACATTATCCTCGGATTGAGGGTTAGTTTCAATAAATAATTAGATTTCAAAGTCTTATCATCCACCAAATCTTTCCTCCCTTAATTTCAAAAGGAATTCGGTATTTGTATCCTACCTGACTACAAACTCTTCCCAACTACAACTCTATCCGATTGCCGTCTAATCTCCCATCTAAATTGGAAGACTTTGGTTAGAGCATCTATAAAAAGCAAAGCTTATGACCTCTAATTCAGATAGAAGCAACCAGTGATTTTACACAAATATTTACTTCTCTCTCTCTCTCTCTCTCTCTCTCTCTCTCTCTCTCTCTCTCTCTCTCAGTTCTTCCTTTTTTTTTTTTTTTTTCATTGATCAAGCCACCCATCTTTTGATTTCTGTATGCTACCTCCAAAAAAGATTTCAGGAACTCAATTGTAAGTTCGATCTATTTGCTGGGTGTTGTAGCCATTAGTAATTTGTGATTTGGCCTTTGGTAAGTTCATCTTCTTGATTTTTTTAATTCATTCTCCCATGGTTCATGCATTTTTTTGTGTTTGACAGAATGTCTCTATGAATATTCACCATTATTTTAACATTATTATGAGTTCTCCATCAACTTAACTTTTCATTAATTCACATAAGCATTAAACATTAAACATGACCACAATTATTTGGCTTTCTTTCATTCTTAACATCATTCTTCTTTGATTACATCTTTTCTTTCTTAACAACTTGATTGATTTTTCTCATATCTTTGCAGTTTGCACCATAGTTTACTTCAAAGATGTTTCTTCCACCTCCAGAGTGCAACAATTGATTATCCTTGATGATGAAAATCAACCTTTAGAGAAAGGCACACTTTTAACTACTTATAATCCTCTTATTGGTAGATACGTAGCAAGGTGGCCATGCCTAACTAATTCTCTTCATATTGAGGAGTGGTCTCGAGAGATCAAAACTTTCAAGGTGTGGGCTTTAAAGGCAACTCGTCATTTCTCTCTAAATGAATTAATTCATTGTCAACAATCAAATAAATCAATTTTTCTGCCAACATTAGGCCACTGCATTATTGAGGGAAACGCTAAGTGGGGAGAAACTTTTCAATTTGGTAGCGAATTCCATTATATCAAAGGATATTTGGGGTGGACTAAAAATGCCCTTAGTTGATACAATCACAAGTTGATTGCCGCACAAGTAAATGATCCAGTATATGCTTCATTATTCACATATGATCGAATTTTTGATATTATCAAAGTATTTTGCGAGACATGTGTCCACTTACAAATACTTTTTTTATTTCCTTTGGAGAATCATCCATATTGCTATAGGATTTGCACATCCTTCAGGCCTCCTTATGATAAGAATTTTTTATGAAGAAGTGATTACTTGTGC
This sequence comes from Jacaranda copaia, assembly GCA_014898725.1. Lineage (NCBI taxonomy): Eukaryota > Viridiplantae > Streptophyta > Magnoliopsida > Lamiales > Bignoniaceae > Jacaranda > Jacaranda copaia. The sequence goes on from JACGDI010005563.1 coordinate 122,367, forward strand.
CAAAGAGTTTGTTGGCGTTGACGAGACATGAAGTAAATTTATCCTCAATTCTTGTAAATACTTATTTCAAGTTTATCATTTACTTCGAAAGAGTGCCTATGGAGGTTAACTTTCTCAAATTGCTATGGAAAAATGGGTGAAGTATTGGTCTTGGAAAGCCATAAAATACCGTCAACCGCCACCACGCAAGGGGAAAAAGACAGTTCGGTCCAAATCAACTCATAATTCTCTTGGCCATTTTGGTGTTCATGGAGAATGGTCATTTTAGTGTTCATGGAGAATGGTCTACTCTAGATGAGGTATTATTTTTAAAACTTGGAATTTCTAGGAACTTGAGAGAAGAAACCTATTTGGCGACATGTTTGGCTTGTTGGCTTTGCTCATTTGTTCTTCTTACTAATGATGTCAATTTAATACGCCCTAGCACTTTCAAGATAGTATGCATCATGGCTACTGATGAGAAGGTTAGTCTTGTTGTTCCAATTTTAGTTAGCATCTACAATGGTTTAAATAAAATTTCAGGTTCCCCAAGGCCAAGTCATCTCCATTCTTCTTTTCCTATCTACTTTGTCTATGCTTGGTTGGCGCACTACTTCAAAACACATTATCAAGTTTGGCAAAGAATATGTGGTCCAAAAATGGTGATTTATTTTGGTGAAGAATGCGCAAAATGTTATGATCCAAAAGAGGCCTGTAGGAGAATTTACAAAGGGAATTTTGTTTCTTGGATTTGCACCATGATTACCAAAGATAAAGGACTTCATATATTGATGATGGTAAGGCTAGAGAATTGAAGCGAAAATACTTCATTGTTATTTGCTCAAATTATCTTTCTTTGCGGCAAAGTGACTACTTTATTATTAAACCTTATAGTCCTCATCGCTTTAGCCATCAATTTGGATATTATCAAGAAGTTCTTGGAATTCTTACTCGAGACACTAGCACAACTGATTTGGATTAAGGACTTTGCTATTGGTGCTTATGCACTTTGTATAATTCTATGTTTGCAGAATGGTTTCCTTGTGTGCAATGCAAAAAAATTCTCTTTGAATGCTTACAAGAAGTGGTGGACTAAAATTTATGGAGATTACTTTAATGAAAATATTGCACAATTCATCAACTTAAAGTCAATCAAAATTTCCTTTACGGACAAAGATCATGAAAAAGTGGATAGACTACTTGCTGAAAATATTCGAAATCCTTCCAACTTAGAAGATATACGGCCTCCAAAAGGAAAGAGAAGAAATCCTTATCCTTTAGAAATAAGACGCAATAGTAATGCATATCATCATTGGAAAATGCTTAAAAGGGGTGCCAAATCTCCAAAGTCAAGTGAATCTTCACCAACTAAGAACTTTGCCAAAGAGGTTATTTTCTCTTCTTTATCTTCCTTTACTTTTTTAAATAAGCCCCGTTTTGGTTATTTGCTAACTCAAATCATGTAATATTTTAGTTGGAAAATGAAATTATTAATGTTGATGAAGATGAGACATCTCAAGGTAACCAAGGATCAATCATGGGATCTAACTTGTTGGCCATGAATGCTCTAATTGACACAACTACGCAAAATGAGGCACTCCATAACATGAAAGCTAGACAACCATCCCCTTATGCTCCAGTCTCAATATTTGTAGGTAAGAAATTTGTACTTAATTATCAAAAAGAATATCTCCAAATGTTGTGGGATGGGCTTCGCAAGAGAATAATAAATACTCCACTTGATTTCATCTCATCTATTAAAGATAGTGTTCAATTTGTGTTTAAATCAGTAAGGGCTTTAACAAATTTGACACGTCCAATGTGGAAGAATTATTGCATGTACGTTTTGACATGGCCGATGCTTATGATAAGGCAAAGTCAGCGCCTTTTGAGAAATCATCCAATGAAATTCTTACACAACAACTACAAGAGGCTAAAAGTCATCTCCATAATACTCAAACTAAAGAAAGCAAAGAAATGAACCAAATTCAATCCACCTAAGAAGAGTTGGAATGTGTTGGGAAGGAGCTTGAAAAATTGAAAGAATGCAAGAAGAGTTTGACTTCATCATTGAAATGCCAACAACAATTTCTTCAAAGTGCTCAAGTTGAAATTCGTGAGATTGAAGAGAAAATTGCTGCTATCAAGAGTAAATTGCTGCTGGCAAGAGTATTCCTTTATTGAATAATAAAGTGGTTGAGAATTTGCAAACTTCAAAAGAATACTTGGAGGCTATCAAGGAAGAATTGAAAAACTTTAGTCCTTTTACTTGAAATTTGTTTAGAACCTTTTGCTCTTTGCTCTTTTTTTTTTTTATTCTTTTAATGAACTATGCTACATTTTTTTTTTGAGATTACATAATAAAAAAATATCTTTCTTTTCTATCTTGCAATCTTTTATTTATTTTTATTCTTTTTGACCCAAAAAAAAAACTCAAACTAATGAAAAGAACAAAACTATTAATTTTTTTGAACTCAAATTAATTAACTAAAACAACTAAACTGTATATATATATATATATATATATAAACTAAAAAAAACTCTAACTTAATGAACACAACTAAACAATTTTTTTTTTCTTTTTGACTCAACAACTTAATTAACTCAAACTAATAAAAACAACAAAAACTACTACTTTTTTTAAAACTCAAATTAACTAACTCAAACAACTAAACTAGATATATATATTAACTAAAAATAACTCTAACTTAATGAAAACAACTAAACAATTTTTTTTTGTTTTGTTTTTCTTTTTGACTCAACAAATTAATTAACTCAAACTAATAAAACAACTAAACTATTTTTACTATTATTTTTTTAACTTAAAAAAAAACTCTAACTTAATAAAAACAATTAAACAGCATTATTTTTTAAACGAAGAAAAAATCTAATTCAAAATAAACTCATGATTGAACTTAGATAGTATCTAAGCTACCTACTTCCCTAATAAAAGGGTCAAGTCATAACGTAGTTTAAAGAAAGTATCATTTTAGGAGGGGGCTTGCCGTTCATAGTTTACACTCATGCAAGCCAAGAGCATTCATTACTTAACCACCTTAGACTAGGTAGGATATTTGATATTTTAACCATATAAAATATGTTTTGTGGGGGCAAGTTATTAGTTTTAGCCACTTGCATTACTTTTGGGGGAGTAAGCTAGCAGTTTAACTACATGCACTACTTTTGGTAGGTACCATTCACAATTTATATTCATACGAGTTAGGAGTAACATGCAATTTATGCTCATATATCAAGGAGCAATATGCAGCTTAGGCTCGTGCGTCAAGGAGCAATCTCCTAACTTTATGCATAATAGCACTTCAAAAACTTCAATGGGGTCAACTCTTAATACATCTTAAGCAACCAACTTATATGCAACATTTGTATAGACTTCTTTGATAGCATAAGGACCATCCCATTTTTATGTGAACTTATTCCCAGTTCGATGAGTTATGATGATGGGTCTTTTCACAACGAGCACCAAATCTCCAACTTGAAAAGATTGTGGTCGCACCTTTTTATTAAATGCCCTAGAGAGCCTAGCTTGATAACACTAAGTTTTTGTTGTGCTTTCAATCTTTTTTGATCAAGGGCCTCCGATTCTTCAAGACGTAAGCATGCATTTTCTTCCTCAATTAATCCTTCTTGTATGGCTATCCTTAATGATGGAATTTGCTGCTCAAGAGGTAAAATAGCTTCAACACCATAAACCAATGAATACAGAGTTGCTTGTGTAGGTGTTCTATGAGTATCAATATGCCCATAAAGTTTCTCCAATCTTTTCATGCCAATCTTTCTTTGACTTTGAGACTACTTTCTTTCGGAAATTACACAAAGTTTTCTTGAATGCCTCAACAAGACCATTAGCTGCGGCATAGTACATGGAAGATTTTCTCTACTTAAAATTGAATTTCTAACAAAGTTTATCTATCAGACTATTACTAAAGGGCTTTCCATTATCAGTTATTGTGTATCAAGGAATCCCATAGCGATATATAATGTTGATGTGGATAGAGTCAATAATTGTTTTTTCTTTACTTCTTTAAAAGGTACTACTACAGCCCACTTAGAGAAATAGTTTATTGCAGCTAAAATATATAAGTGCCAGTAGAGGGCTTTGTCATAGGTCCAACCACTTCTAATCCCCAAGCATCAAATGGCCATGAAACAACAGTTGAATATAATGGCTTAGGTGGTTGGTGAATGAAATTTGCATAAGATTGGCAAGTTTGACATCTTTGAGCATAATCCATACAATCATTTACCATTGTTGGTCAATAGTACCTCTTTATCCAAAAATGTAATTTTAAACCCAACTGGTGAGCACTGCAAACTCTAGAATAAGCTTTTTCCTTGGCTTAGATAGCTTCATCATCACTTAAACAACATAAGAAGACTCTATCAAATGATCGCTTATAACGTACACCTTTGTAATAGATAAAACGAGCCGCACGCCCTCAAATATCAGCTCTTTGGCGTGGATCATTAGTTAACTTCTCGTACTTCAGATAATCCATGATTGGTTGGCACAAATCTTTCTTCTCTATATCAAATACTTGAACAACATAGCCTTTATCTTCTTCATAATCCTTATCCTCAAAAATTGGTAGTACAACCTAACTTTTGCATATTGAAATTCTCGCTTCACCTTTAAGTATGGCAAGTGAATAGGTTAATTTAGCTAATTCATCAGCTTGCTTATTTTCCTTCCTTGGCACTTGTTCGATTTCTGCATCCCATGCCATCTAATAAGTCCTTTTGCATAATTAGAGTATGGGAGTAATTTAGATTTCTTGACTTCATATGATCCAAGCAACTGATTAACTACCAACTGTCAACTGCCATTTCCAACCCTAGAATAAGGGCTTGATATTTAGCAATATTATTGGAACAATTTTTAGTTAAAGTAAAGGAATATGGTAATACTTCATCACTTGACGTGATAAATACCATTCCAGCACCAGTTCATTCTCTGTGGGATGCTCTATTGAAATACATCTTCCAAGAAGGTGTAATCTTAATTACCAAGATATCTTCATTAGGTAGCTCATCAGAAAATTCCCATTCAGTATGGATAAGGTGATTAGCTAAGAAGTCATTCAAAACTTATCCTTTTATTGCCTTCTGCGGAATATAGACAATCTCAAATTGTTGCAATTGAAGATACCACCTTGTGAGTCTATCAGATAGAACGGGCTTTGACATGACATATTTTAATGGATTGGCTTTTGAGACAAGAAGTACATAATGAGCCTAAAAAATAATATTTTAGCTTTTAAATTATAAAAATTAGAGCCAAACGTATTTTTTCAATTAGCGAGTATTTCAACTCATTTGGCATCATTATCCTGCTCAAGTAGTACAAAGCATTTTTCTTTCCCTTATCATTCTCCTATGCCAATAAAGCTCCAATAGAATGTTCTTGAGCAGCAATATACAAAATCAATGGATGTCCAGGTACTGGTGCAACCAATATAAGAGGTCACATCAGATAAGCTTTTAAGCTCTTAAGAGCATTACTATAAGTTTTATCCCACTCAAATGGAATGTACTTCTTCATGAGATGATTGAATAGTTGACATCTACCAGTTAAATTTGATATGAATCTTCGTAAATAAGCTAACTTTCCTTGCAAACATTGAGTTTGTGGATGTCTTAAGTTTAGGCATTTTCAAAATTTGCATCAATTTTTGCCTGCTCAATTTCTAAGCCTCGATGATGATCAATAAATCCTAGAAATTTTCCCAATATAACACCAAATGCACACTTTAATGGGTTCATTTTGAGTTGATATTTTCTTAGGCGCTCAAAGACTTGTCTCATATCTTGGAGGTGGCCTTCTCCTATTTTGGACTTGACAACCATGTCATCAACATTACATTCAATATTCTTATGAAGGATATCATCAAAGATTTTTTGCATAGCTCTTTGATATGTGGCACAAGCATTTTTCAATCCAAATAGCATCACTTTATAGTAGTATATTCCCTTAAGGGTATAAAATGCCATTAACTCCTTATCTTTTGGTGACATGCATATTTGATTATACCCAGATGATCCATCCATAAATGATAGTGTTTCATGCCTTCTGGTAGCATCATTCATGAGTTCTGTAATGGGCAAAAAAAAAATCATCCTTAGGATATGCACCATTCAAGTCCCTAAAGTCAATACAAACTCAAATCTGGCCATTTTCTTTCTTATTAGGATAATACTAGAGATCCATGTTGGGTACTTAGCTTTTTGAATAAATCTATCCTCAATGAGCATGTTCACTTCAGCTTCAATCAAAGGAACTAATTTAGGGCGAAATCATTGTTGAGCTTGTTTGACTAGATGAGCTCCTTTCTTCATTGATAAATGATGGACTGCCACCCTTAGATCTAACCCAGGCATCTCTTTGTACAATCATAAAAACACATCTTTGAATTCATGTAATAACTCAACATATATTTTTTCTTCTTCAACAGTCAATAAAGCACTAATGTAGATAGGCTGAAGGTCATGGGCATCACCTAGATTAGTCTCTTTCAATTCATCTATAATAGCCTTAACACTTTCTTCAAACTTAGGAAGAGCTGTTTCAGCATCTTTTTATTCAATCAAAAATTTTTCACTTAAAGTAATATGGTATGCTGGTGCAATATCATGTTCCACAGGCTCAATTTTCTTGAATTCTACACATGCTCTTGTTCATCTATCCTTTCTTCTTATATGTACTGTCTGCATGAGGCCATCTATCTCACTTATGTAACCACTACTGACAAGCTTGGAGATTTGCTTGAAAAAGCTATCTATAGCATTTTGACGAGTTGACTAACTATTACCGTCAATAATATGATATGAAAAAGCCAGCTTTCTCTATCATTTTCTTCATCCATTTGAGTTTGTAAGAAGATAATAGTTTTCAGTTTAACTTTCAAGGTTCTACCACATGATATGTTCAAAATAGAGCACCACTTCATGCGTGAAGGAATTGAGCTTCTAAGCTTTTTTGGCTCACTAGCCCACTTCAAATATTTTGGCATTTTGGATGAATTCAGTCTCTAATTATAGGTTCTTTCCCAAGTCTATCAAAGATTGAGATTCATAGGACTTTCTTTCTATTTTAAGTTTACATGTTTGCTTGTTAGAAAACTCAAGGGAAAGTTTTTCCAAGATGAAACATTCTTGTGGGTTATATCTGGCTTTGACAAGAAGCTTATAGACTTTTGGATAGCAATTCTCATTTTGAAGCTATAGAGATTCTTTATGTTCCTTTTTGGCATCTTGAGTTAGGCGAACAAATGCTTTCAACAGTTGAGGGAATGGCTTCTTTGCATCAAGCTTGGTTAGAGGAAATATTAATTCTTTCAATGATTCAGATCTTACCAGAGATAACTCACTCATTACATGATCTTTACTATTGCATGCTAGAGTTAAGTCTTTTTGTTTGTTTTCTCCATCAAGGTCATTTTGCTGTTTAGATTTCTTTTGTTCTTTAGCCCTGGCATTTTTCATACTTTCAATGTAGTATTTGGCATATACTAAGTGTGACTCAACTTCAGTGAAAGGTTTGCTATCTCTAAGCAATTTCTTCACTATCTCTTCTAGAGAATACTTGAAACTTTGGTGCCAAGTAGAGGGAACTACACCATTTTCATATAGCTAAGGTCGGCCTAGAAGCATATTGTATGATATCTTGACATCTATGACATGAAATAATGTCGTTGACAACTTATTATCCATCAATAGCTTTATCCTTATTATTCTAAGAGCCTTTTGCCCCACTTTGATTGAACCCTTGGATCATCAAGCAACTGTTTGTCAATTTATCTGTGGAGATTCCTAAATCTTTCAACACATGTAATGGCAAGATATTGACTGAAGAGCCTCCATCAATCAAAATTCTATTTATTTTTTGCTCACAAGAATAGCCAGTTACAAATAATGGCCCATTGTGGGGCTTGGAGCCAAGCAACAAATCTTCATCAGTGAAAGTTATTACCGACATGCACTCCTCAATAACATCATGATTTTCTTCATTAGAAAAACATACCTCACTAGAGAAAATCTATTCTTCACTTATCATGTAGCACGCAATGTCACTATCGTGATCACTAAATATTTTCTCTCTAACCTCAATAGTAGCATGAGTTGAGGTAGCATTATTTTCCTCAAGTGAGATTTTCCCTTGTCAAGCCAATTGCATCACTTTATCTTTGAATATAAACCAGTCATGGATTAGGTGACCTACTAACTGATGGTACTTGCAATAATTTAGGTCATCATTTTTCTAGCTTCTTCAAGCCACTTCATTTTAGGTAATTTAATGAGATTTGCATTTAATAAATCATCAAATATTCCAGTGACATCAGAATCGAGAAATGGGTATGTCTTAACCTGTATCTCTTTTAAAATTAATTTTCATTGTCTTCTTTCTTGGGAGACATCCTTCTTTTCATTCTTTATGCTTTTTACCTTTGTACAAAACTTGATAGGTGTTGCATTCACTGCCATAACTTCTTTAATTTAGCTTTAGCAAGAGATTTGCCCCTTTCTTGAATTCTTGCTTTTCCTCAAGCTTATGAGGCTCCTAAATTGGTGGCCTTTTTACTCTGCTAACAAACATGCTTAACTCTATATCATGGGCTCGAAAAGCTAACTCTTCAAATATTTTGATTTGAATTCCTTGTAGAATATATTAGAGTCACCAATGTATACCTTGAATGCACTTCTTAATGGTTGAAGCTTTTGACAATCGATCTTTGCAATTGAGGCTTAAGTTTCTCCAACGATTGATGTAGTCAATAATTGATTGTTCTTTCCATTGGTGAGAATTTGTAAGTTCAATCATACTAACTATCCTTTGGGTACTGTAGAAGTGATTGAGAAATTCTTACTTCAATTGCCCTCAATTGTAAATTGAGCCTGCTTCAAAGTTAGTATACCAATCAAAAGTATTGCCCTTCAAAGATTGAACAAATTACTTTACTAGGTGATCTCCATATATCCCAACATTATTGCAAGTTTCAATGAAATGAGTTACATGCTATTTTAGATTGCCTTTGCCATCAAATTGCTGAAACTTTGGTGGCTGATAACCAGTCAGCATTTTTAAGTTGTCAATCCTTTGAGTATTTGGCTTGGAATAAGTCATAAATGACTTAGAACTTTCTTCAAACTTGTCTTTGATAGTTCCCATGATAAACTCCCTCAACTGGTCAGTAGAATTAGTCCATCAGTGGAAACTTGCAATTTCTTTACTGCAGGCTTTTCATTTTTAACTGGCTGTCTCTTTGTGGATGTTTTGCCTTCATCTTGAGCCTTTATTTATTTCTCCATCACGCAACTAGTTCTAGCATTATCCATCTTGTTTATCAACTTAGAGATTTGAGAATCTTGCTCTTGGACATACTTTGCCAGTTGTTCAATAATCTTTGTCAAATTAACAATTTGGTCTTCCAAAGTTGTAGCACTTTGCACCATCATTGGGGCTATGCTTGAGGAACTTAAAGTTGAGCGAGGAGTGGATGACGTTGAGTCTCTATCACTTTCTCTAGTATCAATTTCATGTGGTAATACCTTTTCCACAACTTCAAGTGAAGGATTTACCTTCGAAGATGATTGCAACTTTTTGGACACACTTCTTGTGGTGATGCCAGCAGTTCTTACTCTAGCATTTATGGAATTTGAGGTAGTCATCTTTAATGCAACAGTCTTGTTGGTGGCTATGATACTTCAATCTTTGATGAAGAAAAAAGATGAGAGATAGAGACCAAAATTTGTAACAACAAATTTTCTTGTTTGCAAAATTAAGATTACAAAACAAGAAAAAATGTACAAATTAAATTCAAATTAAATTCAATCAATCAAATGTGGATTCTATCTTTAATCTAATTCTCTAATTCTTTCCTTCCAAATATAATCATGACTTTAATGAGCTCCGCGAAAATGCCTTAAATGACGTGGATCTCCTTTAAATTTGATTTGGATAAAATAATGCTAACTCAAGGGCTTCACACCTTGATCTCTAATCAAATGCTATAAATATATAAGTTTCACGAAGAACGCCTTGAATGTTGTGGATCTCCTTAAATAAATATAACACTAATTTGAGGCCTCCATACCTTGATGTCAAATCAAATGCCAAAAATATATGAATTTCATGAAAAAAGCCTTGAATGTTGTGGATTTTCTTGAATAAAAATAATGCTAGCTCGAGGGTTTCAAACCTTGATCTCAAATCAAATGCCAAAAATATGAGTTTTGTGAAGAACTTCTTGAATGTTGTGGATATCCTTAAATTTTCTTGAGAGAATTGCTGGATTCCTCCAAAGTTTCTCTTCTTTACTGGAACTTTATGTTGTGTCAAATGAGCTGCAATCATTCCTTTATATAGGTGCTTGAAAGAAGACTTCTAGATTAACTTAAACCCCTTCAAATGTTATCTCATTGATAAGATAATATCAAATTTCAAAAGATAATATGGGATATCCTTGATTTAATAATATCAAACATTAAAAGATACTATCAATATCAAGAAATGATATCAAATATTTTTAATTTGATTGTCCATAGATGCAGACACTCCATTTTTGACATTTGTCAATATCTGATTTGAGTATAAAATAAATACTACATTTTTTATTAGAATTAACTATTTATCTTTTGAAATTAAATTTAATATATCCCAAAATTTAAATTAAAAATTTCAAATTTAATATTTAATATATATTATTTTACATGTGTCACTTCTCAATTGGTTAAAAATTTAATATGTTCATAGTTCTATATGGAAAGTTTATTGACCTACATTTGAATCAATCTCTGTCACAACAACTAAAATGACAAATATTCAAAATTGATTCCATTGGCAAAGTAGAAAATTTAAGATTTGAATTTTAGAATTGATCTTAACTTTTGAAATTTGGTAAAGTGAAAACAATTTTGGAGTATATTACAAAAATTGCATATATTTGTCCATGTGGCTATTGAAATGGCACCATGTCAGCAATTATCTATCTAAGACAAAAAGAGTCATAAACATAAAAAAAACGAAAAAGTATAAACTAAAATTCTGAGAATAAATTTGGAAACGTAGGTCCATACATATATATACATTTCATTCACACACACACACACACACACATCAAAAAGCTATTAAGAAGAATAGGTCATCTTTCATATCGAGCTATTGAAACAGCATGTTAAGCTATAATCAAACACTTCCATCGTGCTATGAGTGGAGAATTTAGAAAAAATGGTAAGATATAGGTAAGAGCTCTCGCGGATATCCCTATTACTAGGAAACCTACAAAAATTAGAATGGGAAGAGGAAAAGAAAATCCTATGGGTTGGATTGCTCATGTGTCCATGAGAGAATCTTATTTGAAATGGATGGTGAGAGTTTATCAAATGCTCGGCACACTTTATGTGTGAAACTTATGCCAATAGACCAAAGGCTACTTGGCATTTGGAATCCTAGTTAGCCTTACATTGTTTTTAGTACAATTCACCAATGAACAAGAGCCTTGCCACCTCTACCGCCATTGTAATGCCTAAGAATTTTGTATCATATGTAATTGATTATTTTATTGTACGAAATTTATTTTATTTAGTATACCAATTAGGACATAGAAAGGCATATAATACCATTCTTTTAAAATATATAAATTAAAAGAAAATTTATTAATTAAAAAAAAGAAGAAAAATTAAATTCCCTCCTAATCAAATAATAATACTATTATGTTCAATCTTGAATTTATTTTAGGAACAAAACAACAGTCTTTGTTTATAGTAAATTTTACTCTTTATTAGTTTATAATATTACTAGAAGTATGAGTCACTAGTTATAGGACTTGTTATTCTTATGGAGTTAGAATTATAGTAAATAATTATCCTAGTTCTAGAGGGAGTATAATTAGAGTCCTTTTTAGATTAAACCACTTATTCCATATATATATATATATGTATTATATAATGCCTCAAAGCAAAACCCTAAGAATACCATTCAATAGAAGAAAAAGAAAGGAAGAGAGGTGGCTATGGTGGTAGAGTAAAGACAAAGAAATAGAGGGAAGACTGCTGATTTGCTTCTCCACATATAATTTGGTAGACAATAGAATTAATGTTACTACATAGTCATGTAGCTGCTACTTTGGATATGTATTCCCACTTCTACTAAAAGAAAATTGCTTAAATATCTTTCTAGGGTCATACGATATTTATGTAGACCTCTTTTGCCTCATATAAAGTTATAATGATGTGTAGCCAAAGATAAAGCTAAATTAGGATTGTGTTATGCATGTCAAATTTATTGGTTGTTTTTAATTCTTTGTAAGGAATCTTAGTTATGTGATGATCTGCCACATCTATCACTTTGCATGTTAATATTTAAATGATATGCAGTCAAATACACCTTTATAGCTCTGTCCTACACTCTCCAATAGCTTTATGCCATTATACTTGTGAGAAAAATTGATTCTCTTGATTCTTTATTAACATCAAATTAGGGCTCCTAAAACGTTAATTTTACTGATTCCATTACTTTTGTTTTTGTAACTATAAAAATTAAATTTTTATATATTTTAAAGAATTTCAAATAAACTAAACATCAAGAATTAGAATTGGCATAAAATAAAACTCTTGTCAGTTAGTAATACAATTTGAATGGTGATCTAAGATATCTTAAACATCATAGGATCTAAAAAGTTTAAATCTTAAAATAGCTAAAATAACAAATCTAGAGAGTTTTTTGCTAGCCCTCAATTTAACAAAGAAGGATAAAAGAAAAAAAAAATGCAACCTTCCTCATTCCTATGATCATTCTTTCCAATGTCACTTTCTAAAGCACAACAAATCAATTGTATGTCTATTATTGATTGTTACATATCTTCCCCTTTGACTTCTTTTTCTGAATTTTTATTCTAAAGGGGTTTTAATTTTAAATTCTTATTGTCTATTCTTGACACCTATCATTAGATGGATAATACTTGTATTTTAAAGATCTAACATTGTTAATTGTTATTTTATTATGATTATCATTATCCTTTTGGTATTCTTGTTTTCATTCCAATTAAAAAAAAAGAATTTATGATACCTTAGTAATCTAATTATTTAAGCTTGCCTTCATCTTATTACGTAATAATGACTATAGGTGGGTTCAAATAAATTGGTTGGTTTTGTGAGCTATACGGATTTGATTACTTTTAGTTTTGATTTCTATTAGTTAAAGTAGTAGACTAGCATACCTAATGGAATGGCCATGATTTAAGCCACTTTCAATGTTTCTAGGTTGTGATGAATATCTTGGGATTTAGTCTTAGAATGATAACAAAAGTGATGGAGCCATGATTATAGGATATGGTTTTCATCATTTTTGGTTACCTTGGATATAATGTGACTAATAAGCTATGAGGAGGATTGGTCATTTCCAATAAACATGTTTCAGTCAAAATATATTCTTATATCATATTTAGGTGTCTTTTTATGATCCTCGATTACTGTCCCATGCTATTAATATATTATAGTTTTACTCATTTTTTAAATCTCAAGACCAAAGTTGTGAGATGTGACAAAGTAATTAATGCAATTGGTTAGAGTCTAACATGAAAGTTTATGGATTAGATATTAAGTTAAAGTGTCTTTAATGTTTTAGTAGGTGATTAATAACTTAACATGACAAAGCCATCTCTTGGTTTGATTGATAAGTATAGTGAGTGTCAATTCCTATATATAATATATAATAATACCTTTCAAAATCCAAAATATTATATACTGTAATGCATTCCATGAAACTTTTTCTTTAATTTACAATGCACTATATTTGTACTCCACTGCACACATAAAGTTTTCTTATTTTGTTACAAGTTAAAAAGAAAGCATGTTCTTTTATGATATCTTTTTATTTAATTATGTTTTAGACTAGTAGTTAAATCTAATGATCAACTAATAATTGAATTTGTTGTTACTACTATTGTTACTATTAGTTGGATCTAACTTAATTTGAGTGTGCGAGGAGCTTCAGCGGGCTTGCCAGTTGAACCCCAGGTCTCCATTGCCTAATTCCCATAGCGCACAACAAAAGACATTTGTGGCTAAGGTGGATCGTAGGTTTTCCTAAAGACCTAGGCTCGAGCACTGTTTGGTAAAATTCTAACTTGCCTAGAGTAATAAGGGACTATTATGGTGGGAGTCATATGGTTGACTGGCAATAGCAAATACTGGTTCGATCATTGCATTTAATTGTTGGCCTATTAAAGATGTTTATTGTTATATGCTTGTTTTATTACTGTATAATGCATTACTGTTTGTCAGCATTTCTCATAAATGTTTATCACTGAGCATCTTTAGAATATGATATATTCTTCAACTCACATAGCACACACTTGGCATTCACTGAGTTCTTTACTCGTACTCTACTTTCCTTTTTAACTTCATTCTGACAGACCTAAACCCTAACTCTGGTGAGGAGATGGATTCCGCTTTCAATGAGAATCAGAACTGAAGTATTTTTAGACTTTTTCAGTAGTTTTAGTATTTGATTATGTTAGCTTATTAATTTCTATATAGATTTTAGATGATGTCAGAGTATAGTTATTTGAATTTTCATGTTGCAAGAATTGCACAACTTATTTTGAATACTTGAAGTTTTTTTGTTTAAGATTACGATTTTGGGTTAAATTGCTTCTATTATTGGGGAATTGAATTTCACACCTTAAGAGTAAATTGCATGGTTTGATTTTGGGGCATGACAGCCATGAGTTTTATGCATAGCCACATTAAGGGTATTATTGCTTCAATCATACCTTACAAGAGAACTCCATCTAGCTAGGTTAAAATCTCCTCTCAAAATTAAATATCTAGAGGTTTACTAAACTATGTAGATAACACCAAGATCAATTAATTAGCTGGTTGGTTATTCAAATACACATGTCATTAGATTATTAACTCCAAGCTTAATTGTCAGTTAGTTACCAATAAGTCAAAGTAATAGATTTGGATATTGAAAGCGTTTGAATATTTGATGCATTTGGATATTCAAATAATTGGAATAAAATATAGACATTCAAGGAATCATAATCGAATTTGATTCTTGAATAACTACAATCGAATATAGATGTATTCAAATATATTTAATATCCATAAAATTTTAATTTAGATGTCATTGTCTAAATATCTATCAGATATGGATATGAATACAAATACAAATATTATATAAATTAATTAAATACGGATATTGATTAAATTTATTTGACCAAATCAATAACCTTTGCCACATTTTGAGTTTTTTGGGGTTTATGGTGGAAATGAATTAACAAGCACAAATTTAATTCCTTGAGAATAATAGAAAATAAATTAAGTGTAAAGTTTCTTCAAATGTCACTGAAAAATGAAAGAATTCAATAGTTGGCTACTATTAGTCATTGTATTGTAAAAAATACATTTAAATCATGTTTCTTAAATGTTAAGCTTTTTAAGATAAATTTTAATCATTATTCAATTCGCTGGTTTTCATTGTTCCATTTTTTAATAAAGAGTTCTTAAAATAGTAATAAATCAATTAACTTTTATTATCAATCAATTTCATGTTTGTTGATTTAGTATTGGATATTCTGATGTAGATTTAAAACATCATTGTATATAGCTATTAAAAAAAATTTCACCTATATTTTAGATATAAGGAAATAATTTTCTAATAGAATTATTATAGTATATTTATTTTAACAATATAAATGAGATAAGATAAAGAGGAAACATGCTGCACTGAGTACAATAGAGAGACGGGAATATATAGATAAAATTAAAGAGTCCAAGAAAATGATAAAGTCAATTAAATTATCGTAGTAGAAAAAAATATAAAATTAATAAGTTAACATCTCTTTTTCAACGTAGCTTTGAATGAGAAGAGTTAATTCACAAAAAATTCAATTGTTAATATTCACCAATTTGTGGCTTCCAAAAGCATAGATAATTTCTTATCAATTAAAATATTAGTAATTTTTCAATAAATATGTACTCTAGGATTTTTTTAATAAATATCATATATGTTGACAAATATTGTCATATGCTAAAATTTTAATTTTAATCTCATTTTTTGATTAGGTTTGAGAATTTATGATTTTATGTGCTCGAACACTCATGATTGAGCAAGGTACTTAATTATATCTATTGTGATGCTATAAGATTTAAAAGAACCTCAAATTGAATAAGGTACTTAATTACATCCCTTGCGATTCTATAAAATTTAACAATGTCTCACACATTTCATTGTAGTAAAGGAAACAATTGGACTTGATTTTGTTTAAATGTCAAATGAATTGCATAGGTTGTTTATTTTTTGTTAGAAGAGGTTATGACTTCTAGAAAAATATTTAAGTCTTAAACTGCATAATCTTTTTTATTTCATTTGATTTAATTAGATATAAAGAATTTTCATCTGCAAGATGGAGCTATACTTTTCAAACACAAGGCGTGGTATATCATGATCTTTCAAGGTCAAATTCCAAACGAAAATGGGCATGATAACTTTCAATTTTATTTTGCCAAAACAAAAAATAAACTTGAGAATAGAAAATACTAAAAGAATCAGATCTATCAAAAGCAGTGATGAGAAAAATTGTAAAATTTATAGATATAAATTCATATAAGAAATATTTAGAAGATTAAATTATTACATTTCAATGAACAATATTCCGTTTCATATTTCAAAAAAATATAAAATTAGACTAATTTAATTGATAGTTCTCTAAATGCTTATCAAATTATAGCAATTTTGGTTGAAGGAAATAATCATAATATATTAGTGGGACAAAATATTATTGTCTATGCACATTGAAGTTATAAAAATAGAATAACACATTATTATGAATGTTATGAGCTACTATAATATCCAATTCTTTTTTCAAGAGGAGATATGTCACGCTCCAAAATTAAACCATATTTATACTAAAACTGAGTGTGAAATTTAATTCCAAATAAATAAAAATAACAATCCAAAATCATAAAGTTAAATAAGAACTCATCTAATTCCTTACAAACTCATAACATAAAACTCAAAGTATTGAAATCTTTTCGAAACTAAACACAATAAAATCCATGACAAATAAAACAAAGCTAATGAACTTAATAGAAATTATACTAGCATACTAAAATCCAAAAGGTCTTCACCTTTGATTCTCATCATGTGCAGGATCCACCTTTTCACTAGTACTAAGATTTGTCTGCCAAAAGAAAGTTAAAGAAAAGAAAAGAGTGTGAGTAAAAGACTCAGTGAGTGTCAAGTGTGTATAAAGTGAGTTCTTTGAATTAAAATTATTTTGTACAGTGGAAATTTTCAAGTAATATAAGTGGAATTCAGAAAATAATATGACGGTAATAGTTAAGGAATTTATAAACGATCAACCAGTAACCAGTCAAAATTTTATTAAACGATTTCCTAAACTATCAACTTAAATACAATGATCAATCAGTTTTGTTGTAACTAGTCAACCTTATGAATCCCACCATAATAATCCCTTATCACTTTGGGTAAGGTGCGACCTTACAAAAACACTACTAGAGCGTCCCCGAAATTTTGACGACCTACCTCAGTCACAAATAGCTTTTGTTGTGTGTTAGAGAAATTAGGTCGTGGAGGTTTGGGGTTCAACTGGCTAGCCCATTCTACTCAGTGAAGTCCCTCAGACACCCAGATCAAGTTGGATCCAACTAACAGTAACAATAACAATAATTTTAGTAGTTTAGTTCATCATTGAATTTAATTCGCTAATCTAGAAGCAGAAGAAAAATCATCAAAGCATAGGTTTTCATTTATCCAAAATTAAGACAATAGAAAAATATTTCTTTTATCCAGAAATAAAACAAGATAATTATTTCTTTTTGTCCAATAATAAAATAAGAAAAGAAAATAAATAAAAAAAATTATGTGGTGTGCAGTGGAATATAGATAGAGCGCAATGTTTCTTGAAAATAAGTTACGAGCAAATGGTACAATAACATACATCCTTTAGGGCTTTGAAACATATTATCGTATAATACAAAGATTTAGATACTCACCTTTGAGATCAATCCTATATGTCAAACTCCTATCTCAGAATCAATCATATGAATAGCTGGGTCACCTAATTCATTTATTAAATACTTCAATCACCAACTTAATTGATAATTAAGACAAAACTCACCATCCATTAAATAATTCCAACAAAAATTTTCCTTCTAATTTGATAATCAAAGCCACAATAATTAGAGACACATCCCCAAAATATTATTAAATTTTCTTGGTGCATATAATTAAAATTGGCTTAACATTTACGGAGCGTAACTTCACCACTTATACTCTTAGATACAACCAAAATACATGGGCTACCAAGAAACACTGGGTATGCTATTTAATCATGAGTCTTCCCTATTTCTTTAAACATTCTTCATTTTCTGGAAACTTACTTTGCCAACTAGAATTTAAAAACTACCATGCTTTCTATGACCATCACTCTTAATCTTAATTGGGTTTATCTAAAATTACTAAAGTAAACATATAGAGAATGTTAGATGGAATCACACATTGGCAGAATAATAAAATATTAATGATGTGGCATAAGATCCTAAGAAGCAGTAAGTAATTTAACAAGGTTCAATTTAACAAGCAGTAACTTACTTCCCCTTGAATCTTTCTGATGTAAGGCAGTGAGCACATGATTATGCTGATAATATTGATGAGGCTTCTTCCCTTGCTTTGCTACTACCTATCTCTATATATCTATTCCTCACAAAATCAAGTAGATTCAAAATTGATATCTCCATTCAAAATTTGCGGCTGATTACCCATAAGAACAACAATGAACAAAATTTTCAAGTGGCATTATAGGTTTGTGGCTGATTAGTTGATTGCACACAAATTCATTCTCTCTCTCTCTCTCTCTCTCTCTCTCTCTCTCTCTCTCTCTCTCTCTCTCTCTCTCTCTCTCTCCCGCTTTTATTTTTTGTCCCAATTGAATTTTCAAAATTGTCCTAATACGGTCAACATTTGCGGTTCATCACTATTATCTAATAAAAGGGCATAGAAACTAATTTGGAATGCTGAAATTGAAGGAATTAACATAATATCGCAGCAAAGGAATAAAAAGTAGAGGAAGACAAATTGATTAGCTTTCCCTTTCCTCATTGTCTCTATCTCTGTTCTTCTGTTCCCCTATTTTTATTCTTTCTTTTTCTATTTTGATTGAGTGGCTAGGGTTTTGAGTGTAGGACTATATGAGAGAAGTGTTTTACTTTATTTAAAATCTAGTTATTTATCTCTTAGGAATGGTATATCTCTATAATAAACCTGATTACTCTACTATTAATTCCTAGGGTCTCAATTACTAATTCCCAGCAATAATATAATATTTTTTTATGAGAATTATAACTTATTATATGTTAATTTTCAAATTATCTATATCATATTTTAACTAGCATGGAAAAAATAAATAAAATTAATGAAATTATGGGCAACATAGGATAATATAAATAAATAAATAAAATTCTGATGCTTTACATCCTTCCCCCCTTAAAGGAATTTGGTCCCCAAATTCTAACTTGGGTTAATGAAAAGTTACGGATGATATTTTTGCATTTTCACTTTACTTTTCCATATTACTTCCTTCACATTATGATTTTTCTAGAGAATCTTTGCTAATGGGATCTCTCTAGTTCGCAGCTTTTGATTTTTTTGTTCTAAAATTTGAATTGGTCTTTCCTTGTACGCCAAATCCTTTTATAGCTGCAAGTCCTTATGCTTAATAATATGAGTAGGGTTTGGGTGATACTTCTTTAGTTGCGAAATGTGGAAAACATTATGCATTCCCGAAAGGCTAGGTGGTAAGAGAATTCAATAAGCTACTGCACTAATCCTCTCTACTATCTCAAAAGGACCAACATACCGAGGGCTCAACTTTCTTCCTTTGCCAATCCTTGCGAACCCCTTTCTTGGTGACACATTTAAAAACACCATATCTCGAACACTAAATTCTAAATCTCTTACGCTATTATTAGCATAACACTTTTGTTAACTTTACACATTCTTCTGTCTCTGCTTAATTAAGTGAACCTTATCGATAGCTTCTTATATTATCTTTGACCTAATTACTCTCTAATATCCAAGTGTTGTTGGCAGACGGTGCTCATCCATGTCCCAATGTAATAGTAATTGATATTTCCTTCCATATAATACCTCATAGGGTGCTATCTGGATACTCAATTGGTAGCTATTATTGTAGGCAAACTTAATTAGTAGAAGATGCATAATCCAACCTTCCCTAAAATCTAATATGCTAGATCAGAACATATCTTTTAAAAGCTTAATAGTTCGCTCTAACTGACCATCTATCTATGGATGTGCAACTGTGCTAAATTGTAGTTTCATTCCTAAACTTTTTTGCACTTGCTTCCAAAGTCTAGAGATAAACTTAGGATCTTGATCTGATATTATACTGATAGGTACCCCATATAGCCTAATGATTTGATCAGTGTAGATTTGCGTTAGTGTCTCTACTGTATAAGTAACCTTAATAGGTAGAAAATGAGCTAATTTCATTAGTCTGTTGACTATTACCCAAATACTATTACAACCTTCTCTAGCTATAGGTAGCCCCATGATAAAGTCTATAATGATCATCTCCCACTTCCACATGGGCAATTCTAGAGGTTGTAGTAGCCCAGCTAGTCTTTAGTGCTTTGCTTTGACTTGTTGGCATGTAAGATACTTCCAGACGTAATTAGCAATCTCCCGTTTCATGTTGATCCACCAATAGTATCTCTTCAAATCTTGGTACATCTTGTTACCACTAGAATGAATTGTGTACTTTGACTTGTCAGCCTCATCTAAAATCTCTTTTTTTAATTCCTTGTCTACTGGTACACAGATCTATTTCCCATATAGTAAAGTCCCTTCCTAATCTACTTAAAACTTGGTGTTAAGGGTATCTATTGCATTCATCTTAAACCTTTGTAAATTTATGTCCTCTTCTTATGCCTTCTTAATCCTTCGACAAATGTTTGGCCTCAAGATGATGTTGGCATATAATACCATAGACTTTAATCCTTGACCTAAGATAGTAAGACTAGTTACTTATACCTTATGACTCAGTGTGTCTTCTGCTACATTCATCTTCCTCATATGGTACTAACTTGAACAATTATAATCTTCTAAGAACTCCATCCAATGACATTACCTCATATTTAAGTCCTTTCACATGAATAGATATTTCAGGCTCTTATGGTCAGTGTACACTATAAAGCTTACCAATGACAATGTCACATTTACCTTACCAATACTCGTGATCCTTGTAATTGGTCAATGAGTTCCTCAATTCTAGGTAAGAGATACTTATTCTTTATTGTGACATTGTTCAAGCCTCGATAGTCTATGC
Organism: Jacaranda copaia; assembly: GCA_014898725.1. Taxonomy (NCBI): domain Eukaryota; kingdom Viridiplantae; phylum Streptophyta; class Magnoliopsida; order Lamiales; family Bignoniaceae; genus Jacaranda; species Jacaranda copaia. The sequence continues at coordinate 143,735 of JACGDI010005563.1, forward strand.
ACATCCTCAAAGTCCCATTTTGTTTTTTTTACAAAAAGTATTGGCACTCTCCAAGGAGATAAACTTGGTTGAATGAACCTACTTTCCACTAATTCTTGTAACTGTACCTTAAGTTCCTTAAGTTTTGTTGGTGCCATTCTATAGAGAGCCTTAGATATTAGATTTGTTACTAGAAAAATCTCAATGGAAAATTCTGCTTAACAATCAGGGGGTAATGATGTTAACTCTTTAGGGAACACATCAGGAAAATTCCCAACTATTGAGATGTCATCAATCTTCACCTTCTCATTTGGTTTATTGATTAAGTAAGTTAAGTATCCTATCTTACCCCTTCTAAGTGCTTTTCTAGCTTGAGTTGCTAAAATCAATGTTATCTTAGTTGGCTCTTGATCCCCAATCATCTCTATTTCTAATTTTGCAGGCTCGTAAAGACTAACCACTTTAGAATGACAATCAAGACAGGCGTGATATTTAGACAACCAATCTATCCCCAAAATAATATCATAACCTTCTATAGGTAGTAAGACTAAATCTGCAGGAAAATTTCTACCACTTATGTGTGTGTTACAAACCTTGCAAAATTTATTCGTTAGCATACTAGAACCTATAGGAGCATTCACTTCTAAGTCATAGGATAAATCCTCTGCATGTATATTTTTGGAATTCACAAAATGCTTAGAAATGAAGGAGTAAGTTGAACCGGGGTTAAATAGAGCTTTTCTAGAGTGTTGGGATATGAGAACAATACCTCAACCACAACAGTTGGATCTAGGACTCTTTCACCATCGAGTGCAAAAACTTTAGCTGAGACTTTTGGCTTGGTATTGATTGAGTTTCCTACACCGCATTAATTTCCCTTAGCTAAACTCTAATTTAATAGTTGTTTCCTCTTCTTTGGATAGTCGCGGAGTTAGTGTTAATTGCTACCACATACTAAACAACGCCTATCTTCTTCCAACATTGAGATTCATCATGTCCTACGTATCCACAATGGTTGCATACTATATCTTTTTTTTTTCAGTATTAATTGATCAAGAGATCCAATTGGTTTGCAAATAAGGTTGTTGAATTGCAGTCATGGATGTTTCATTCCTTACCGTTAGGCCCTCTATCATTGCTAGTTAATTTTAGCTAGATGAGACTTCTTTCCAACTCTATTTATGGCCTCCAACCCAGCTAGTCTTGATTCTATCTTCAAAGCTTTCTTTACCACTATTATGTAGTTAGGTATATCTATAGGAAGAAGTGCCCTTTGTATGCTAGGGTAAAGCCCCCTCAAACACTTTCTAACTCATCTCGATTCATCATCTAGCATGCATGGCACATACTTGATTAGTCATGTATGTTCAGCTTTTTATTGACCAATTGTGAGGTTCTCTTGTTGCAGTTGGTTGAACTCATCTTCTCTTTGTTTGTGAACTAACCTCAAAATATACTTGTTGTCAAACTCTTTAAGGAAATTGCCCTAAGTTCTAGCTATTTGTTGTTGCCTCCATCTCACCTCTATTGAGTTCCACCAATGGTGTGTCGGACTTTCAAAAAGGAATACAGCTAGATTGACCTTCTACTCATCATTATAATTTAGTACACTATAGATGTTTCCAATACTTTCAATCTAAAGTTCAGCTTTTCGATCATCAGCTCTCTATGAAAATGTTGAGGTCGAAAATATAGGAATTAATCAAGTGTTGAATTAAGAGATTGGGGTCCTCCTAGTTGTTGATAGTTCTATAGAGCTTGCATGAATTGTTGCATTGTTGCCACCATTCGACTTAAGGGGTTGTCATCTATTAGTGGTGGCTGGGGTAGAGCTTGTTTATGTTCTACCTTTGGAGGATTGGCAAGAACGTGTCTTGAGGTTTTAGGTTCTTCTCTTGATTGAAGCATTTGTTGGGCATCATTGTCGATGAACTCCACAATTAGGATCCATTCTATAGTAAGGTGATTGCTATTAGTAGTCTATACTTAGTTGAAATATGAAATAAAGTGTGAAATAAGGTAAAAACAAAAATATTTATGTTATATTATGAATTCTTAACTTGAACAATATACTTATTTTTTATTTATTAGTTACTAAATGGATTTGCATAACTTTCAATTTAGTTATTACTATTATTATTTTTCTCTAATAGTAGCTTGCATACTATTCTTCAAATAACTCAAAGGCTCAATAGGTCCACATGATGAAAGAGGAATAAAGGAAATTTTAGTAACTCTACTAAAGTTTCTCACAAAATCATCCTTCATATAAACTAAAGTATTCATTATTCAATAACAACTATTAGTTTGTTTTATCTGTAACATCTACTAACTAGGCAACCAATCTACTGAAATAGTGCAAATAGGAATTTGAGACTAATGCTCTACCAAACTCTAAATAATATACTCCTATTCTAATCTTCATCATTTCCTTCACTTGGGTCTATCTCTTTAGTATCTACATTTAAACCTACTTATTCTAGATCTTTCTCACGGTTTTATTCATTTTCCTCTCTAGGTTCTTCCTTAGTTGGTCATTCTCCTTTTAGTTCATTGATAAAATGAGCTAACAAATGTTGAGTTTCCTCAAGGCCTCTCATGGCTATCCTAAACCTATATTGATCTCAATGACGTTGCTCCTATAGCTCATTATTCTGGCGATCCATTTCATGTCGGAGAACTTCTAGCTATCGTTCTAACTCTTCACATCTATCCTTATAGTGAAGGTGTTCTCTTTTATGGTGGTCCCTATCATCCTCAAGTTGATGTACAATTAAATTTGGATAGTCCTTTCGAGGTGCATTAAATCTCTTTGAAGTAGTTTGCCTATGTCTAGGGTTGTACCACTTACTTTTCTAACCTTTATCACATGGGGTGAAGCATCTAAAGGATGAAGTAACTTACATAGGCTTTGACTTACCATCTTATCCTTCAAAATCAAAGGGACCTATATCAATAAACAAATAAAAAGAATATAAGAAGAGGAAAATATCAATTCTTAAGAGTTCTAAGCCCAAATTTCGTAGTTCGAGGATCCTATCTTGACATAGCCTAAGTTTATAACCTAAGCTTAAATACCATTTTGTCATTCCCCAAAATCAAACTATAGTTATACTAAAATTGAGCGTAAAATTTAATCCCAAATAAATAAAGCTAACAATCTAAAATCATAAAGTTAAATAAGAACTCATCTAATTCCTTGCAAACTCATAACATAAAACTCAAATTATTGAAATCTTTCTGGAACTAAACACAATAAAATCCATGACAAGTAAAACAAAGCTAATGAACTTAATAGAAAATATACTAGTCTATTGAAATCTAAAACTATGTCTTCACCCTTGATTCTTATCATATGTAGGATCCACCTCTTCACTAGGACTAAGATCTATGTCTTCCAGAAGGAAGTTTAAAAAAAGAAAAGATTGTGAGTAAAAAACTTAGTGAGTGCCAATTGTGTGTAAAGCGAGTTCTTTGAATTAAAATTATTTTGTACAGTGAAAATTTTCAAGTAATATAAGTGGGATTTAGAAAATAGTATAGCAATAATAGTCAAGGAATTTACAAATGATCAAGCAGTAACCAATCAACTTTATGACTCCCACCATAATAGTTTCTTATCACTCTGGGCAAGGTCCGATCTTATCAAATAGTGCCCAAGCTTCTCTGGATTTCCTACGACCAACTTTAGCCATAAACGGCTTCTGTTATGCGCTGGGTAGATTAGGCCGTAGAGGCTTGGGGTTTAACTAGCTAGTCCACTACTACTAAGTAAAGTCTCTCACATACTCAAATCAAATTAGATCCAACTAACTCTAATAATAACATTAATTCTAGTAGTTCAATTGATCGTCGAATTTAATTCGCTAGTCTAAAAGCATAAGAAAAATCATAATAGCATAAGTTTTCATTTATCCAAAATTAAGATAATAGAAAAATGTTTCTTCTATCAAAAAATAAAATAAGATAATTATTTCTTGTTGTCCAACAATAAAACAAGAAAAGAAAATAAAAAAAAAATTATTTGGTGCGCAGTAGAATATATATAGAATGTAGTATTTCTTGAAAATAAGTTATGAGCAAATGGTACAATAACATATATCCTTTTGGGTTTTGAAGCATATAATACAAAGGTTTAGACACTCACCTTTGAGATCAATCCTAGATTTCAAACTCCTATCTTAGAATCAATCGTATCAACAGTTGAGTCGCTTGACTCATTTATTAAATACTTTAATCACCAACTTAATTGATAACTAAGACAAAACTTACTATCTATTAAATAATTCCAACAAAACTTTTCCTTGTAATTTGATAATCAAAGCCACCATAATTAGAGACACATCCCTAAATTAAATATTCTCGTGGTTTATATAAATAAAATTAGCTTAACATGTATAGAGAGTAACTTCACCACTTGTATTCTTAGATACAACCGAAATGCATGGGTTGCCAAGAAACACTAGGTATGCTATTTAATCATGAGTCTTCCTATTTTCTTTAAACATTATTCATTTTCTGGAAATTTACTTTGCCAACTAGAATTTAAAAACTATCATGCTTTCTATGACCATCACTCTTAATCTAAATTGGGTTTATCTAAAATTACTAAAGTAAACATATAGAGAATATTAGATGGAATTGCACGTTGGCAGAATAATGAAATATTAATGATTTGGCATAAGATCCTAAGAAGCAGTAAGTAATTTAACAAGGTTCAAAGTGCTCTGAATCTTCTTGATGCAGGGTAGTGGGCACATGATTATGCCAATAATGTTGATAAAGCTTGTTCCTCTACTTTGCTGCTACCTATCTCTATATATCTATTCCTCACAAAATCAAGCAGAATCAAAATTGATATCTCTAGTCAAAATTTGCGGTTAATTACCAATAAGAACAATAGTGAACAAAACTTTCAGGCGGCATTACAGGTTTGTGGCTGATTGGTTGATTGCATATAAAAATTCAAAATTGGAACTTACGTGGTCAATAATGGCGGCTCATCTTTGATATCTAATAGCAGGAAAATTGGTGTTTACTATTGATGAAAATTAACAAACAAATTCATTCTCTTTTTTTTATTTTTTGCCTCAATTGAATTTTCAAAATTATCCTAATACGGTCAACATTTGCAACTCATCACTATTATCTAATAGAAGGGCATAGAAACTAATCTGGAATGTTGAAATTGAAGGAATTAACACAATATCGCAGCAATGGAATGAAAAATAAAGAAAGCCAAATTGACTAGCTTTCCTTTTCTTGTTCTCTCCGTCTCTGTTCTTCCGTTCCCCCATTTTTCTTCTTCTTTTTTTTTTTCTTTCTTTTTCTATTTTGATTGAGTGGCTAGGGTTTTGAGTGTAGGACTATATGAGAGAAGTGTTTTACTTTGTTTTACTTCAAATGAAAATTCATTTTTTATTTTCTACTTGTCTATTTGATAAGTATTAATTGAATTAAATATAAATAGAAAATAATTTATAGAACAAACATGCATAAAAAAATTACATTAATGCTATTTTCTTGTACCATTATTATTACAATAAGGATAATTATAACGGTTAATAACAGTAACCTCCCATGAGGTTTGGCCTAATTATAGAAACTACCCTTGAGGTTTCCAAAATCACAAATACCTCCCTTGGTGTTAACTGCTGTTTAGAAAATGTGACAGAATGGATGAAATTATTGTTATACCTTCACTTATACAGAAAAAATAAAAAATAGAAAAACTATTGAAGAAAAAGACATTTCTACCCTTTTGTCTATGAAGAACATAAAGGGGTTTTTCTCCTCCATTCCCGTCAGTCTTTCATTTCCCTCTCACCTAAAGGCCTATTCCTCTCTATTAGTGGTGCATACTTGTGTTTCAGCTACAAAATCTACCAAAAAGACTTTAGGTTCTTCATTTTCTTGCACACCAAGTAGTGTGGTTGTGAAGTTTTCAAGACCTTTTATTTTTTCTGTCAAAAATGGCACACAAAGGTATGGGCAAGTCTTATTACAACTATTTTTTTTTATTTTTGTGTTATATTAAGTTAGTTTTTGTGAGATTTTGTATTGGGCTTTTTAGTTTTGTGATTTGATAGAGTTGAGTGACTTAGTTTTTCTCCAAAAATGTTATTTTTTCTGTAGTTTTTGAATAATATTATGTCTTGGAATGTTTATTTGATGAATGTATAGCTTTACTTTGCTTAATTTGATGTTCATTATGAAAAACCTTAATTTTGGATTGTTGACACCAAATAAGAACCCTATCTTTTGATTATTGTGCTAATTTTTTCTATTTTTAAAAACTTTTGATGTTGTATAGAAAGAAACCCTACCTTTAGGATAAAAATTTTGCACCATTAGAAAGAAACTCATTCATGTCCTTTGATGTTTTGTTTAGGACAAAAATTTTGCGTGAAATGTGATCAAGAATGGTGTTAGTTCTTGCATGTATGTTATGAAGAATAAGTCAGTCACATCATTATGTAATCTTAGGCCTTTTGTTTCTTGATTTTCATATTTTGATGGAGTACTTGTTATATCGAAACATGTTTGAGGTATGATTTGAAATGCGTATCAGTTTTAAGGGTGTTAAATATAATATTATAAACCTTATTGGGGTTTAAATGTTATGTTATAAGCTTTGTATTTAAATGTTTGACACTGTTACAATCAATAAAAATGTGGAGGTTGTTAGTTGTAATGCCTTAAACTTTGAAATTGTTTTGTTCTAGATATTCTATAAGTGAAATAGCCCTATTGCTACTGGAGATGATTTTGTTGTTACTACTATTGGAGATGGCCTTGCTAGTGGAGATGGCCTTGCTAATAATATTGACTTTAATGATGGATTTTGCCCTACTTTCGATGGAATTGTAGAATCAATTATTCTAAATGTAAGTAGAGGTTGAGGTTGTATAAATGGTGGAGTTGAAGAAGGTAATGAAGTCAGTACTAGATGAGTTGATAAAGTTAGGGGGTTTTTGATGATGCTATTGGATGACAATGATTGATGCAATTTACTATCACTGTATTTTGTTATTTTAAATTATTGAATAAAGGCCAAGTACACAACTTTTAGTTGATGTTTTTCTGCAATTGGTTGATTTTTTATATTACCCTTTAAAATTGTATAGGCTTTATTATGTGATGAAAATTTGTGCAAGCTATGGTATTTGTGACTAATTGAGTGGATAAATATGAAATAGTTTTTGCCTATGTACTTTGTGTGTAGGCATAACGATTAGATTGCTATGTTTTTTGTCATCTGAAGCTCAATATTATTGACTATTTAAAGGGATCATAATGCAAGTTATTAACTTGACTAGGGAGGCTTAATGTATTGTGGGCTTTTTGCAAAAAAGGTCTATGTAACAATACATTCATTTAAAGATGCTATACATGACTTGAAAGTTTACAATAAATATTAAAATAATATAAAATTATATTAAAATAATAAAAGTAAATGAAAATATTAATTAGTTAATTTAAATAATTGTTTCCAGCCGTTACATTAAGCATTAGTTTAATTTGTTACAAAAACCCTCTCAAAGTTTTTACAATTACAAGTAGATCCACACATGTATGTAACATGTAAGGGTATTTTGGTCTAATACTATGGTCAATGATCAAGTGCAGTCAAACAAAGGGCAAAATCAAATTTTCAAAAATTGTCAACCCCAACATTAACAAAAACTATTTGTTTGACCAACGGTAGGATCTATTTATTAGACAGGGACAAAACACAAGGGAGGTAGTTGTAATTCACAAACTTCAGGAATAGTTTCTGTGTATACACCAAACCTCAGGGAAAGTTCTTGTAATTAACCCTAATTATAATCATTTTGTGTGAGTGAAAGATGTTAGATAAAACTTAATTATAGGTCTTAACCTTACGTCTTAGAAAAGGACTAATCCAACCCAACAACTTAAAACACCCAATTTTTTAGGAGTAGTTTTCTCCTGCATTTGGTATGGGATTGGGACAAGATAACTCCAATCCTATTGCTTATTGTTATAAAAAGAGAAAACTCTATCTTAGAACAACATTGGTATGGTCTTTCTCAAGTAGAAACTGCAAAGCTAATAATGAATTCCTTCCAATTTCGTGATTGGATTCTGTCCTAAGGAGCTTTGGAGACTCTATAGCACAATAGTGAAGTAGGCCATCTAGAAGCAAAAACTTGATTAATTCTTAAATGAAAAAACAAGGGCTATATATCACCATGGTGTTTGAAAAAGTCATCATATGAACTTCTAATTTTGTGATTAAATTTTGATCGAGAGGAGCTTTTGGAGACGTGAGAACACGACAGTGAAGCAACCATCCAAATGATTCCAATTTTTCTTACTAAGATTGATGATTTATAGAGAAAATAAATAATAAGAATTGACATATTGAGAACATCATTCCTGTGTTACAAAAATGCTGAAAAATATTGATTTCTTTCATAGTTCATAATGTTATTATTAACACTCATTATCAACATAAATGATATAGTTGTGAACCATAGAAGTTGACATAATGAATCTTTTCTGGCTATTTACAATGCAATAGAATCATAATGGAGAGTGTTAACTTTTGAGAGTAATTGATGATAATATACACCACAAGACTAGAAGAGAAAGGATGGGTAACAACTTGTACAATGTGATGGCCTTTGGTAATGCAAATTTATTCTTGCAAAATTACCTATAAACTAGAATACCGAAAAAAAATACACATTAGGAAAATGAGGTGCAGAATTCTTAATGTCACTTTCAAGATTAATTCTATAAGTATTCGTTGGGAGTATTATATATTTACCTCTTTAATGAACATAAAACAACATATATAAGTGTTAATTATACATTGATCACTTTAATCAACACAAAAAATATTATATCCATGCTACAGCAACAAAAAGAGGATACAAAATAAAAAAGCCCAACAAATGGTTCGTCTGATAGTTGATAAGACATGGTGAAGGACTAAATTCGAAAACAGAACATAATATTAAACCACATACCATGTACAAGCTCTGGACTTATCCTAGATATTTTAGCATGACCACATCATTCCCTAGGACAAATCCTTTTTTGTCTTTTATGAACCTGCACAATTCGAAATTTCAATAGCAAGTAGCTACTCAGCTTGTATACTGATCCAAGCCTAGGAGATAAGCAAAATAATAGAAGTAATTTGGACCTCAATAGCAAGTAGTGGACAAGAAACAAAACCTATGTGACAGATTAAACAAACAAGTCAATAAATTATTAGAATGAATGAGCTAACTTTACAGAATAAAGATTGGCAGCAATGTTGTCAACTACTTTATCACAAATCTAGGTCTTTCTGTTGTTGGTGGTTTTCAACATAATACTACTACCACTAGCAGCCCAAGCCTCATCCTAGAAGTAGTAGTATTAGCTAGGAGGAGATATCTATTATCAATAATGAAGTGGAGCGTAGATATTAATCGAAAGTCACTATTTTGCTTGGGAATGTGATTAATCAAGTTATAGAGTTTTAAAATGCTACTTGGAAAGGCATTTGTTGTTTTTTTTGTGTGTGTCTTTTTTTCCCCCTCCATAATAAGGTAAATGGGTCAAAAGAAATAAGCTAAAATATTTTCAGTTATTCTATTCTTTGGATACATTTCAAGAATAGTTTCTGATGAAAAATGAAAACATAATCAATTGAAGGTAAGTGATCATAAAATGGAGAGAAAGTCTAAAAATTAAGCTACAAGCATTTGTCTTAAAGTGTAGCACTATTTGTTGCTGCCTAGCTTACAAGGGCAATAGGATTGCCACCTTTGCCAATAAATTGTTTGATCAAGCACATTTCCTAAATGTTAAAGGAGGATTCCTCTCTCTAAATTGGACAAACAATGATCTGAAGGATACAATTCCATGAAATTCCACCATTTTTGCAACCTCAAAGGACATGTTTATGCTTAAAATTTGAACAAGAGATGCAGTTACATGAAACTCCTCAGAACAGCATAGTCTATTCCAAAGATCATTTATAAATCAGAAATATTTTATTTTGAAGGGAAAAATAACTTAAAGGAAAACTTGGATAAAGGAGGGACAAGACAAAATGTATGGAAAAACATTTAAGAGAACATTTAAAAGCAAGCAAGATCTATCCATACATTGTGAACATCAGAAAATAAAGAATATATACCATTAGTCATTCAACATTGCAATTTGAGCTTACACTCATGCAATAAATCTTCAATATTTATATCTCAAGGGCCAAAAAGCTTTTTCCTGAACAAGTTCTTGATTTTTGTAATAGGAATAAAGGGGGATGGAACAAAATGTGAGGGAGAACCTATTAAATAGATAAAAGCTAATGTTGATCTATTATGAATAGATGAAAGGTTAAGACAAGTGAGGTAAATAAAGCAAAAAAGGCTATGTTGCCCATATGACCTACATAAGCACCAGGACTTTATATGTCATAAGCCTTTATTTAATATAGTTATGTTATTACTATACAAACTTTTTGAAGTATTAATATTAACTGGTTTTTCAGTTTACTTTGATTAAGTCTAGTTTTAAAATTGATATTAGTTCTAATTGGCAATTTTCAGCCCCCACAAATTGGCAAAGAAACTAAGCTTCAATCCAACAAGATGGGCCCAAAATTTGTGCTAATAGGTTTTGAACCTAACTTGCCAAAGATTAGTTATTAACAAAGTTTAGGTAAATATTTCATAGTCATAATGGGCTTATTGAACAACTATGGTACCTATTAATACAAAAGACATAACCAATCTCACCAACTAGTGATGTATTTCTGTTTCTAGATTCAGAGAACAACAAATCAAAACAGCATCTCTTACAAGATTTGTACACACTTGTGATTGGTATCCAACATCAAGAATCTCAAATTCCCGACTCTGCACTGGAATTTCCTCAAACTCCTCAGTTATTTGAAAATATTGCAGAACAAAGGTCTAATTAATGTTAATAGAATGTTAATAATAAGAGGTAGTAAATTTCAAGTAATAACTACACTAAGAACCAAATAATTATTTACAAGAAGCAAAGAGGCAAAGAAATTCATATGCAACATAATATAGATAAGGGAAAGAGAAAAATGCCACCTTCAACCATGCATGTATTGAATGCAGAATAAATCACAACATGCAAGAGTTTACTATGAAGTAACATCCAAATATTATGTAATACAATAGTGTGGATAAACGAAAGAATAAAAGGCCACCTCTACACCTAGATTAATTAATATTACTAGATGATGGTTGGTTAATATCTTGTAGCAGAAAAGTTTAGTTGAAACATTTATGCATTGAATGCTAAGTGAAGCCCAACAGGCAGGAATTTACTTCCTAATGTCAATAAAAATATGAATGCTAATTTTTCAGCAATATTAATAGCCTGTTGCATAACCAAGGATTTCGGAAGAACTTTGCCAAACTCAAAACAAGAAAAATGCTGAAATTGGATAGTTGGTGGGGTGTGTGCAAGTGGATTGATGAAGAATAATCAAAGAGAAGAAGAAAAAGAAAAAGAAGAAGAAGTTAGAGAGAAAAAAGAGAAAACAGAGAGCAGAGATGCAAGAACAAGTGAAAAAGAAGAGAATATTTTACTCAGCACAATAATCTGCCTTTCAGTGCTACTACTTGACCACATTTAATAGTAAATTTGGGATGTGAACAAAAGAAAAGATTAATCCTAACAAACTATAATTATCAACATGTAATTTATCCTGATTAATCTTAATTTAGTTAACCCTAACTCTAATTGATTGAAATAGGACAACATTATTCTATCGACTGGAATAGAATTGTCTTACATAGACGTGAGAAAAGAAAAAAAAAGAAAACAGAAAGAATTTGACTTTGATTGGAGAAATGTTTTCTTCAAGCTTGGCTGATGAACACAACAATGCTCCTTCCTTGAAAAAGATTTGCCCTCAAGTCTTTAATTTTGGAAACTAATGTGTGATCAGTTCATAGTCCTCCCAGGTTGCCTCATCCTCAGGCAGATGTGCCCATTTAGTCAAAAGCTAAGCTATTGGAGAATTTTTTCGTTTAATGAGTCTTCGAGCAAGAATGGCCTTTGGCTTAAGTATGATTGTCCCTTTCTCATTGAAACTTGGTAGTATTAGGGTTATCTTGTTTGTGGTTCCAATCCTCTTTTTAAGTAATGAAACATGGAATACAGGATGAATTTATGAGGTCCATGGTTATATGTTGCCATGCTTGATTAGGGACTAGGAAAGGTTGCAACAATCCAAGGGTTTTTGTAGAGAGATGCTCACACTGTTGACCAATTTCACACTTAGCAACAATGTACTGCATTGTCTCTATCATTTTTAGCCACTAGAATGTGGTTCTCAATCTCTGAAAAGTGCCTTAGATTCTTAAATGCCCTCCCACACTTGAAGCATGCATGTGTTGAACAATTTTATTCCTTAACTTAATGTTGAATCCTACATAAAGTTTTCCTTTAAATTTTATCACCCCTCCATGATATGATAGTAAAGAGAGATTGAATAGGTGTAGGAGCTAATCAGTAATAGTTTCCTAAGCTAAACTATCACCATCGTAACTTTCTTAGAGTTTAGTAACCCATGTTGGTTGTAGGATAGTGAGGGCCGAACACTCAACTTCCATGACATCTCTTCTAGATAAGGCATCAACAACCTTATTCTCCACTCTTGTTTTGCATTCTATGGTATAACTATAGCCAAGCAATTTGTGAGATACTTGTGTTGTAGAGGTGTTGAAATTTTCTGCTCTAACAAATATTTCAAGCTATGTTAATTTATCTTGATGACAAAATATCCCTGGATTAAGTAAGACCTCTATTTGTCTATAGCTTGGATAATTGCTATAAGTTTCTTCTCATAGACTGATAATCCTAAAGCTTTTTGTCCTAAGGCTTTGCTAAAGTAAGCTATGGGATTTTTGCCTTGCATGAGGACAACTCCCAACACTGAGTACCAAGCATTAGTTTCTAAAATAAAGGGCTTAGTGAAATTTAGCAACTGAAGAACTGATGCAGTCGTCATCGCTTTCTTAAGTGTATTAAAAGCCCCTTCAGCCTCATCAGTCCACATAAATTATCCTTTCTTAGTCAAGTTGGTTAGGGGTTTGGCTAAGATACCATAATGTTTGATAAATGTCCTATAGTAACCTGTTAATCCTAATAATCCTCTTAAAGCTTTGACAGACTGAGGTGTTGGCCAATCCACCATGGCTTGAATTTTATTCTAATTTGGTTTTACTCCCTTTCACTGATTACATGTCCTAAATACTCAATTATTGTTTGCCTAAAGATGCACTTGGAGGATTTGGCAAAGAGTTGGTTCTAAATAAGCAGCTAAAAGACTCTCTCTAAGTGTTTCTTATGTTCTTCTAGGTCCTTACTATAAACTAGAATATCATAAAAAAACATAAGCACATAATCCCTAAGTTGGTGTTTAAAAGTATAGTTCATGAGGGCTTGAAAGGTGCCAAGAGCATTTGTCAACCCAAATCGCATAACTTTAAACTCATATAGCCTAGAAGTGGTTACAAAAGTTATATTAGGAATATCTTGTGGGTGCACCTTGATTTGGTGATAACCAGCCCTTAAATCTATCTTTGAAAAGATTGTAGCTCCATGCAACTCATATAGCAAATCATCTATTAAAGGGATAGGATAGCTGTCCTTAATTGTCAAAGAATTAAGTTTCATGTAGTCCACATAAAATCTCTATGCACTATCCTTCTTTTTAACAAGGAGCATTGGTGACGAGTAAGGGCTAGTACTTGGTTGAATGACCACTATTTTAAGCATCTCAGTAACTAGCCTTTCAATCTTTTATCTTTGAAGGTAAGGATACCTATAGGAATGCTGTTTAAAGGGTTATACTCCACTCTTTAAAAGGATATGGTGGTAGTGGCTTCTAAAAGGTGGGGAGCCTTTAGGCTCATTGAAGACTTGGGCATACTTAGAAAGCAAAGGATGCAACTTGCTATTGGCAGTGTAGTCCTTTTTGTTATCTATGGGAGTGATCATGTATAGGCAACCTATAGTTGTTTCTTTCTTTTTGTTCAACAGTTTGCCTAACCTTTTCCCATATATCATTTTCAAAGTTACTTCGAACCTAATACCTTGGAGGATGATTTTCTTCCTTCCTTGCTTAAAGGTGATGCTAGAGTGGTCAAAATCAAAAGTAATTGGCCCCATTTTTCTAAGGAGATCGACTCCTAAAACCATGTCACCCCCTCTTAGTTGAAGGATTTAACACCTGTTGTAAACTTATGGTCCCTTATCTTCCACTTAAACTCCTCACATTTATGGTCACACATAATTTTTCCTCCATCTACAATAGTGACTAATAGTGGGTGAGTTTGCACAACTTCACAACTTAAGAATCTAGTAGTGTTTAGATCCAAACAACTGTGTGCTTTTTTGTTAACAAGAATAGTGATGGTGTTATTGCCTACTTTTCCCTCTAACTTAATAGTGTTAGGTGTAATCTGACCAACTAAGGCCCCAAATGATATGTGCAGCACCTTCTCATTCTCACTCCCATCTTCCTTATCACTAGAAACACTCTCTTTCTCTCCTCTTATGACAAAGAGTTTCTTACACTTGTAACCTAGGTGATAAACTTCATTACAGTTAAAACACAGCCCCTTTTTCCTTCTAGTTTCCATTTCTTCTCTAGTCAGTCTCCTAAGAGGTAGATATTTCACTCTAAGATTATTAAGACTCTTAAACTGAGGTTCTATGAGATCACTCTTCCCTTATTTAGACTGCCTAAAACTCCAACTCTTAGATATTAACTTCTATCCCTTACTTTTGGCCTCTAGCAAACTCTCTTGTTTTTTAGCTAAACAAATGGCGTGAGCAAGGGTGGAAGGATTAAGCATCTCTACCATTTGTCCAATCTCATTTTTGAGACCACCAACATAGCTCTTGAAAAAATATTCATCTATCAAGTGTTTGTTTCCAGCTAACACAAATGACTTTAGTTCCTCAAACTTAACAGAATAATCATCAACATATTTATTCTATGTAAGCTTATTGAACTGATTGATAAGGTTATCCTCATGGTTTGGAGAAAACCTCTGTAAAACTAGCTCAGTAAATTGTTCCCACCCCATATTCTCTCTTCCCTCAATGTAAATCAAATACCAACTATCAGCTATCCCTCCCACGTGCATCGTTGCTAGCAATTTCTTATCGTAATTGCTCATAGGGTTAAACAAAAAGTACTTATGGTACTTACATATCCAAGCCCTATGATTTTCTCCTGAAAACTTTGGGAAATCATACTAGGCAGGTTTGAAGGTTCATCCAATGGCGTTGGTTGGGGTTCTGTGATTTGGTGGGGTTGAGAGAATTTCTTCTCCTCTAGTCTTCATGGTATAAGACATTGGTGATGAAGACATTCCACCCATTGGCTCTTTGCCCTTGTTGTCGGATAGGCTTGAAGGAATTAGCCCAATTTCCTATCCATGGAGTATTCTACTTTTTGAACCCATCTCTCCATCTCTCCATCTCGAGCCCCAATTCCTCTTGGTTTCTTGCTAGTGTTTCATGACCCTCTTTGAGCTCCATTACTTGCTGCTCCAACATATCCATTATGTTGCTAGTTTTTGCCATTGGAATGCACCTTGTAGAATTGTGGCTCTAGTACTACTGTTGCATGACCAAGGATTTCGAAAGAACTTTGCCAAACTCAAAACAAAAAAAAACACTGAAATTGGATAGTTGGTGGGGTGTGTGCAAGTGGATTGATGAAGAATAATCAAAGAGAATAAGAAGAAGAAGAAGAAGAAGACAAAGAGAAAAGAGAGAGAGAGCAGAGAACTGAGATGTGAGTAAAAGTGAAGAAGAAGAGAATATTTTACTTAGCATGATTTGCCTTTCAGTGCCACTACCTGACTACATCTAATAGCAACTCTAGGATGTGGACAAAACAAATGATTAATCCTAACAAACTATAATTATCAACATGTAATTTGTCCAAATTAATCTTAATTAGTTGACCCTAACTCTAATTGACTGAAACGGGACGACATTGTTCTATTGACTGGAATGGCATCGTCTTACATAGACATGATAAAAGAAAAAAAAAGGCCACAGAAAGGATGCGACTTTGATTGGAGAAACATTTTCTTCAAGCATGGCTGATGAACGCAACATAGCCCTAAGAAAAAGTTTAAGGATAATTTATTCCAACACCCCTTGACTCAAGGGGTAGATATTCCACATGCTTAGCGTGCTCAAGATGTTACATTACATGTAACATGTGGCTTGTACACCTTTCGATAGAACATTAACAAGTTAGCAACATGCCTTTACCAAAGGTAAACAAATAATTTTGATCAAGGCACATGGACCATGCATGAGTTCTTAACAACCATAACTTAATGGGCAATGTGAAGCCCTATAAAGGAAGAATAGATAATTTTGCTAACAATTTAAAAACAACTACACAAATCTATTTGTGGAACATCCATACCCAATTTTATATATTGCCAATCAGCGTGCTCAGGCTCATGACTGCCAGGAGACGGATTCCGTCAGTGATCTAGAAACAAATTACTCCCTTTTCCTTTTACCTTATCAAATGTTAGTTCAGTTTCTCTCATGTGAAATGACTTTTATATTTTAATTTAAAATACAATAAATATGAATTCTGAAAAGAAATTACTATTCTTGTGGGAAACAAATTAATAAATGCTCGTTATTGATGGAAGGAGGTAAAACGTAGGGTCATCAAAACAGAGTGATTTAGTTGCCTTACAAGCCATGTTTGCAATTCAACATGTTGCAATTAAGAGCATCGTAGTTTGGGTCAATGTGCGAATTATGCACACAGTTTACATTTCCTCAAATAAATGAAGAAACGAGTAAGTTAGAAACTTCTTTGTTAGAAAATATATCTAGCATGCTGCATCTTCAGCTTGAGATTTATTTTTGAGGATTTGTAGCCTTCAGTTTCTATGTAATCTCCTTATCTAATCAATTACATATACATGCAAGACACATAGTTGTCTTTCCTATCATCATGCATTAATAAACTGTTTCCGACAAACCAATACTAGACCTGTAAAACCAGAGTTCAGGCTAAACAATATGTTGCAGCATTAGTTTAAATCGAGCTTAGAAAATACCAATCAGCCAAACAATGGTGGACCCACAAGCCAATAAGAATTTCCTTGGATGACGGATATGAACTTCGCTAAGAGGAGATAAACTCTAAATAATCTAGCCAAATTTTGCACTTGCATGCATATCAACTAAGACAACGTAAACCTTGAAAACAAATGCATCCAACAATGATCAAGAATTGACGCAGCATGAGGAAATTGGATAACTCCGGCAGCATAGCATCTTTTTTGAATCATGCATTTCATCCTCATTGTCATATATCTTATTCATAAGAAACAACTTCAGAAGAAGAATTACAAATGAAGCATGGAGGTAGTCAGGTGAGCAAGTGGAAGATTATATTAAAGATAAGAAAAGCGATGATATAAGTTGCTTATAGAACAGACAATAGTTGCCATCTTGTGCGTCCTAGAAGAAGTAAACAATATTCGTATACCTCAAGAAAGTCTTGACAACCTTGCAAAGAAGAATGATTTCAAAGTGGGTGCAAGATAATTTGTATGAGAAAAGAGAGTAAAGAGCAAGAGAAAGAACTCTTCAAGAACAGACGAGGAATCAGGGAGAAGAGTAAAAGGTCGAGCTACAACAACTAAGAATCAAAGTAAATATACAGTAATTACATTACATGACAACTTCAGCCCAGATGATGCATTCAACAGAAAGAACAGATCAGATCTGGGATAAAAATATGATAAACAGAACAGCACACGTGACTGCAGAAGACAAAAGAAAGCATTTATGTGGACTTATAATGATTAAGAAATGTCAGACATGGAACCAGTCTCATGTCATGCAATCTTTTCAAACTTGCCAGGAACAATCACATCATCTATTGCCACTGACTTCAGCGTCTGAGTTTTCTTCAAACCATTCTATTGTGTTGCTAGGCTCAAGCTGATGTTTAGCATAGAAAACTAGAGATTAATAATACATACTGCATGAATATGGAGAATATTTCGTAGAACATCTTTAAGAAATAATGCAAAAAAATAATCACATCAGTTCTTAAGTTAGGAACGAAATTTATAAAGATGAAAAAGATTGATCGTCTTTATCTTCATGATATGAATCAGATCTAATCCTGGGAGTTAATCTAAATTCTAACAGATCCTGTTCTAGACGACACTGTTTTCCATATATCAAATGAGTTAACAGAAGAGCAGCAGAATCTTTTAAATAACAGTAGCCAAAGCTGCAACTGTAATTTTGAATACCAGTTTCATTTTCTGCACTGACTTTGGCACTTGCTGTTGATATACTGGACTTTCCACAATTTCACAAAATAAAGATCCTGAAAATTGTTCTTAGTATAGAGCAACTAACCACTTAAATCTGAATTTTTTTTCTGGTAAGCTGTTTCAATGTGCCATTTTAATTACCATACACCAATATTTTAACGCTTACCCCTGTACCCTTGCTGAGGTGAAGTCCCCCACCGTGTACTAGAAGCCAAAGACCGCCATCAGCTCTCCAGCCCATGTTCTGGATTCTGCTAGCTACAGCCCTGTTATGCGGCTGCCAAAATGCCTGAGAATTGCACATACATTAACATACATAAGATTTTCTGAATTTTCTCAAGTATGATCAAAAAACACCTTCTAAGCATAAAAAGGTTAGCATCTGAAAAAGCATATTAGTCACAGAACTAACAGATGCACCTAAATACAGAATGAGATTCTTACCTGACCTGGTTCCCATGTCAAATAGAAGTTACCACGACTTGAAACAGCAACACAGTTTCCTTCAGGTGAGCAATTCACAGTGCTAAAAGTACCTGTATTGTAGCTGGCACCACTGATACCACTGGAAACTGTTCTGCTACAGCAACGGGTACACAGATGTAACTATTAATCATAGAACTAGCGCGGGCATAGTATCTTGAAACACTATGCAAGTTGAAAGTATTCTGTAAGAGCATTCAGGAATGCAGAAGTTACTATTTTATTTGGCAATTACATAAACATATTATTTCCAAGACTAGTAAGAACATGCGACAATTGAGCACATAGTCGGTGGACGTGAGAACATTGCTAACAATCACTTTAAAAAAAGATGTAGAATAACCGGATGTAGTCTTTCCAAAACTAGTAAGAACATGCGACATTAGAGAATTCACAGTATGAGGAAGCCGAAAGAATGGACTAGGTAAACAATTAATTTATTACTAGTAATTTAGGCATGGTCAATGTGTGTGGTTGAATATGTATTGGTGTCAAATTTATGATAAAAATTAAAGTAAGAAGCGCAAATGGTGAAACATGATAGTTTCTTATAACCGAAGAAAGAAAAGAAACAAAGTTGTCATGTTAGAACAAGCGGGCACTTTACTAGAGTAGTTATATTGCCTGCCAACAAGAGAGAAAAACTAAGGTATTCTCCATATTTATTCAGTATAGATTTTGGTAAACTGAATCTGTGAGCTTAAATAAGACTTCTGTTTAGAACGACTAAGAACAACAACACAGTAGTTTTGTATCTATACCTGTACTATATCAAAAGTACGGATCTTTGACATTCTTATATTAATTGCTTTCCTACCATAGTTATAATAAGCAATCAAATGGTGGCTAACGTGGAAATAAATAAGCTGAAGGTTCTTACATATGTTAGTTCATTCATATGTGATATATCTGTTAATCCTAGATCCCCTAATGAAATAAGAGGTCCCAATTCATCAAAGTAAAGATGTTGTGAAGTAGATTCACTAACTATTGTTTTATTGAATCTTTTAAGTCATCAAATCACAAATTGATTTATATGATAAATTCTCATAGACTGGAAATTAGAAAAATGCCAAGCATAAAAATTGTGTTATTATATGGTCGTGGCCCATTAGATGAGCTATTTAGGAAGTTTGTATGTTTAAGAAATAATGCGTAGCTAATCTACTACGGATTGGTAGCTAATAATTTTTTTTTTGTTTGTTATTATAAAATTTACATTTGCTATGAAAATTTGTAACTATAATTTATAGCCACGGCTGCAAAATTGATTTCACAGCAAATTTTTCGTAATGAATACCTAATATTTTTGTAGTTTTTTTATTTGAGTTTCTTAACATACCAGAAACACATAATAGTTAATATAAAAGGATGTATTACAATATACTTTTATATGTCTAGAAGTCAGTGGAAACAATCACAAAAAAGTTAAAACAACTAAGAATTAGTTGTCGCCATTAAGTAACACCATCTAACTTTTGATAGAGATTTGTTTAGAACTTTGCTAGCTAATCATATCCTAGAGATTGCCTTATCATATGAAATATTTCGGTTGTTAGATATTAATCTTGCCACTAAGTGATCATCTACGAAATTAAAAGTTTTGGTGAAAAGGTGAGCAGATAGGTCAATAACATACTTACATGTACATGTTTTCCATTTTCATATGAACTTGCTGATCGATTCTTTTTTCTATTTTTGGCGAGGTTGATGGTTAATCATTTAATATATTTCTTATGAAAATTGTCATGATTCCCCTAACACGACAAACTAGAAGCAAAGGTTAATCCTATGGTTATGGCTCCACAATGCGGATGTTCTGCAAAGTGAGAGACTTATGGCTACATGAGTCCCAGGGAAGTAGAGCTACTCAGGTTGATCCTCCTCTGCTTTTCTTCTTCTGAAAAAAATTGGACTAGAACCAATGGGTCCATATAATGAAAAAGTCATAATAGAATATCTCAGTTGTTGAAAAAATTGCATATGCAATAGGAAATCAACATTTATATTTCATCTAGCTAGATGAAACTAATGAAGATGATGCCATAATTACACTTATCTAGGATGTATTATAATAACAAAAGGGTGCAGGAATGGTAACTGATCAAGGTGCAATATATATAACATCAATTGGAGGATGCAACTGGCAAGCTGCTGTGCAGGAGACTGTATCAGATACTTTAAATAGGTTAGTTCCCTCTGAGGTCTTAGCTCTTGTGCTCTGGCAGATGGTCCTTCATGGAGAGACTTATATACGAGTCTATGCTCTTAGTATGCTGTGCAGTCCCCCCAGAAAAATCCACCTTCCTTGTTCTAATATAAGTTACCTTCTAACTTGTCAAATAAATCTACTTGTTTTTTTATCATATTACTAGCAAAGTGCAAATCTGTTGGGCGTCGAGAACACAACTTCCATTTTCATCCTATTCATTTAGACTTTGAATAAATATAAGAGAAATTTCTTTCATATTGTAAAAGAGTATCAATTACTAAGGATCATCTATTTTATGGTTGATTTTTCACCTAATATCTTATAAAAGCTCCTAAGTATTTCAAACTTACTCTTCAAAACCCTAATATACTAACTTTATGCACATTTTTTTAAGGGGGAAAAAAAAGAAAAGAAAACAATTATAATGTACTATGTTGATGGATTTCTATAGTTCAACTTTTATTTATTTTAAACATTAGTCTCAGCTTAGATGTTTAGAAACTAATTTATGAGAATTAGGTAGGACACATCATTTAAGCTTATTCAATTGATAATCAAAGTATTGTATGGTTCGGTCTTACCTCATGGGTCAATTGGTTACAAAGATATTTAAAATAATAAAATCAATAAAAATAACAACAACAACAACAAAAAAGATGTTTGATTTTGTGAACCAATTTTCCTCTATTTCTATTCTATCCTCCAACTTTT
Organism: Jacaranda copaia; assembly: GCA_014898725.1. Lineage (NCBI taxonomy): Eukaryota > Viridiplantae > Streptophyta > Magnoliopsida > Lamiales > Bignoniaceae > Jacaranda > Jacaranda copaia. The sequence goes on from JACGDI010005563.1 coordinate 165,482, forward strand.
CTTTTTGGATTTTTTGAATTGATGATATGTGGAAGAGTAAGCTTATGCCCACGTAATATACTCTTATATATATATATATATATATATATATCATATTTTATAATCTCTGCTTTGATTGTGTGCAAATGTTGTAGAAGTCTAGTGTTCTACATGTGCGGAGTATCCATAATGTCAACTATATTGTAAAAATTTTACAATATATAAATTTAGTTACTTGGTTATTGTAATGTTTCATCATTTAGGATGGACTTTGTTATTAATCAAAATGTGTTGTATAGCTAGTTTGAAGAGATTTTGACTAGGTTTTGTAATGTTAAAAGAATTTTTTTCTAAATATGTACATCTGAATTAAGGAATTATTTTTATTTTTAATATTTTTTGTTATTATAATACATCGTAGATAAGTGTAATTATGGCATCACCTTCATTAGTTCCATCTAGCTAGATGAAATATATATATTGATTTTCTATCGCATATGCAATGTTTTTTCAACAACTGAGATATAGGAGGAGTATTAAGATGAGTCTCTAGGATAACTTTTCCGACACTTCATTCTTTCCTTATTCTTTTACCTTGCTTCTTTCATTCTCAATTTTTACCCAAGCCTTTGAGGGATTAAAATTTCTCAAAATCTCATTGAGGTAAATCATGTCGGAGGGTAGGTTCCATTCTGAGTTAGAAGTCAGAAGTCAAAAATGTAGTTAAAGGAGCTGATGGGGATGCTACTACTAAGTTGCCACTAGCCACCTAGAGGTTGGGTATAGTTCGATGCTAATGGCGGCAATGTTAGGTGCTTGAAGTAGGCACCTAAGGTGGGCACCCACACAGTGCCTGCTTTGGGCTTTAACAGGGGACCACCTCAGGCAACCACAGTTTTTCCAGTCTTATTCATATTTGTGGGGATTGTCTTCCTCACAATGTCACACTGTATTTCTAGTTTAGGACCCTTATTGGATGCTTCGTTTAGTCAAATATTAATGGATAGGAGTGAGTCCCAAAAGTTGGGAAGTCAACATCCAATCCATAAGTTATTTTCTTCATTAAAGTTTGGTTCCACATCTGGAGTATAAGGTTTTTCTGATGATAAGCTCAAAGAGCTCCTATCATTGATAATAATTTTACACAAGTTGTGGTGATTCAGTGTTTACTCATGCCTAAGGAAGTAGAAATTTTGAGGCATCGAATTTGTGTTTCTAAAGAGTTGGAGTTCATTCTCCCATCATCGAGTGATAATATGGTGCTACCTCCAAGATGGTACTTCACAACATTAAGTATTTACTTTAATAGTGGGTTTTCTCTATCCCTGTATCATTTGCTGTTAGATGTGGCAAGGAGTTATGGAGTATGCCTAAATTAGTTCATCCCTAACTTTTTTGCATATTTTGTGGATCTCATTAGTATCTAACTAACTTAGATCTTTTAGTTTATTTTGACAATTTTTACTCTTTATTTATGGTATGTAAGATATCTAGCAAACCTTTCTAACATGTCTTCCTCTAACTCAATAGTAAGCTTTTTAATGGGTTGCCATCTTTGCAAGGGTTTTTAAGGAGAAATATTTCTTTGTTCGTAATAGGGTTGGGGTATTGCTCGTGATTAGAATAGTTCTCTATTCTTAGCTCATTTATGTTAAGTTCATCATTACCTTCATCAAGGTTTTGAAGAGGTGGGGTTAATTGAGTGCCTATTTGATATGACTTATATGTTTCCAGCAGAATGAGAGATACATTACAGCATAGGATCACAAACCATATGTTGGAGATTAAACAAGGCTTATGTTCAACCATCTTCAACAACACGTAAGATAAATAGAGGTGAGGAGCCTATGTTAGTAATTTTTGTTGAAAAGAAAAACACATAGATCATTCGATGGTGGTACTTGTTCATAGTCATCTTGCCCTTTTCATGCTGGCAAGGACAATCGACTCGTTTGCTATGGCATAAACTTGCATTAGTATACAGATAAGACCACTTTTAATAATGATGACATACAAGGCGTGGTGATTGAGTACAATTGGGAAAAATTAGAGATATACCCTTTTTCCCAATTGGTTGAGATTATCGCTGCAGACTTGATGCGGGTAGGTGTTTGTTTTAACACTTAGTTCATTCTACAAACTTATTCTTTTTACAATCATGTATACTATTTTGATCTTCATGCCTTATGTACTTCTCGATGTAAGCTTGGAACTTGGCCTAGTAAATATCTCGTAGAGTGGAGAGGGTGGGCAGTGGTAGAGTGGCTTAAGGAGAAGGCCACCAAATCCACCTAGCAGCACCGTAGAAGGCAGAGGAGTTTGTGAAGCTATTGAAGAAACATAAGTAGCTAAAGGCATGATAAGTGAAGAAAGTGAAGATTGTAAAGAATCCCTAAAGTCTTCCACTATGAAGATACTTGTTAGTGTTATTTATGAGGATGCAGTTAAAGAAATCAAGAGCTTGATGAATTCTTTAAAGTGGTAGAGATAAAAGAGATAGTGATATATGAGCAGACTATTTATGGCTATCGCCACATATTAAGTCAGACTAAACAATATCTAACTAAGGACTTCATGACGTGAGACCCAAACATCTTAGTTAATTTTCCTATTGGAGAGTATAAAAGGGCACCAGAGACTAGCATGGATGCCATGGTAGAGGATCATAATGCTAGGTGTTCTAAATTAGCAATAGTAAATAAGTGCTTCTACGTTTTCTTATTTTTAGGATTGTTTATCATTTTTATTTAGCAAAAGTAGTTTCTCAACTCATTTTTGGCTTTATTTGACTTTTATGAGGCCAAGTATTGCTAGACATTTTTCTATGTTTTTCATGTTATAGATGTTTTACTCCTATTTCACTTAAGTTTTTTATTTCTTCATTCTTACTGGCACACTTAGTCAAATGCATGACTTTTAAGTGTTATCATGTTATTATTGTAAGATTGTCATGTGGTGAAGGTGCTTAAGTGAGGCAATAAGCCTTTCCTTATTAGATTTTATTGCAAGTCCCTTTTAAGAGGTTTTGTCAAGTCGTACAAAAGGGTGTGCGATCCGTATTAGAGAGATCTCCATGCATTAATCAATAAAGTTAGTTTATATCAATTGGGTGCCTCATTGGTGCGATCTTACCATGAAAATTGGGTGGTATGCCAACATTTCATAGTGAGCCTCATTCAGGAGATCTCAACACCACAATCAAGTGTTGTAGTGAGCTTCAATCGTAAGGTCTTATTGCTAATGCTAGGTATTATGATGGTGCTTGAGTGCAAGCCTTGGTCATGAGGTCTTAACATTGAATATTAGTTATTGTAAGAAGGTAAAGCATATCGGCCTTGCGCCCCAAAAGGGTTTGACAATTATTTTTGAGGGGTAACTATGCATTCCTTTGGAGGCCTCATAGTAGGCTTATGTAAAATTAATATAAGTGTCATAATAATTCATTCAATATAGTTAGGACATAGCTACTTGCCTTTAGGGAGAGTGTTTAGTGCGCTTACATGCTACAATTACGCACTCCCGAAGGAGTCAGATAATAGGTTTACACCAAATCAATTTTAATGTTAGTGTAATTCATCAAAGGTGTCATGGTGTCATCACTTACCTCTAAGGGGGATGCTAGAAAAGATTTACAATAAGCTTACATACAACTAACATGTACCCTCAAAGCAACTATATAATGGGTTTGCACTAAAGTCATTCACAAAGCAAGGGCTATACCTATATCTAAGGGTAATGCCAAAGAAGATTTATGATGGGCTTATACATAGCTAACATGTACCCTTGAGAGATCGTATAGTGGGTTTATGTCAAAAGATTTCAAGGTGTTACACTTATCTTTAGGGGTGGCACTAGGAAGGATTTATGATGGGCTTATGTGCGACTACTACATATCCTCAAAGGAACTCTATAATAGATTTACACCAAAACAATCAAAGGTGTTGTGACTTACCTTTAAGAGTAGCCCTAGGAAGGATTCATGATGGGCTTATGCGTAGCTACCATATACTCTCAAATGGTCCATATAATGTGTTTACATTAAAAAAATCAAAGGTGCTGCCATTTATCTCCAAGGGCAATGCCAAGGAGGATTTACAAAAGGTTTGTAGCTACCACATACTTTTGCAAGCATATAGTAAGTTTATGCCAAAAGAGGTTGATTGTGCTATGAAAAGCTTCATTATGCAGAGTATCAGTTAATTATTCAATAATAAGAAACAATAATGTAAACAATGTAAAATTTATTCAAATAATTAACAACAATACGAGAGAGTCATCCCTATATGGGTTGACTTTATTTAGTTTGAATAACATTACTTTAACTTGGGAGAAATCTATACTTCAAAGTAAAACAAAAAGTAAATCTTAATTACTTAATCACAATTAACTATAGAAAGTGAGAAAATGGGAGACAACAAATGTGGCCTATTCAAGCAGGCTAGGTGATGGCTTCTACTGTGAACATCCCCGTACCATTAGTGACTTAGAGCAAGTTTTTGTCTTTATATTTCTTCTTATTGTCTTACAACTCTTTTGCTTAATTAGTCTCAGGTTAGGAACTTTGATGTTTTTTCAGTTTTTAGCATAAAACTCTCTAATTGCATGCCAATTGCTAATAGCCTCACTAGTTCCACTTGGTGTGAGGAACTTTAACGTCTTGTGGTATGTTGATACCACTGTTCGAAATATGTTTAGTGTAGGATAGCTTTGTAGCTAATGGGGTCTTGATCAGCGACAACTCCACCATTATTGTTACTAGCCTAGGATAAACACTTAGATAAAGAAGCTATGACACTTCTTCTAATACTTTTGTGGTGTCACTAGTGAGCCCTACCACAATGGTGTTTGATCTTTTACAATTGGGCTCCTATGTATCATGAAATAGAATATTGGCTGATTTGCTTCTATTCACCAATATCTTCAACTAGAAATTGGCAAAAGATATAGAGATCAACAGTGCATCATTATGTTCTCCTTTTTTAGGCTCCACATATTTTTCTTCTCCAAAGGTAATGTTAGGTATCGTAGATGCACTTCAAAAACTCATTGTCTGGGATCAACTGCATGAATTAATATTTTCCTAGCCGCTTGTATAGTACTTTCCTCACATTCATGGACTCCTCACTAGTTGGTCTACTTGAGATCACCAAGATAATGTCAGATGTAAAGTGGTTCTCTAGGTCACACTGATGTTGTTAGTCCTTCGGCTCAAACTTTCATTAGGTTGTAGCCAATGGTCATTTTCTCCAGTTACCAAAACCCTTTTAGGGCTATTTAACTTATACACCACGTACTCTCTTTGAGGTATCCTTTCTAGTCATCCTTTAAATGCCTACACTTCTTAGTGGTATGTCCACTATTGTGATGAAAATGGCACCACTTACTAGTTTTTTACTTCTTTATTGTGTTTTGTGGAAGGTGTTGAATAACGCTATGTCATAGTGCTATGGTCAAAATCTCTATTCTGGGGCAGTAAGTGGCATATGGAAGATGAAGTCTTATAGCAGACTGTGCCCATAATCTTCCTACTTCTTTTTGTTGTTATTGCTTTATTCATCACGTGATTGTGTTTCCCAGCATCCTCAAAGTGACAACTTCCTCAATCTAGAGTACTTCTCAATGCGTATAAGGAGTTTTTCTACAGTAGTGGGGGATTTTCAATAATAAACTCTTGAAACTTCAAGTGCTTCAGGTTTTGCTGGATGGTCTTAGGCTAGAACTTCTAATTGAAATGGGGGATGTCATGCTCTACTTGTACAAAGTGGTTTGAGTAGTTCCTCGAGAATTCTCTATGTTTATGATTGATGGTAAACATGTACGTCACAATCTATGGGTATCTATGGTTGATAGAGATGTTTTAGAGAAAGTATTTTGCTAATACTCCTATCTCATGATTGATCCGATTAGCATTTAGTTAAACATAGTATTTTAGATTGAATAATCAATCTAATTGATTTTGCACATTAGGCTATGCTTGGTAAGTATGGGGCGAAAAAACTTGCAATATGTTTCTTCACTTAGGTTGTAAATCTCCATTCTCATCAAAAAGCTATCTAAATACTTTTAGGTGATCATCAGTGCCATCAAATTCTAACAGTTTATCTATCTTCGTCCTAGGGGAAAATGTCTCTACTAAGATGGTTTTTGCAAAATGGGCTCCATTTCTCTCAAGAGATAACTAAGGGGTGATACTAATTTCTTACTCCTATGGAAGGTTGCGATACTAGAGGATGAGTCTAGACTCAATAGTAATGGGTATTCATCGATAGAATCTACTTAGAGAGATATATTTGTGTCCAACTTGTTGAGGTAAGGGAAAGGAGTAGTATGATGCTTTAAATAGCTATTTGTTTAATTTATTTGATAAATTGGGCCTTATTAGTCATGTGGATTGAATTAGTCATATTAGAATGTTTATTTTATTTTTCTATTTGGAAGAGGAAAAGTTGTAAGCATTGGTGGAAGAAGTTGAACAACTTTGTGAAGAAGAAGGTGCATAGTGCATAATTAGACAAAGATTCATGCTCAATTTTACTTTCTTGTTTGTTTTCTCTCTCTCTCTCTCTCTCTCTCTCTCTCTCTCTCTCTCTCTCTCTCTTAACTTGTGTATTTTTGTATTTTTCTTCACTTGATTCATTTGCTGAAAAGTGAAATGAACTTAGCATTTTTTAGGAAATTAAGATTTTTTTGCCCATATATTACTCTTCTTTTTTTGAAAAGCCTTATTTGAATTTATATATATGTTAATAGTCCCTTCTCTTTTTTCAAGGGACAACTACATTCATATGTTGAATATCTTATTAGAGGCAGAGATCTTATTGGTTCTCTAAGAACAAGATATTTACTTTTGTTAAACTTGCTATGACGACCAAGATGAATATTTTATGACATAATTATGCTGCAATATATTCTAAGCTTATGTGACAATTGTAACTTATGTGATTTCTATTGTTTACCATTAACAATCAACTTAGAATATTTAACTTAGTTGAGATGTCATGTCTTTATTTAGTGTAACTTGTAACTTATTTTTGTGCTATTATCTATACTATATAAAGAAGAAAGAGATATTACACTCACATAATGGTAGTTTTGGCCATGCTACACTAATTTTTGACATGACCATTATATCCCTATAAACATTTAATATGTGTGAGAATAATTAGAATTAACTAAAATTTATAATTATCTACTCCTTGATTATTTTAACTACAACATATATGTAATTATCACCATCTCCTAATTATCCTCAATCTCTAACTATTCTAACAGAATTGCTCACTACTATATATATATTTCTCAATCTTTAACAAGTTTAATCAACCACCCACTTTTTTTCTTTCTTTCTTTTTATTTTTTATTTTTTTTTTTGTGCCTCACTTGGCCTAACATTGCCCCCAACAGCGGCGTGGTCGTTGCTTGAGCTATTGGAGGTCAAACTGCTTGACTCACTAGTTGATTTGCCCCATACCAAGTGAAGTCCTATCAAATTGGGGTTGCCTCACTATCACTCCCTTGACTACCCTAAAAATCATATAAATGCTGCATTTCTAAGGAAATGATATGCTTGAATTAAACTAGGAAAAGACTTATGGGATTTTGATGAAGCCCAAAACACAGAACAACTGATAGGAAGCAATGTAAATGCAAAATTTGACTAGACGTAAAGTTATAAAAGTAAAAAATGAGCCTTTTAACCATGCTTACTTATAAGCACCAAGGCGCATGAATCCAAACAACTGTAATAACAGCACAATTGTCATTTGGCACTTCGTATGGCTCAATTAATAGGTATATTAAATTCATTAAACCTTGGTCGGCTATGAAAACCATTATCGATTGGACCTCGTTACTTCACAAAGAGCTACTCCCCAATCCTTCTCGTCGATCCTCTTGATCATAATTCAAAAGTGGAGAGGACTCATGATATAGGATGGCCCAATAGGCCTAGCCCAGTGGCTATTGACCTAAGAGTTAGATGTGAAGAATATCATCAAACCCATTTTACCCTTGAAGCCTAGTCGTGTTGTCAACCTCAGTAGACCTGTCACCCCCTTTTGCACCAGCACATTGAGCACATTGACATCATTTGATGAGGCCATATGTTGAACACAAATGCTCAACGATCCTGATGAGGACAACCAGAGCTAGCTCTGAGGTCGATCCTTTTGTTGACTAGATAGGTCGACTTAGGGTGTAATTCCTTCTCTGCTACATTAAATGCCCTAACAGACAACATACCTTCATATTAATAGTGTATGCCACCCCAATACCAGCTATCCTACTGTGCTAGATACGAGGTGAGACCACCTAGAATAGTACATAAATGGGCGAAGACCTAATGCCCCTCATGCAAGAATAAAAGCCTTTTCTAAATACTAAAGACGTATTAGATATATCATTCACCTGAAAAAGGCTATAAATAACTTATTGCCAGGCTCTTATAAGATATGCCATTCTATACGAAAAGCCTTCACTCTACTGCTCAACTTTCTGATTGATCTTATACTAACTTGAATATCGAAATGCCATAGTCATTGGCACTTTGGCTAGCCTGACATTTGCTGGTGATTGTAGGACTCAGCCAAAGTATCTATGGAGCTCATTTACTCGATCAGGCAGGTCGATCCACCTAAATTCCAACCCAATCCAATTGCACACAGTTTTCACCCTCATCAACCCTATACCCTAAAAACCACACATACTCCTTCATTTTCTTATTCTACCAGCTTTCACATTACTTATTCATTTATCACTCTCTTATTTCACTTATTCATTTATCTACTTATATATAAGAAAATATTAAAATTTTACTAGTTAAAAAATTCTAAAACTTATGTGTACAAATTTAATTAAAAATTGTCAAAAACAATTAATTAAAATTTATGTTATTACTAAATAATTTATTTACCAAATGACGTATTAAATTAATTAGCTAAATTACTTATTAATTAAATATCTATTGGTCATATTTAATATTTAATGTATTAATTAAATATTACATTTATTGATTTAATAAATAATTTAAGATGTTTTAATTTGATATAATAAATTAATCTTCTTCAAAAAAAATAATCTTCATTAAATATTAATCTTCACATTAATTTAAAATTATAGTAAAAAAATTTAATTATAGTGTGATATTAATTTATTAATCTATTAAGTTTAATAAATTTATTTTGATATAATTAAAGTTATTTTTAAGAAAATTAATTATATTTAAGTAAATATATTGAATTATTACTAAGTAATTTATTTACAAAATAATGTATTAATTTAAATAATTCATTAAAGAAATTGAAATAACTTGATAAATTAGTTAAATTAATTTATTTAATTATTTTAACAACTTGTTATTTGTATGTTAATTATTTTTATGCTTCACATATAATTAATATTATGTTTATTTTAATAAATAATTTAAGATGATCTAATTTCATATAATATAATATTTTTTAATTTGATTAATCATTACTAAATTTAAGTCTTATATATACATAAATTATTAAATAAATTATTTTATTTAAATAAATAATTAAGTTTTATTTATATGTTTTTAATTTATTTTGGAACCCTATTCATTTTTAGCATTATTTGAAAATGAAAAACTATTAACTTCTACTCATTTTCACCCAATATTATTTCTTATTTTCATTTTTGATTTCTCCTAAACCTACTTCCTCATCTTATTATCATATCAATCAAATTCAAATTTGATTTGAAATAAAGTATCTATTGTCGTAACACCCCATAAAGAGGTGTGTACTCTTGACTGAGGTGCAACTACAATCAAATTTTCAAGAATTTTCAAAATACAAAATATGCACCTTCAAAAATTTCAATCCAAACAATTCCATAACAACCTAAATGATGAGTAAGATCATAATCAATTAATGACATCTATGTCAACTAGTCATGTTGCAAAATTTCAAGCCAAACTTGAGTTTTCATAATTACAATCGCTCAAAAGCTTGCTTCAAACATCTCAGGCTCCAATATATTACACTTCATTAAAAGATAAAATGTAGCCCAATGATAGACACATTATTTGCATTACTTACATGTGTCACATCTTTACTATTTATAAATGCCTTGATATTACTATTTACACTATACATAATGGCCTAGCTCATGGTGCCTTTTGTTTCATCAATTTGGGGCAAAGAATAGAAAGAACAATATAAGGAGAGTAAGACCAAATAACTTAGAGAGGTAATGATCAAAATGCATGGACAGAATATTACGAATAGAATAAATATGTGCACATAAGAAAAATATTTATTTTGAGTTTGAATAATTAAAGACATGTCCAAGCAGCTAGATATTGAAGAATAGATAGAATTCAAAAATTTCACAAAATAGAGTTGGAGACCACAAGCTGACTCATTGTTGTCCCATACCAGCAAAGAAACTTCTCAAGCTTCAACACATTTCAGAGAAAACTTCAGATTATAAGAATCATTACTTTAAGAATCAATAGGGCTCTTTAATGCCTATTTATGCCATATTTTCCATACAAACTAGAACCACTTATAGGCTGATAAGAGCATCCTTGACAACCTACATAAATTAATCACGAAATGGTGGACACTACCTCCACAACCAATGTATTGCAAGTCAGTAAAGATGGCCTCCACAACCAATGTATTACGTGTCAGTAGAGGCGGCCTTCAAAACCATTATAGAATAATTACAGGCCAATAGAGATAGCCTCCACAACCAAAGTATTAATCAATAGTAGCTAGTTATCAAGACTCTCACAATCAGCATCATAAAATATGGCGATGGGCTCCATAAATCATCAATCAAATCATATTGTAATTGTCTCGGTGTTCCAAAAATTCTAAAGTTTAATTCACAAATTTCAAAACCCAATTTAGATGAGAACATTAACTTTTGATAAAATATTATTTTTAGACAAGTTTTCACGAATTGATTTATCAAGAACAACATAGAATAAGGCGTTTGACTAATTTATCAAGTCCAATGAAAGAGTCGCGAGATGAGTATATTAGAAATGAAGCAATACAGAACAATATATCAAATCCCAACATATTGAATGGAACAAATAGCAATATCATATTACTATAAATAGGTTATTTCCCTAACAAAGAAGTTTCATAACACACATTGAGTATATACTTCACCTTGCTATATTAGTTAGCAAAGCTTTCCTTAATGAACTAGATAACTTGTCTCCTCATTACCTAGTTCTCCCAAAATATTGTATTAGCTAGACTAAAATACACTTATTTTAATTTCTTAATTTATATAGCTATGCTCAATATATGCATTGATAATTTATTTTTTCTTTCATAATCCTTATTAATTTGAGGTTTGTGTATTAAGATGTTTAACTATGTTGAATTCTTGTCTACCATATAATCACATGTCTAAATAGTAATTATTTTATCTTCTAACATCATTAAACCCTTCTTATATTCTAAATCAAGAATCAATTACTTATTCAAGTCTAACTAACTTAATTTTAATAATTATTTTGATCTTTGAAAATTACCTAACTTAAGTTGCTTAATTTAATTAGTTAATAATCACAAGTTTATCCATATCCAAATTAATAAGATTATGTTACTCTAAGATGATTATATAATTTTATTGAAACGTCAATAGGAGATAAGCCTAAAGCATGTAGAGCATACTCGAGCTATTTAAATCATGAGGTCTTCTTTTATAAATTGGTATAACTCGTTCAATTTTTAGTCCGAACTTAGCTATTCATATAATTTCTTTGATTTACAATCCCAAACTTTTTGATACAACAAATACTTACATTAATTGTTCTTAACTAAGTCAATTACTAATTTATCAAACTTAATTTTTGTGTAATTTATTTAATTAAACTTCATATATATATATATATTGTGATTCTTGGACTAACTTATTTTTTAATCTAACCAATACTTGAGAATCAATCAAAATAGATCCAATTCAAAAGTTTTTACCTAATTTGGGTTGATCTAGAGTCCAAATTCAAGGCCCACAATGGCCTAGACAAACACAAATTCAAATTCAAGCATTTTGGCTTGAAGTAGCCATCGCTACCATCAGACTTTAGTGTGCCATTGGTGGAAAATTATCCAACAATACTAGTATGAGCGCCTTTTTTTGGTGAGCATTACCCCCCCCACTCAATTTTGTGATTGGATATTGTTTTCTAGATCAATTGACTGAACAAAAAAAAAAAAAAGCCACAAATCGTCTATAGCATCACCGCTTTCAAATCACCACCATTAACCGCTATATCCACAAATTATCAATGCTATTAGTTTACCCACTTTACTCTAACCAAATTCCACCCATTTATTCCTACTTCTCACCATCAAAAGTAGAAACCCACCACTACTGACCACCTTACATAGTCGCCCATAGATTTTTCAATCAATTCACCCTTATTTCTTGTTAATGTTTTTATGATTTTGCTCGCCTTAGCAAGGGGAATATGTTTGTGGTATTGGTTTTTTGATTAACCATTGTTTCTCAAGAGTCAAAACTTGGGATGAATTGGGGTAGGTTGGTGACAATTTGAATAAAGCTGGGAGAAAGAGAATATATAAGCTTATCTTTTTAAAATTCTATATTAGCCCCCAAATGTTTGATCGCCTTCAATTAGGACTTATAAGATTTTGGTTATCTTAAATTTAACCCCAGATGTTCAATTCAGTCCCCTAACTCTAGGCAACTAAGTCCTTATTTATTTAATTTTCAGTCCTGTAGTTTTCAATAAATATGAGGCCTTTTCCAACTTAATAACATTCAATTGAGGCCTATTCATATATTTACAATTTATTATTCAAATCCTAATGAAATTAATCCTCAGTATTTGCTTAAATTAGTATCCAAAAAATCAAGATGTTACAACTCTCCCCATTTAAAAGAATCTAGTATCTAAATTCTCATCTAATATTTGGAAAAACTCAAAGTAGTGTCGACGCTTATAAGAAGAATTAATATAGGTGCATTTCTTCAAAGGCTGATCACTAAAGTTTCTTTAACCTAACTTGGAAAAGTCGTTTTCATTGTATCAGTGATCACTTCTATATGTATAAAGGTTGATTAATGCCTAAGTTCAAAATCTAGCTTTACTTTAAAATGAAATGGGTAGATGTAAAAGAGTGAGCAGCACCAAAATCATATATAGCTTTTTTTACCCCCCAAAATATTATAAACAAAAATCACTTCTTAGACAACATCACTCTAATGCGGTACATTTCTCATAATAACGACATTAGCGAGTTAGGTCCCTCTATCTTTGATTGGACTTCGTAACTTGTTTTCCTTTGTCTTTTTGGATATCTAGGATTGGTTTATTGTTCTTAGGACAATTCTTGACATAATGTTGATCACTGTTGCACCGTATGCACTTTTGTGCTTTTTCCAACGTGTGAGTTCCTTAGGATGGATGTCACTACAAAATCTACAAGTTGTTCTTAGGTTTGGTTAGGATGGATAAGGTTTATTTCCAATTTGAAAAGGGTAGCTATGTGCTGCTTTATCTTGAATCTCCAATTGTTTTCTTCTAAAGTCATTTCTTTCTTCACTTTGAACCAGGGATCAAAAGTCTTTCTTTATTTAATCTTTTCTTCAACCTTACATAGCTCTTTAAGTTCTGATTCTACTTGTATAGCCCTATTCACAACACTACTATAAGTGAGCAATTCATAAACTATAAGGATTCTCTGCTACTCAAGTTTTAACCATTCAACAAACTTCTATGTTCTATGCCCCTCATCACCTAATATATGCAGTGCATACTACGTTAAGCAGTTAAATATGGCTTTATAATGGCACACCGACATGGATCCTCGAATAAGCTCCATAAAATCCCACTCTCAAGCATTCTTTATGACATCAAGTATATTCCCATGTATAAGATGTACCATCATGAGTCCACTATTAGTCCAACAATTGCCACCAATGATAGGCATCCTGTCCTAAGATAAAAGTGGCAAACTTGATTTTCTGTTCCTCTGGGTAATGTTGCACTTGAAAATTTTTCTCAACCCCCTAAATCCATACTTCTGCTCTTTGATTGTTTGGTTCACCCATAAATCTTGGGGGGTTGTGTCTAAGAAATCATTCTAGCATTCGATAGGCATCATGTTTTTTAATATTTCACAAATTATCAACTTGACTTTGTTGCTAACAAAACTGCAAGAATTGCAGCCACATGGTCAACATTTGTTCTACAATTTGTTCCTCTATTTATTGTTTTATTAGTAGGTATGTCGTCACTCTCTCTTCATGTACCGAGTGTCCTTGGTTAGGAGTATTTCCTACCTGACCCTTTTATGCTCCAGCTTGAGTAACAAGTGGTCCTCCTCTATGACCCCGAATAGTCCAAGACTAGAGAAATGGTTGAGGTTGCTCCAGTAACACCATTTAGTATATAAAGTCATCAAGTTTTACTAAGAATGCCAACTCTATAGCATTCAATAAAATAACTTTTAGGTGACATTCAGACTTCTATTGGTTCTTATAATAATATATAAGATTGTTGAGTACAAGCACAATAAAAAATAGAAATATGATTATATCAAACTAATGTTAGCAAGTGAGTTTACATCAACTTATATAAAAGTTTATATAACATCTACGTCAAACTCATTATTCATCTAATTGAGGATAAGCAAAATTATCTAAGTTAGTATTAGTATCCTAAAGATAGTACATCTCATTTCATTCTTAATGTGATTATATACAATTATAACTGTCTTTATATATAGATATGTTTTGTATTTATTCAACTATATAAGTCCCATGGTGCTGGGTTCTAAAATTTTCCTACTTGAGTTAAGGCACAATTTATTATTATTTTTAGAATACTTGTCACTTATGCTTATTGTATTTCACGGTAATGTTATACCACTTCTCTCTAGAATTTATAATACAATTTCTCGAAATCCTCATTCTTTATGAGCAATCTTTCCTTCTTACTTATCCATTGCCATCTTGTAATCATACTAGTGCTCTTTCATTATCAATAAACTAATTGCCACAAATATTTGATTCACAATCATATAAACACATCATTCACTAATAATCTTAAATAATCTTCTTGACAAAAATACTTCCTTATTTATTTCTCAAATACCATGATGTAGTTATACTAATCAACCTTAATATCAAAATGATAGTTATGAATTAACCATTTAATCTAGATATCGATCCCCTATATAGACCAAATACTTATTATCCTAAACAACCTTTTAGTTTCTAAGTTACTATCACAAAAATACTTGCACAACAATGTGATCCCAAAGACATGATCCTATTGGGTATTAGTAAAGTCATGTGCTTGATAGCCCAAAGTAATGGACTATATATTAGCTAGCCAGCCTAAGACCAATTTTTTACCCTTTAGTATCAGGCATTACCTTAAAAGTTCACATCTTAGCTAGATTTCAAAGATATTCAAATTATTATCAAACATTCCTTATTCCAAAGATATTTGAATTATTAGCATACCACTTCCCCAAATATCCATATCATTTAAGTCACAATACACTGTTATATCCAAAGTAATGATCTAGAAGGATCTGTTACTCATTAATCTCAGCTAAATCTGGAACGATCATCAGCCTGCGTACTGGTTAGAGTGCTCTCAAACACGTTTATACCCAATGTAAGTCCTAAAGACTATTATTCCTCCTAAATATAACAAGTCACGTGCTCGGTATCTCCGTAGTTTTGAATTATACATTGGTCGGCCATCTAACCACAACCCTTCACATTCTTCAAATCAAACATTATCCTAAAAGTCATGTCTTATTTAAATTTTAGAGCCTTGCACAATCTCTGCTAACCAAAATTACCATATACCGAAGATCATATCCTAGATTAACTTAAGTTTTCAAACCTAAGCTTTGATACCACTTTTGTAACACCCTATCTAAGAGATGCCTACAAAATGTCAAGCCAAACCTGAGTTTACATAATTTACGATTGCTCAAAAGCTTGCGTCAAATATCTCAGGCTCTAATATATTACACTTCATTAAAAGATAAAACGTAGCCTAATAACAGACACATTATTTACATTACTTACGTATGTCACGTCTTTACCATTGATAAATACCTTGGTATTACTATTTACACTATGCACAATGGCCTATCTTATGGTGCCTTCCATTTTGTCAATTTGGGGCAAAAGATAGAAAGAACAATATAAGAAGAATAATACCAAATAACTTAAAGAGGTAATGATTAAAATGTATAGATAGAATATTACAAATGGAATATAGTATATGCACATAAGAAAATAATTTGTTTTGAGTACAAATAATTAAAGAACATGTCCAAGAAATTAGATATTGATGAATAGATAGAATTTACAAATTTCACAAAATAGAGTTGGAGATCATAAGCTAACTCAATGTTGTCCATACTAGCAAAAAGACTTCTCAAGTTTCAACATATTTTAGAGAAAACTTCAAATTACAAGAGTTATTATAATAAGAATCGGTAGAACCAATCTTTAACACAAGTTTACGGCACAATTGACATACAAACTAAAATCACTTATATGTTGATAAAAGTGGCCGCCACAGCCAATATAAATTAATCACTGGCTGGTAGACACGATTTCCACACGTAATGTATTAGAGGCTAATAAGGATGGCCTTAACAATTATTATGGGTTAGTTTAATGGCCTCCACAACCAATGTATTATGGGCTAGTACAGTCAATCTCCACAATCAAAGAATTAACTAGTAATAGCTAGTTATCAAGGCTGTCTCATAATCAACATCATAAATATGATGAAGGGCTCCAAAATGCATCAATTAAATCACATTGTAGCAGTTTTAGTGTTCCAAGAATTCCATAGTTTAATTCATGAATTTCAAAACCCAATTTAGATAAGAACATTAACTTTCAATGAAATATTATTTTTAGATAAGTATTCAAGAATTGATTTCTCAAGAATAGTGTAGAATGAGGCATTTGGCCAATTTATCAAGTTCAATGAAAAAGTCATGGGATGAGTACAAACATATCAAATCCCAAGATATTGAAAGGAACATATTGCAATATCATATTACTATACATAGGTTCTTTCCCTGGCGAACAAGTCTTGCAATATACATTGAGAACGAACCTCACCTAACAATATTAGGTAGCAAAGCTTTCCTTAATGACCCCAATAGCTCATCTCCTCATTACCTAGTTATCCTAAAATATCATATTAGAGTGACTAAAATAACCTTATTATTATTTCTCAATTTATATAGCGATGCTCAATATACATATTTCTACCATAAAATTATATGTCTAAATAGTAATTATTTTATCTTCTGACATCATTAAACCCTTTCTTATATTTTAAATCAAGAATCAATTGCTCATTCAAATCCAATTGACTTAATTCTAATAATTATTTCAACCTTGGAAATTACCTAACTCAAATTGTTTAATTTAATTGGTTAATTATTACAAGTTTAGCCATATCTGAATTAATAAGATTATACAACTCTAAGATGATTATGCAATTTGATTGAAATGCCAATAGGAGACAAGCCTAAAGCATTTAGAACATACCTAAGATATTTAAATTATAAGGTCCCACTTTAATTGGTACAACTCATTCAATTTCTAACTCTATCTTAGCTATACATCTAATTTCTTTGATTTACAGTCCAAAGCTTTTTGATACAACAATACTTACATTAATAGTTTCTTAACTAAATTAATTACTAATTTATCAAACTTAAATTTTGAGTAATTTATTCAAATAAACTTCTTAAATATTATGATTCTTGGACTAACTTAATTTCTTTAATCTAACTGACACTCTATAATGAATGAAATAAACTTAATTCAATAGTTTTTACCCAATTTGCATCTATCTAGAGCCCAAGTTCAAGGTTGAGAGTGTCTCAGATGAACCCAAAATCAAATTCCAATGTTCTGCCTTGAAGTTGAAGTCGTCGTCGCCATTGTCGGACCGCCAAACCATTATTGAGTGCCGCCACTAGACCACCACCAAAAATTATCCGACAACACCATTTTATGTGTGTCTTTTTGGTGATCAAAACTTCTCACTCAAATTTATGATTGGATATTGTTTGCTTAGTTAATTGGCCGAAAATCAACAACAAACCCTTCATAGTGCCACTGCCTTCAAATCACCATTACTGGCCGCCATTTCCACAAATTATCACAGCTATTGGTTTACCCACTTAACTCTAACCAAATTCTACCCATTTATTCCTACTTCTCACTATCAAAAATAGAAACCTACCACCAACAACCACCTCACACCATCACCCTCAACTTTTGCAATCAATTCACCCTCATTTCAATATTCATATAGTTTTGCTCGCCTTAACAACGCAAATATGTTTGCAATATTGGTTTTCTAATTTACCATTATTTCTTGGACATCAAGATTTGGGATAAGTTGGGGTAGACTAGTGAGAATTTTAAATAAAGCTGGGAGAAATCATATATATGCATTTATATTTCTAAAATTCTATATTAGACCCCAAACATCTTACCGCCTTTCAATTAGATCCAACAGGATTTTGATTATCTTGACTTTAACCCCAAACCTTCAATTCAATCCCCTACATTTTCAATCCTCACTTTGACCCCCTAATATTTAGAATTCTAGGCAATCAAGTCCTTTTTTACTTGGTTTTCAATCTTGTAGTTTTCAACAATTATACAGGCCTTACCCAACTTAATAACATTCAATTGAGGCCAATTCATATATTTTAGAATTTATTATTCAAATCCTAATTAAATTAATCCTCCTTATTTCCATAAACTACTATCTAAAAAATTAGGGTGTCACAATTATCATCTTAAAATAATTAATATATATACATATGGAAAGTTGAGTAAATCATGCCAAGCCCTAAAAGCTTGATCACAAGATTGATAAACATTAAGTAATGAGCTTATATGAGGTCGACCAGGTTCTAGTCTATTTGTTATACTCAACATTTGGTATCACTGTAGCTAAGGTTATTCACTATCATATGGGGTTGACCACCTTTAGATTGACCCCACCATCAAAAGTTGATCACTTGGTTTGATCAGCCGCATTATGTATTTGACAAGCTTGCTAACAAGTCTCTCCTCCACATTAATTACAACCATCAATCCATCTCTTCACATTAAATGTACACAGACAGTCACTTTCTAGCAAAAATAGGTGCTTTTGTACTATTTTGGCAATCCACTTGCTCATCTACTTTACCATAAAAATACATATAATAACCATATGGTTCCATAAGTGTTATTTAATATTGTAGGGGTCATATGATAATTTTGACCCAAGGTGTTAAACTCTATAAATACCCTTCTTTTTTGTCATTTGTCTTAGGTATACACTATTAATTCTTGTTAGACAAGCTACACTATGACTTGTTATCTCTCAAAGCTTACTCTAACTTGAACATTAGAGTGTATTAGCTGTAGGTCACTTCACCAAGCTTAACTTGCTCCCTTTGATTATAGGTTTGGTCTCAACTTCATTATTAGATCAAGTTTCAACCTCATACAACTTGAAGGCTCATTTTGGTCCATAACTTTCCTTATCAATCTTTCCTTTAACAATAAAATCCACTTTACTCCCTTATACACAAACTTTGTCTCACTTTATGCCTCTGTACTTTTAATTACATCACTTTACCTCCCTATGTTCTCAATGTTACTTAAATTATTCAGTTCCATTAAATTCTTTCATCTTCTTAACACCGTTAACTTTTTCTTTTTAAAAGACGAAGTTGCCCATAATTTTTAATTGTTCATTTAACAAATAAAACCCATTTTCTCCATAAAAAAGAAAAATTTATATTTGAAGATTTAGAGATATAAAATCACCAAAGACATATAACGACAACGTGTTTCTTAAAGACCAACTTCAATTGCCCATATGAAATCTCACTTACACAACATTTTGTTGCTACTTTGAGCTAAAGATAGTGTGTTTTTTTTATGATTTCATAGATGGATGTATTAGGTAATAAAATAGAGTTATTAAAGCAATTCTATGGAGGAAAAAATAGGTTTTGCATATTATTAATTGAGTTTTCTTTAATGGAAATCATTGTTTCTTCTAGAGATGTATTGTTAGTATATTACGCAAGTTTTTGATATATTTACAGTGCAATCAATAGTGATGTCCTAGTTTCATCTTTTAGCATTTAGTTTGGATCTTTTAATTTAATTTTAATATTATTTTGTGTAAAATTTGTGTATTCATATAAGAGAAGAGTAACTGGGAGAAATTTGCAAAAAAATATTGAAATATAGGCATTTTGGGTACATTAATGTAAAATATAGTGATCTAATGATTTTTACATGTTTTGCTAATAGAAATTGAAGAGGCTTTAATGGTGTTAAAGTAAGAGAAGTAAAATTCAGAGTATGGGATGGCAAAGTGATACAATTAAAAAGTACATGAGGGTAAAGTGAGATAAAGTTTCAATACAAGGGGGTAAAGTAGATTTTACCTTTCCATTTAATCCACCCCACCCAACATTGCATCATTATAAAGAAAATATTTTGGATATAAACAAATATAAATCATCTAAATTTCAAAATTTACACTTATCCTAATCATTATTTTTAACCAAAACATCCAAACACCATCTTATTTTCTTTCCCAAAATTATAACTAGGTTTTTACGTTTTGAAAATGCAAAAATAGAAAATAAAAAGAAAATATATCCCAATGGGCATTTAGTTATAGGGTTTTCTAACAAAATTGCATGTTATGGGTAGGGGCTTCATGAATGTCATAATGTATTTTGTATTATTTCTATTTTTAACAAAACATTCCAACTATTGACTCATTCTGAGTAAAAACTTACCTTTATGTATATTATGTAGATTGTTGGTTGTTACTTGGTAATCATTATTATTTTTTTTTTGGTTTAGGATTTAGGAAATACATGTTTCCTTCTTTAAATAAGACATTATGAAATGTATTGATTTTTTAGTGTTTTAAGTCCCTTGATTCTATCGTAATGCACTGAAATTTCACAATATGCTATTGTAATGAACTTGTTTTATTTCTTGTATAATGCTATGATCATATAATTATTTACCTTGTTGCAATTTACATGATAGATGTAAAGAAAACCTTTAACATTCTTGTTCAATATAAGAGGAGTATGTCTAAATTGAAGAATATATGTCCCAATGGCTATAAATTTTTTGATTTAATCATGGTTATAGGTGTAACTTCTTTGAGTCATGTGTTTGGTATTGAAGGAATGGCTTCAGTGGATAGTTTTAGTGTAAGTGATAGAAAACATAGAATGACAATTTCTAATTATAATGATCTGTAAGTAATGTTTGAATGAAATTTTTTTTGAAAAAAAATAGCAAAGAGTTGAATATTGAAATACTGTGCAAAAAAAAATGTCCAAAGGTATAATGATATTAAAGAAAGTAGGGCAATGATAAGAGAAGGGTTTGTAAGAATGCAAGTGAAGATGACACTGAGCAGAATCAAGAGAGTGATGGTAGTATGAGCAAACATGGGGATATTAAGGGTAGTTAGGGTGAAGATGTGATAGTTAGGGTGAAGGTAAAGATAGTCAAGATGTCAAAAATGAGAAGAATGGCTTATTGTTATGGAATTATGAATCTAATAACCATTGTGAAGTAAAATCTCTTCAGATGAAGAGTTAATAGATGGTCCTTTGAGTAAATGTATGAATAGAGATGAATTTGAGATTAAAAAAAAAACTTAGTACGGAAAATTAAGCTTGAAAAAATCACTATATTTTTGTAATGTCTATGACTTTAGTGAAGCTATAAATGCATATTACACCCCTAAGAAATTCATAATTACATGATAACTCTATGTTAAAAAATGGTGTCTGACTGACTATGCATATTTTTATAGAATATACACTTGCCCTAAATTGACTTTTGAGCTGAAAAATTCTAATGATGAAATTGCCCATCAATGTAATGTATAAGACTTGTCAACTATTTAATCATTAGTTTCCCGCCATTTCATTTCTTTATTTTGTGCGAGAGGAAAAACACAAAAGAGTTCAATAAATTTCAAACATTCTACCTTCAATCACTAAAATAAAAACTCTTTAGCATAACCAAATCGAAGACTTCATTTTCCTAGCCTCATCATCCATTATCGTCATTGAGATATAGTGAGATTATCAAACAGACGTATTTCTACTTTGGTGAGTACTTGGACTTGTGGGAAAAATTTCTAGTCTCAAGAATAGAAGCCCACTTGCTTACAAATTGTAAGGTTAAGGTTAAAAGACATCTCAATTTCGCTAGTGTCTTTGCGTGTGTATTGTACTCAAATATACACCTAGATATTTTGAATTTGTTTTTAGTATTTTTGAATAGGTAGCTGGATTTTGGAATATTTTTGGAAATAATGTAAGAAATATGTAGGAATAATGTGTTATAATGTACTAAAGTAATTTTTTTAGTTTAGGTGTCATCTTTTCGAACTCCACGAACTTTTGTTGCACTATTCCCGCTTAACAATTTCAAACAAAACATTTATTAATATGGTGGTTGGTATTATTGGATTGAGCTCATTGATTTTATAATTGTGTGTGGTCTCTCTTTGTCTTCTTATTTGTTGAGGGGTTTAGTTGCAAGGAAAAAGTGAAAAATCTTTGTTATTATACTATTTTATTTTGTTGTTTTTATTGTGAACATTTTGATTCCTAATTAGCTTAATACAGGGCTTCGACTCTTTTAAGACATGTTGTTTGGTGATTGAGAATGACAATATTATTTGAAACATATAGGGTGATGTGATCCATCTGTAGCTGTACTATATTCCAACTTAACTAAGTTAATTTTGAGATAGGACAAGATGGCCTATTTTTATATGTATTATGTTTTGGCTTAATTAAGTTAACATTAATATCAACGAAAGATAATGAAGAAGTAACAAAGGAGTTTCAAAAATTCAAAATATGCAACAAAAGCAATAATTCAAATTTAGTCACATTAAATTGCCACCCTTAGGATCTACTCATGTATTTTGTTTAAATTCAAAAGAAAATCACACCTTCACCTAGCTTTCCTTTTGATGAAGATGTATGGTTCAAGTGTGCTCCAAATCCCACTCTTGAACTCTTGAAGTATTCCTCTTCAATAGATCAATAATTGATCTTCAAAAACTACTAAGATGGAGGCTCATCACCAATGGTAATAATGCAACATCTTCACAAAAACTGAAGAAGATCTACACTACTAAAAGCTCAATTATTCTTTCTTTAATGTTGATACATACTCCAAGAACACTTCACTTTTGAAGACATAAGCTAGAATTAATCTTCAAAAGGTATTAGGGAAAAGAAAACATTTAGGAATTTTTAAGGGGGAACAAGACTAGAAGCTAAAGGATATTTTGGAATAAAATTGCCAACTCTAAGATTAGAGTGCAAATTGGTAATGATTATGCCTATTTATAAGTATTTTGGATAAAACAATATGACTTATCTATGCATACACATATATGTATAGTGATCACATTTTTCATCCTAATGGAATACCCTTAAGTTGAAATCTAAGTGGCCCAAGTGAGATGGTGTAGTATGCACTAAACACACTAGATTCCTTTAGTGTGTGTCTCACATTCCATCCTACAGAGTCTTATATATATACTTTGTTTATGTAAGGATCATATTTTTCATCTTATGGAGGTAGCCTTATTGGACTACTTAAGGTGGACTGGTACGCAACCAACACTAGATCAAATTTCACCAGTCTTGATGGTCCATGAAATTGATCATATTGAAAATTTAGTTTTAGTGCCAATTAATGGTCCATATGTTTATATCTACAAATTCTTGTCTCAATTAAATAATCACATTATTTAATTAGATTAATTGAACACTTGAATTAATAATACATTGAAAATATATCATAAGTTTAATTCATTGAATTTTTGATATTTTAATTCAAGAAATTATTCTTAAACTAGGTTTTTTCATGTTCTTAACTATTATCTTAGTTGATGTTGAGTACGTCTCAAAATCTTAAGGACCAATAAGAGTTATTCCATAGAGGTGACATTTTGGTACCTAGGGAGTTAGTGAAAAGAAAAGAAAACCTCATCTTGAATAGAGAGAGTAAGTGAGAGAGAGAGAGAGAGAGAGAGAGAGAATAAGATTCCACTCGGAGTGTTGAGACAAGTCCTCAAGGTAATATCTTTCATACTCCTTGAACTATTTGTTTTATTTCTCTCTTCTAGATTCCCTTGCCTACTAATTTTTTCATAACTTATTCTAAGTCAGTGAGAGCTCCAGGGACTATGTCGAGCTAAAAGATGTTCAAGAGTAAGTATGGTTCTAAGTTGATTTTAGTAAAAAAGCCACTAAGGGATCAATTGAATGTGAGCTACATAATAGTTATGTTGGCAGCCCCATGTCTAGTTGGTCAACTACTGACTGCGGTAGCGATAGCACTTACTTAGTTCCTAAGGCAACTGTTCATGTGGTGCCCTACAGTGGCGCTTGCAGAGCACTAGCCTTGGGCACTTATGAGTTGCCAATCATGTATTGTTCATTTTCATAATGCTTGATATTAGCGCCTAGCAACAGTTGTGGTGCAAGAGGGTTAGTTCATGCTCGTGGGGATCATCCTTAACATGGAATTGTAGCGTATGCTAGCCCTTTACTTGATGTGCAATCAATTCAAGCTTTAGTGTATTTTAAGAAGTCTTATAGTAGGAGTGGAACTAATTAGTTATTTTCATCAATTACTTTTAATTCAAAAGAGGAAGGTTCTTTTGACGAGAAGTTCGAGAGTGTTCCTATTATGAATAGTAGTTTCGCAAAGGCAGTAGAATAAGTGCTTACTCACGCTAAATGAGCTAGATATTTTAAGTCATAGTATTTGTGATTCCAATGAGTTTAAGTTCTTCCTTTCTTCTTCTCAAGACAACATGTTGTCACCTCTTAGAAGATACTTTACTATTTTTAGTAGTTACTTCACTTGTGAGTTTTCTCTACTTCTAGATCCTCTTTATTTAGATATATCAAAAAATTGTGGTGTGTGCCTAAGTCAATTTGTGCCTAACTTTTTTCATATCCTTTATGTAGGTTAGACAATGTTTGAGTGAACTAGGCTTGCCAGTATCCTTAGATAGTTACCATACTTTATTTTAGGGGTACATAAAGTGCTGAATGAACTAGTCTTCCATTCTTTTCTCAATACATATAGAAAAATTTCTTTGCAGGTTACTTTTCCGGAGAGGTCCTTGGAATAATAGGTTTTTTTCTATTCAAGATAAAGGTTGAGACATTTCTTATGAGTGGAGTAGTTCTTATTCTGTGATTCAATAAAGTTAATTTCATTGCAATCTTTGCATAGTTTTTATTGAAGCAAGATTATTTGATTTTTTTTCACGTCACATATATGTTTCCTGTTAATACCTAGTATATTTGTTATTTCATTTGTGTTTGCTTATGCACATGTATTTTTTTTATGTTTCCTGCATTATCCAGTTTTAACTTTATTTTTATTTCTTTCTTTGGCAGGAAAATAGATTTATTTTGCTAGGATCTTTGCTTGGATTGCATAGGGAGGTATACACAATAGATATATCATGGAGTAATGGCATAGGGAAATACTACTGCATGGGTGTCGCTCAAGCTACCTGGATCAACAGTCAAATGAGATACATGCTCCATCAACACTAGCAATAGGTGCTTTTGCTATGGATAAAAAACTTAAGGTGTAACCATGGGGAAATGTGCTCATAGATCCACTACTTGCCCGCAATCTACTTATCCTTTCCATGCTGATGACGAAAAATGATTTCATTATGGCTTGTAGCAAAGTTGTGGAGTAGATTCCCACTCAAATTTAGACAAGATTGTCTTTAATTTGATTGTATGCAGGGCAAGGTAAGCAAGTATGATCAAAGAAAGTTGGAGCTATTCCCCTCTTCTTAGTTGGCTGGGATAGTTCTTAGAGATTTTGCCTAGGCATGAGTTATTTCATCACTTTGATTTACCTTCATCTCTATATCTATTGTTTTCATAGCATTATAGTAATTTTTGACTTTCGAACACTTGTTTGCAATTTTGGAGCATAAAGATGGAACTTGGTTAAGTAGATGTTTCACCAAACCAAAGGAGCTTTGTTTATGGTAAAATATCTTAAGGAAGAGATTCCTGAAATGGTTAAGAAATGGATTCATAAGGAGGAGAAGTTGTCCAGGCTACTTAAAATGCATAGGTGGTTAAAAAAATGAGCTATACAAAAGAGGTAAAGAACAGAGAGAAGTTCATAGACTCTTCTGCTGAGAAAACCCTTACAAATGTTGCTTGTGAAGACATAATTAAAAAGCTTAAAGGTATCGATGAGTTTTTTAAGGAAGTTGAAGTAGAGGCGATGGTGATCTATGAGGAAACTATTTAGAGCTACACTGTATTTTAAGTGAGATCAAATGGTACCCTATAGAAGATTTGTTGATGTTAGATCTAACTACCCTAGTCAACCTTGTTGTTAAGGATCCTCAAAAGGTCCTAAAGTTGGGGTAGAGATTATAGTAGAGGAACCAACAAAAATAGCTTCACAAAAATAAAAATATGTTGTGTAGAATAATAGTAGCAAGTAGGATTTACGTATAAAATTTCATTACTAATTTGTTTTAGTAGCATTTCAATAATTTTTGTTCTTTTCACATTGTTGCTTACTTTCAAAGGCTAAGAGTTGGGTAGATATCCTTTTGTCTCTTTGTTGAATTTTGATAAAGATCCTTCATTTTTTTTATTTTGTGTTCACATAAACACTTAGGCAATTGAATGACTATTGACTTTGCATAGTTGCACTCTGAGAATTAAGTAATATGAGGTATGAAGATGTTATCATTAAGTGTTGGGGGAAATGGTACATCTTAAGAAGCCTAAACACCTATGCATGGGATCAGACTCAAGCACCCATGTGGGGAGCCCATCGCGAATACCATTCTTGTGCACTCATTGGGTGCTAAACTTAGGTAGCCTTATAAAGCCCCATCTCAAGCCCTAAATGCTCACATGAGATACTATCTTGGGTGCCCTCTGCACAAGGCGCCTATCTTGAGTACCCTCCTATGTAGAGTGCCAAACCTAAGTGCTCATGTAGGTATCTACTTCGCACCTTCATGGGACACATTTTTTTGGTTATTTCTTTTGTCACTTGGTGGCTTAGAAAATTTCACCAATTATATAGTGTGGGCACTTTAGTAGGTTTATGAATTTGAAACCATTGTTGTAGTTAAGAACATTACAAATGATGCGGTTATCTTTTTGGAGCTAATAATGGGCTTTTTGAAAAAAAGCCACGTACTCAAGGGGATCTAATAGTGAGCTCTTTGAGAAGGTGCCATGTACTCCCAAGGGCAACCCATAGTAGGCTTTTTGAGAATGTGACCACCATATTTTGCCCTGGGGGCCCATAGTGGGATTATATTGGTGACCATGTACCTAGCAGGCCATTGTAGTAGGATTACACTGGGTGATTGTGACACATTCCTTGTGCTCCTCAAGTAGCCTTTTAATTGTCTTATATCTAAAAGCTTTCTAATAATTTCTTATAGATGCTGCAAAGTTCAAAGTTATAGAAAAGATATTATAATATGAAGAATATGAAAAATTTCACATTTATTAAAGAAATAAAAATAAGAATTAAGTGCCATCTTTAAGTGGATAAGCTTTCTTCAAATTGAAAAGAATAAAAACTAATGAGAAAAGTTAAAGTGGAAAAGAAACCAAAGTAACTACTTATCATCAAGAGTTATTGGATGCAATATGTTTCAATCATCACAAGGAATATCTTGTGGTGAGCGTGTTTTCGCAATTTACCTAAGAGCTGGGAGACTTCATGCTCCTCAGAGTTCTAACATAACATTTTTTCCTCACAATCACCTACCACATCTCCAACTCTACCTAGTTTAGAAAACTTCACCTTTAAGTATTATGTAGAAATTGTGGCCTGAAGAAGTTCATGGTTGGCCTTTCTAGGATAGCATTATACGCAGACAGAGTCTTCAACACCAAGAAACTTACAATTTTTGTAGCCCTTTTTATGTGAGTGCTTAAGGAAAGAAATAGTGATATCTCCTCGAGTGCTTTTACGATATCTCCCATAAATCCCACTAGAGGGGTGTTAATCCTTTGTATTTATATGTTATCCAGTCCAAGTTGGAGGAATGTGCCATGGAATAAGATATTCATTTAGCTATCACTGTCCACCAATATTTTCTTGACCTAAAAGTTGGTGAGGGACACCAAAATCACTAAGGTATCATTTGCCATCCTCTTTCAAGCTCTGCGTCTTTTTCCCAAAGGTGAAGCAAGGTACAGGTGGGCATACTTCGAATATTCCCATAACAAGATCAACAACATGAGCTTATGCCTACCTAGATGCTTATACTAGCTCTTTCCTCACAGTGGAGGAGTCTTCTCCAAATGGCCATCTAGATATCACTGAGTTGACTCTTGTTATAAAGAGATTGTAGAGCTTATGCTAATGTTGGTGCTTCTTCAAATTTAAGCAGTCACATGACTTCCCCTTATAACTCACTCTCCTTAACAAACTAGCTTTTCCTCAAGCTAGATACCTTTCGGTCCACATACTCCTTGCGGTATCTTTTTTGAATAAACTTTGATTTCATCTTTCAAATAGAGGTACTCATCTGTGGTATGTCCATTTGTACAATAAAAGTAATACTAATCATTTAATCTCAATATCTTAGGATCAACTAGGGTCTTCTGCAGTGGTTGCTAAATGAGACCGTGTTGTAAAGTTATTGCTAGAATTTCTGTCGAGAATGTGGGGAAAGGCTAATATGATGAGCATGCAAAGAGGACTACATCTCCAATCTACTTGCCTCATATTTATGTGTTTAACTCCTTATCATATGTCTTTCACTTAGGAGCTTTCTGAGGGATTGCAACGTTTTCTGTACGAATATACTTCTTGATGTGCATAAAAAGCTATTTTAGTGTAGTAGGTAGCTTTTCAGCAATCAACTATTAGAATTTAAAATGCTTCTTATTTTGTTAGATAATGTTGGGAAGAAGCTCTTGGCTAACATGTAAGATCTCATGGATAACTTGAAAAAAATGGTTGAGATAGGTCTTTAGAGATTCTCCATATTAGTGCCTGACAGTGAATAGATAAGCTACTATTTTGGGGTATTTGTAATTGTTGGAGAAGTTTTAAAGGATGAGTTAAGTAATTACTTCCAATAATGGAACTTGATGGTATCTAATTGAATCATGTCAGGCAATGTATTTTGTAAGGATGGTATGAAAGAGCTTGCAGTATGCAACTCCACTTAGGTTGTATAGCACTATATGTACCAGAAAGTTATAAGATGTTCTTAGGGGGTCTACGATACTGTCAAATTTTGGTAGCTAGGCTATTTTCATCCCATGGGGGAATACTTCTACTAGGATCATCATAGAAAAAAGACTACACCTTGGGAAAGCAATAGCCAATAGGCAGTACTATTTCCCTATTCCTTTGGATGGTTTTAGCAATAAAAAATGTGTTCAAACTCCCTATACCTTGGTGCATATTGACTAGGATTTGCCCCAAGTAACAAATGAGCATTTCCTTGATGAGGTGAAGAAAGGGAAGCGATGTATGTCCTGAGTCAACTCTTTGCTCAAATCTCTTTGGCAAGGATGAAGCCCCCTTGCCCCTATATGAGGACTATTATGGCTTTTAAAAGTGGCACTCTTCAGCATATTGAGCAATTGCTTTAGCTATATCCTCAACGGTAACTTTCTCTATTAAAGTTCTTCATACCTCCTACATGACAGGCAAGATAGGTTCTTGATGGAGAAGAGCTTGCTGGATAGGTACCTCATGAGTACAGGTTGTGCATTAGGAGCATAATTCGGCATTAGACCAGGTAGTGCTTTTCGTTGGTGACTCTCTACATTCTTTAATGTTAGGGTCACTTGACTGCTAAGTTTGGGAGCTCTTGATTTTGTCTACATCTTCAATGTTTATTCTTCTTCCTTTGAGTTACCCACAGACAATGCCAAAACAATGCTGCTTGGAAATAGTGCAAGGTCCTTTTCAGAAATTTTGTGAATGATTTTTCTGTCCAATTTCTATTTGAGAGTTGGTATTTATAAAGTTTTTCCTTGACTAGCTTAGGCTTATTAGAGTTTTTATGCCTTTCTTTATGAGCTCGGTATATCCTTTGAGCTCTACGGCTCTTTTACTTAGATAATTAATTCTAAAGTCTATTGTCATTTTTAGTTAATTTATCAAAATTATCCTTGTAGTCAATTTTTAGCGGTATCAAACACTTAGATAATATTCTACACTTGTTTGAAGATATTTTGGATATTTTATATGACCTATTAGATTAACCAATTAATTAGATATGGGCTTGCAACTCTTTGTGATATGAATAATAAAGAACATTATTCTGATCAATTGAACTCATTTAATTGATCATTCTTGAATCAATTCTTCAATAACTTAATAGTACCTAATATCCATGGTCAATGCCTAATCATAAGCCCATAAAGCCCAATCAACGTATGAAATTAATTCTTGTAAACCATTCTGCTTACGAGTATCATGCAAATATTATCTTTCCATTTTCTATCTCCTAATTGAACCTTTTTTTTGAAATCCTAAAAAATATTTTTCGAAATCCCAATTACCACAGTAAATATATATTTATCCTTAATGATTAATTCACTTTGTGAAAATCAATTCCAAAATTTCATAATGCCTTACTTAAAGGCTTCTTAAATTGAGCATCACAAAGATTTAACTCATTCGTCAAGATGAGTAGATAGATCTTTTTGTAATTCTCACAAACCTCTGTCCATAGGTAGCTCATACCCAAAACATGTGCTTTGTGACCTTCCAAATGATTGATATATAAATCAAGGTGTAAGGACCAGTGTACGAGGCTATTATGGAACCTCAAGTCAGAAGACTAATAATATGCACTACATAATAAGCCCAAAGAAGTGTCCTTTTGACATACCACTCTGATAATCTCAAGGATTTCTCTATGCCAAGTTTTCAGTGAACTTGTTCTCTAATAAGCACCTATGAACAAATATTGGTGTCCTCTACACTAACTACCCATGAAATAGTGTATCCTCCAACCTTTGGAGCATACATGGTTAGTGCATGTCTATCCAAATCTTTAGTGCCTTTATCTTTTATGAGTTGGAGTAATTTTAAGATTACAACCATAGAGACATGTTCCATGATGTAACTAGATGTTGATGACCTACACAATGTCCCATTGCATTATTAAAACATAACAATATATAAGCATAACATAAAGTTGGTCAATTGAATGAATATATTGATTAACAAGAATATCTTCACAGTAGTAGTTACATAGCAATCTAATTGATTTTCTAGGCACCACTCTAACAATGGAATTACTTTGACCTATTTATATTTGTAATATATTAACATATGTTGACTTTAAAAAAATGACTTAATGGTTATCCCCTAATTATAGCATTTTGATTTTACATTGCAGGTTAGATATGGTCATATATTATCCTCAAATTGTGGTGGGTTGGTCACTTTGTGCACTAATTGAACTTGTATCAAAATGGGTGCATGAAAAATATATTTAGAGATATTAATTTCGATAGCCACACATGGGACCTTCTATATGACATGTATACACGGTGTAGGTGGCTTGCAATAGTTATAATTATTTTTTTAGATATCCCTAGAATAACATCTAAGGCAGGTTCTCAATGATTTTAGCATTTTTGGAACTATTAGTTTGTATGATGTCTTGGAGGTGGTTCCTACATATGTAAATATTGGTAACCTACTACTTGTTATAGATGTATAGGAAAATTTCTTAACTAATGACTACTTAGAGAGCCAAGAATAAGATGTCAAACAATTAATAAATTAAATCAACTTCAAGATAAGTTTGAAATGCATCCCCCTACTAAATATAGTGTATTTTAGGTGAATAAGACAAGATCTAGACCTCGTTTGATACCTACTAGTAGCATGTATAATAGTGTACAATGGCCTTTAAATTGTCTGCTTGATTCATAATATTAACACCACGGGCCAGCCCACAAAATAGGAGAAGCCTGGTATTGTTGTAGATATTACATGCTATTCAAATTTTGGCTCCTTAGGTATGACTAAGAGATTTAGGAACTACTCAACAACACACTATGTGCTAAAAAGTTAAACGAACCTTTCTTTCTTCATGTTGCTGTTACATTTTTGCGCACCAATTTACGAGCTCAAGTCAGCTGAAAACAAAATTGGGTGAAGACTCGTGCTCATTTGATTTTCTCCTTCTTGCAAATTATAATTGAAAATTTAGAGTTTATATATTAAAAATTAGAAATTTAAATTTTGAAAATTCATGATTTATATATTGAAAATCAAAATTTATATATTGAAAATTTATAATTTATATATTGAAAATTGAAAATGTATATAATGAAAATTAAAATTTTAAATTTTTAAAATTCATAATTTATATATTGAAAATTTATAATTTATACTAAATGTGAAAATTGAAATTTTTAGATTAATTTATATATATACATATATATAATTTAAATGCTATGTATGTGTATTTTTGTCAAGGGTAAAATAGTCATCTAAAATGTAGTGGGCCCAATCAAATACCTGATATTTGATTATTAGAGATTTCAATAGTGCTGAATTTATAACACAATCTCCCTTATTAAATAGAATAATAAATTATCTAATCTCACATAGTCATCCACTATTACAATAGCCACTACTATCTAAATTCTCTATCAAACATGCCCCTAATGCATATGTATCTAATGTGATTGACCTTAGTTTTGATAGTTCAAGTTTAGTTGGGCCAAATCTTTAGAGATTGGAGTTTGTACATGTTGAGGATGCTTACATTAAGCTTGAGGGTGTAATATTAAAGCTGAGGATGTTCATCATGTTATAGTTGTGGTATATGATGGGACTAATGGTGATAGTGGTGTTGTTGAGGGTGCAAATAGTAGGGAGGCTATTAGTGAGGTTACAATTGATAGGGTACAAGTGGTGAGGCCACTTGATACAGCTGAAAGTCGCTTACAGTGAAAGGATAGTGTTTAGGGTGGAATCGACCAGGTAGGTCGAGTAGTCTAAGCTATATTTCTCTCAAGATCTAAGATCTACAACCACAACACACGTTAGACTAGCTGAGGTACCCCTGACTAAGGCACTCTGACGCTCAAGTTAGTTCTAGTCGAGATATAATAATTAAACAAAAGATTGAGAGTATTGAGGGTTTATAGCGTATTTGGCATTACCTGGAGTGTGGTTGGCTAGGATGTATTTATAGTCTTCTCCTAAGGCGTGATATGTCGAAGGTGCTCCTATCATGTGTACTGACTTTTGTCCTTGCTAGGGGATTGATGGTCATTCCATATCCAGATCCCAATACTATTTCAGGTGACTCAATCACCTATTTTCCAAGGTGAACAAAACCTCTAGAGGCGCCTCTCTACTAAAGGAGGTGGTAAAGTTGGTAGCAGCGACTGTACAGATAGTCACGTGCCATTAATGCGGAGGCATGCTACTTGTCAAACTAATAAATGCGATTGAGATTCGAGTCAACATCGAAGTGGGTCCTGAGGTCGATATAGGTCGACCAAACCTAATTGGTCGACCATGGATCCCTACTAAGTAAGGTCGACCAAATAATTATTGATAGGCGCTCTGGTCTAGAATTGATGTTGGGCCTGTTAGGCCTAATGGGCTATCCCATATCATGAGTCCCCCCAACTCGCAGTCTTATTTGAGCTTGTTGACGAGAATAAGTAGAGTTAATAGGTAGTTACAACGGTTAGCCACATTTGATTGGGTTTTTGAATCCTCGACCTAAGTTTTTGAATCCTCGATCGGGGTTTTGAATTGTTGACCAGGGTTTGAGGCGGTTCTGCTACATTTAATGCACCTATTAGTATGTAGAACATGAAGTGTACTGGGGCAGGCTATCATCATAACAGTCACTCGGGTTCTCGCACGCAAACTTCTATATATAATGGGATAACTGACTCCATTTATACTTTTACTGTTGACACATCTGGTTGAATTTGCTACCTTTGAAGTTCTCCAGCTTTTGTGCGCTTAGAGTTTTCAAGATCTCCATTGTAAATGCCTCTGCTTATTATTCTTTTCTACCTTTTTGTTTGTAAGAGCATATCTTCTGATTCGGATAGTAATGACATTAAGTCAGAGGGTGTGGCCTATCAGGGGAAAACTAGAGAGGAAAGCACATCTCAAACATCTCATGAGAGTGAATCGAGTTTGTCAATGAGCAATAGCTCGAGTTTGAGCAGTTCTAATAGTGCAAGTGATGTGAGAGTTGTTTCGGAGGAGGATGCTAGCCCTAGTGATGTTCCTGTAACCTGGGGCCAACTGTTCACCCCGACCATTATATCGAGATAGCCTCTAAGATAACCCTTGCTGACCTGATCTGCATTAGGGTGGCATACCATATCTCTAAGGAATACAAACTGATGGCGCCAGGGGCTCATGGTAGAATGCATTGACCTCCTTGGAAGTCTGTATAACCCAGTTGCTCCCGAACTGTTTAGCTACTTTATATAGTTTTGCCATGCTAATGTACTTGTACAACCAACTCACCTCCTTTGCCAACTCTCGAACTTATTCCATTTACCCATGTCGTGAAAGTTGGGTAGTACTGAAGAGTCTAGTTTTTATAGCCAGACTGCTTGACCTCGATGGAAGTTTTTAGTGTCCCCTACCTCTTCTTATGGGCAAGCATGGAAAAAATATTTTTTCTATATTTGGGGATCGAGGGTTTTTGCAATTCCGAGAGGCTGGTAGAGAGGGCCTATAGAGATGCCGGGGAACTAAACACCTAGTTAGCCTAACACATTCATCAGGGATTTGGTCGGATTTAGATAAATGGAGGCCTCAATTCTAACTGAAAAGAGGTGTTTGGTGTTGGCTAGTATATCACTAGCCCAACTTGACCTGCTTGTGGGTGATCGACTAGGTAGAGACTTTCATCGACTATTTTGATTAAACAATTCATCTTTCATCTTGAGTCTGATGTTTGCTTATTTTGTTTGCATAAGCAGATTGAGAAGAAGTAATGGCCCACAGCCATACTGAATCCCAGGTTCAAGGGCTAAAAAATGAGGAACGTCATCGAGCTGCTGTCGTTCAATGAGAAGATGCTCCCGTAGAACAAATGGACTCGACAAGATTGACGTCTGCACCACCATCACCACAAATTAAGCAAGCACCCGAAATATAATCTGCTCTTCAAGAGGAGCCTGTTCACAGCAGCCTCACAATTCAGGTAAGAGGCAAATGGTCAAACAGGGAGGCTCAGTGCTAAAAAACCCCATGGAGGGCAAAAGAAAGTAGAAATCCATGACAAGTTATAACCTGTTTGGTAAACCTGGCGGTAGTGCACTGTTCCAGCTTCTCCGACTATCTCCTTCCCAATTCACCACCAACCCAAATCAGGAGATAATCGACTCAACCTCTATCATCTAAAGAGAAACATCAGATACTGAAGCTCTGAAGTGGATGACGTCAAGGCTATTCATAGCCAACCAATGGAAGCTGATGAACCTCAACCAGGTTGGGACCATGAAGGCATTATCCTACTATTGTAATATGGTAAGTATGAGATCGATAGTTTCACCCCCAATTTTTCTTTTATATGTCACTTGAAGAATGACATTTTTTTGTTTCAGATAGGACAATTAGGCTACAATATGTACCATTGATTCCAGATAGCACTGGCTGATAGAGAAGAATTGCAGGTGGGTAGGGAGATGGAAACCATCAATGTATAGCTCAAGTCCTCCCAGCTCCAGGTCGAGTAATAGAATAAGAAAGTAGTTGATCTCTAGGAGTAGCTTGACTCTAAGGATTAACAATTGGTCCAGGCTATCGAGGATCAGAGCAGGATGAATAATATAGTAAAGAAAGCCCAATTGGACCTATAGGTAAGCTACAGTTCTGGTCGTGCTCGAGGCCATGCAGAGGTGACTAACAAAATGCAAGAGGCCTTCATCCAATATCTCCCTGCGATGCGGCGTAAGGCTATTGAACAGTTTATCTTGAGCACAGCATTTTAGAATGTAAGCATGATTGCATCCCTTGATGATGCGCGTGAAGCGTTCCATAAGACCATAAAACAGCTCGAGCACATAGGCTATGATTTTTAAGCTGAGGATAAGAGCAGAATGGGCTTTGCGCTGAATGAAAAACTGGAGCCTTACCCTAACCCTGAGGAAGGCAGAGTTGAGCAAGTCCCAGAGGGCGAAATTATGACTGCTGTACCAGATGCACCACTAATTGAAGCACAAAAAAGAAGGTTGAGGTCAACACAAGGTTGGAGCAACTAGTCGCTAAGTTTACGTTCATTGAGGACCTCATGGCACAAATGAGAAAGGAAGAGGTCGATATGGCATAGTACATGCTATGATCGACTAACTTTATAAGTGACATCGCGGGACCTTCTGAACCTCCTTAAGCAATTTCACCGCTCATACGTGCGGTGCTAGAATCAGACTCTAAATGGACTAAAGGTGACCAGGAGGAGCCAAGCCAGAGCTGAATCAGTCTTTCTTTAATTTTGTATTTTTTTTAGGTAATAAGCAACTGATTGATGAATAAAGGCACATTTTTCATTTTATTTCCATCTTGTTGCACTATACGTAGCTTTTGAGTTCTGTTGAGATAATGTGGAGAATATTTGATCGCCTATTGCATAGCAATTTCTTTACATAATTGTGCCGTCAATTGTCTAATACTCCTGATCGACTATTTGTTTAACCCTTAGATTTAGTTGTCAACTGGAGGGAACTGCACTCTTTGCCAACTATGAGGTCGACAAAAATTTAGGTTGTTGCTTGGTGTAGCTCGTTCATTGACAAGTAAGTCGACAAAGGATTATTACTTCATTGACTATGGGGTCAACTATGCTCTAGGCAGCATGAAGCCGCTTGAGTGGCAGCAAAGGCTACTTATTCATTAACTATAGGGTCGACTGGAGTCTTAATGGCTAGGAGCTATTTAAGTAACAGCAAGGGGCTGTTTATTTGTCGACTATAGGGTCGATTAGGGTTTTGAAGGCCAGGAGCCATTTAGGTGGCAGCAAGGGGCTACTTATTCATCGACTACAGGGTCGACTAAAATCTTAATGGCTAGGAGCCATTTGGGTAGCAGCAAGAGGCTTTTTATTCATCGACTACATGGTCAACTAGAGTCTTGATGGCTAGGAGCCATTTAGGTGGCAGCAAGGAGCTATTATTCGTCGACTATAGGGTCAACTAAAATCTTGACGGCTAGGAGCCATTTGGGTGGTAGTAAGGGGCTACTTATTCGTCGATTATAGGGTCGACTAAGGTCTTGAGAGATAACAATTAACTCAAATGTCATTGGGATTTTATTCAAGCCAAATGGCTCCAAAGATAAGTACTATACATCTTCAAATGTAAAATTTTCTGAGATTGACGGCGTTCTATGGATGGGGAAGTTCCTGTCTTTACATGTTAGCCAGTCTATAGGTATTGTGTTTCGCTACCTTGATGACAGCATATGGCCCTTCCCCTTTCGATTCAAGCTTGCCCATATTCTTGGAGACTTTCACCTTTTTGAGGACAAGATCTTCGACACTGAAACAGTGCACACTGACCTTTTATTATAGTTCTCGACCATCTTCGACTTGTAGTGCTACATAGTATTATAAGCTTCTTACTGACGCTCGTCGATAGTTTTGAGGTTGAGTTTTCTTTCCAACGTGTTTCTTAGTGGGTGGAAATAGATGACTCGAGTAGTATGTTGGATCAGCTCTGAGGGATGACTGCTTCTGACCTATAAACTAAACTATAAGGGGTATGATCAGTGGTTGTTTGGGGAGTCATCCTGTATGCCTATAGTACGCTAGGCAGGTCATCTGCCCAATTCGAGCCAATGTCCTGAATCTTAGCCTTCAGCTGGTTAAGGATAGTTTGATTAGTTACCTTGGTCTGACCGTTCGATTGGGGGTTGCCTACTAAAGTGAAATATTATGCAATCCTCGAGGCCTCACACCAGCCTCTCATGCTCTTACTTTGGAATTGAGTGTTATTATCTGAAATAAGGACTTTTGGCAGGCCAAAACAGCAAATGATATTTTTTCATATAAAACTTTTGATGGCCATATTTGTTATCTTAGGAACAACCTCGGCTTCGACCCACTTGGTAAAATATTCAACCATAACAATTATAAACTTTCACGGCCCCGTTGATCTTGGCAACGAGCCTACAATATCGATTCCCCATTGATCAAATGGCCAGGAGATTTGGACATTAACCATTGGTGCGACTAGTTGATGCGGTAGATTGGAATGGACTTGACATGATGCACATTTGCGTGCAAAATCCACTAAGTTTTTCAACAACATTGGCTAAAAGTAGTCGTACCTAATTATTTTGTGGGTAAGGGACCTCCCTCCAGAATGGTTGCCGCACATGCTTGCATGAACGTCCTATAATACTTTTAGCGCCTGATCTCCGTCTAGGCATCTCAAAGGGGGTCTGACGAAGGATCTCTTGTACAACTAACCATGCTCATCAAGTGTGAACTTGAAAGCTTGTCCTTAAAGGCGCCGAGCCTCATTTTTTTTGTCGAATAGTGCCTTAGTTGAGATATAGTTTTATTAGGGCCTGCCAAGAAACTGTCGTTTCCTTAATACTTGTTACCAAGTTCTCATTAGAGAGTACAATTAACAGCCCATCGAGACCAAAAATGTGATTTTCTTATCTCTTGTTCCTCTGATGGCGCTAGTAAACTTGGAAAGAGCAATTGCCCATTCATTCTCAGATCGAAATACTTGGCTGAGAGTAAACCTTTTGAATGATTGTTATAACTTTTTTACTTTGGCCAGGTACCGGGTCATCAATTGCTCCTTAGCTTCAAAATTTCCCTTGACTATTCTATTACTAACTGGGAGTCCATAACACGACCAACTACTCGACCCCTCATTCAAGCACCATTCTCATCCCCACAAGTAGGGCCTCATACTCTGCCTTGTTGTTCATGACTGTATAGTCCAATTTGATTGCAAAATTGTACTCCTCTGTATTTGCGGAGTGGAGACCAACCACTACTCCTCCTCCAAATGTGGTCGATGACCCATTGACGTGCAAGGTCCAAACAAGAGGGGCTTCAACACTCTTTTCAGGCAACTCAATTCGCTCTACAATGAAGTTGGCAAGAACCTGCACTTTGATGACTATTCGAAGTTGAAAACTACTATCAAACTCCTTCAGCTCGATCGCTCACTTAGTCAATCTACCAAATGTATTGGGCTTTGCCAACACTTGCTCTAATGATCGGTTGGTCAGCACTATGATAGATGAAACTGGAAGTACGGTCTCAGCTTTTGAGCCATGGTTACCAATGCTAATGTAAATTTCTCAATTTTCAAATAATTATGCTCTGGCCCTCAAAGTGACTTGCTGCAATAGTAAACTGGTCGATGGCTGCCATCTTGGGTTGATACCAATACCAAGCTAATCGATGCTTCAGAGACTGCTAAATATATTTGGAGTACTTCTCCCAGTTTGGGTTTTACCAACATAAGGGGCGACGTCAAATACTACTTTAGCTCAACCAGCGCCCGACCACACTACTCCATCTATTGGAAATCTATCTTTCTGGCATTTTTAAGAATTTTGAAAATAGGTAGGCTCTTGTTGGTCAATCTTGCAATGAACCTTCCCAAGGCTACGATTTTCCCCACCAACTTCTGAACATCTTGAATTATTCTTGGAGGGGTAACGTCTAGAACTACTGGAATTTTCTGCAGGTTCACCTCAATATCTCTTTAGCTGACCATATAACCCAAAAAATTTTCTCCTCAAACCTCGAATGTACACTTATTTGGGTTCAGCTTCAATCCAAACACTCTTAGGATCCCAAAAGTATGACTGAGGTTGAGCAAATGGTCTTGGGTTTTTTCCATCTTTACTATCATATCATTGACTTAAACCTCCATCAATTTTCCAATCTCGTCTTTAAACATAAAGTTGATGAGCCGCTGATAAGTTGCCCCAGCATTTTCCAATTCAAAAGGCATAACTAGGAAGCAGTATAACCTATTAGGAACAATAAAAGAGGTTTTATCCCTATCCTCGAGTGCTATGATCTGATGATAGCTTTAAAATGCATCCATCATGCTCAATAATTCACACCCAGCAGTTGAATAAACTAGTAAATCTATCTGAGGCAAGGAGTAAGGATCCTTAGGGCATACTTTATTTAAATCGGTAAAATCATTACACATCCACCACTATCCCTTATTCTTTGGGACTAGGACAACATTACAAAGCCAAGAGGGATACTGAATTTCTACAATATATCCTATATCTAAGAGTTTTCTGACCTCCTCTTCAATGATCTGCGTTCTCTCAGCATTGAACATCTTTATCTTTTGTCTGACCAATTTGTATGAATGGTCAGTGTTGAGGCAGTACACAAT
Organism: Jacaranda copaia; assembly: GCA_014898725.1. Taxonomy (NCBI): domain Eukaryota; kingdom Viridiplantae; phylum Streptophyta; class Magnoliopsida; order Lamiales; family Bignoniaceae; genus Jacaranda; species Jacaranda copaia. The sequence continues at coordinate 205,951 of JACGDI010005563.1, forward strand.
GATGTTGGGGTCAATTCCTTGGAGGTCGAATGACTTTCATGCAAAGATGTTGATATTTTTCCTCAAAATATTGACCATAAGACACTCCAAGTGGGGGCCCAGGTCTATTCTAATGCGAGTTGTCTTGTTGGGGTTCCCTGTTCAAGCTCAATGGTCTTAAACTCTTCGACTGGCTCCACTCTGGTGTCTTCCAACTTCTGCTTCTTGCTGGCCTGTGACTCTTCGAGTTCCACTACAGAGGCATCCCCTGAGGTCTTCAATTGCAGTCAAGTTTTCTGCTCGTTTGACTCAATTAAGATGTTGTAACATCTCTAGGCCTCTTTAAGGTTGCACAAAAGCTCCCCCGTGCCTACTAAGGTCAGAAACTTGACTTTTAGGTGATAAGTAGACACCATGGCACAGAATTCATTGAAAGAAGATCAGCCTATGATGATATTGTAGGCAAATAAGGCATTGACCACCAGATAATTCACCATTAAAGTTTTCTTTTGAGGAGCTTCTCCAAAAGATGTGGATAGGTTGATCGACTCCTCAGGTATGATCTCAAACCCCCCAAATTCAACCAACGATGTGCACACAGGTTTGAACTTTAATTGGCCCATGTTCATTCTCTTTAGAGTGGATAAGAAGATGACATTCATTGTGCTACCATTGTCGATCAAAACCTTCCGCACTTCAAAGTTTGCAATTTCCACAAAACTACCATTGGATAATCTATCTTATGATTGATATTCTTGCCCTCGAGGTAGGCCAAGTTACTGTTGGTGAATGAGATGGGCCCTGCGCTCATCGTAAGGTGGAAAGTTATCTCAATAGGTGAGGATTTATTCAACTCAAGCAAGCCTCCTCTACGTTTACCTCTAGGCAAACTTCCAGTCCCCCTAGTAGGACCTCCTGTGATCATGTCAATTACCCCTCTGATGGGTGGGTTTCTTTTCTTTATCCTCCCTTCTGGGGCTAACCAACCTTTCTCTACGAGAAATCTAATCAGTTTTGCCCCTTTCAGTCTGAGCATCCATGGCTAAGTATTTCTTGAGATGGCCCTGCTTGATCAACCTCTCGATCTCATCTTAGAGGTTGAAGTATTCATCTATGTCATGCCCATTCTATTTGTGGAAGTGGCAATATTTCTTAAATTTCTTCATTACTTTAGTCTCCATCAACTTTCTTGGTTTCTTGAGGAGGTTGTCATGCTGAATGGCGTACAGGACCTCCTTCCTCGGAATATTCAATGGTGTATAGTTGTGGAAATGCTTGATAGGAGATCGACCTCGCTCTTGTACTTTTGGTTGTCTCTTTTTTTCTTTTTCTTCTCAACTTTAGAGGATCTAAACTTTAGCCTATTTATTTTCTCTTGGGTTATGTACCTCTCAGCCAGGTTGAGCAGCTCCTCCATCGACCTGGGATGTTCCCGCACCAATGTATTAATGCACTTCTTGTGTCTGAGCCCCAGGAACAATACATCAATCAGGAACTCAATCCTGGGGTTATCTATTTTGAGGACCTCCATGTTAAATCTAGTGAAGAAATCATAGAAGGACTCCTCCTCGCCCTGCTTGACAGTGTGGAGATGGGTATGGGAAAGTTTTACCTTCCTTCTGCTAGCAAACTAGTGCAAAAACTTATCACACAACTGGTCATAAGAATAAATCAATAATAGTTCAAGCTTCATAAACTAATCTAAAGCAATGCCCGTAAGGTGGTCACCAATATCTTAGCATGGATATACTCGTTGTGCCCATGTAACTGTATCATGTGCCCAAATTACATAAGGTGCTCATTGGGGTCAATGGAGCTATCATACCTCAGCAGACCTATTAAGACCTTTGCATCAACAGTACTGCGCTCATCGATAATATTTTAAATGAAAGGGGACTCTCTCTCCTAATGAGATCTCTGAGAAGCATCCAAGTTAGGTGCTCTGTTGTTATTTTTCCTCAAAATCTCATTAAGATGCCTATTCAACTGTTGGACTTGATGGGATACTTCTTCCCATTTCTCCCGATCTGCCTAGGTGGCATTTTGATTAGGATATGGCCTGACAAGCTTGGCCTGATCACACTGCGGAGCTCAAATAGGTCGAAGTACAAGGTCTGTAGACTCTTTCCTTTCTTTGTGATAGTTGCGCCTAGAATATTTAACCTTATCGTGCTGCATGGCTTGATTAGGTCTGACATGATCTACCAAATCTACTATCTCTTCCAGCACTTCTAGTCACCTTCTCTCTTTCTACGGGCGTATGGGACTGATTTTACATCTGACGGGCGGCTACCCAAATTCTCTGTGGCCGTGGCTATTCTCAGGAGACTTATTCTCTGGAGAGGGAGGCTGTGGAGTGGTACTAGCAGTAGGAGCAGGCACCGTAATGTGTCTATTCAAAGCGGCAGATAGTTAGGCTGAAATTAGAGCTAAAATCTACTCACTTATCAACTGCATTAACTGGGGCATGGTTAGCGTCACCACTTACTCCTGAGGGGCGCTGGTGCCTCGAGTGTGTATACCTTACTAGGGTGGAGGGAGAAGCAGAGAAGTGGACCTCCTATTCTCCTCCTCTTTTTCGGATGCTGCGCTGCATGTGTTTACCATCTTTTCATTGCAATCTCAAAGTTTTCCCATAAACAGCACCAAAACTGATGCCGCTAAAAGTCACTTATAGTAAAAGGATAGTATTTGGGATGGAATCGACCAGGTAGGTCGAGTAGTCCAAGTTATATTTCTCTCGAGGTCTAAGATCTATAACCACAACATACGTTAGATTAGCCAAGGTGCCCATAGCTAAGGCATTCCAACGCTCAAGTTAGTTCTAATTGAGATATAGTAATCGAACAGAAGACTAAGAGCATTGAAAGTTTATAGCGTATTTAGCATTGCCTGGAGTGTGGTTGGCCAAGATGTATTTATAGCCTTCTCCTGAGATGTGATATGTTGGAAGTGCCTAAATTTTATCCTCGCCAGAGGGTTGGTGGTCATTCCATATCCAAATTCCAGTGCTGTTACAAGTGGCTCAATCTCCTATTTTCCAAGGGAATAATACCTCTGTAGATGGCTCTCTGCCAAAGGTGGTGGCAGGGTTGGTGGCAACAACTGTATCGGTAGTCACGTGCCATTAATGCGAAGGCATGCTATCTGTCAGACTAATGAAAGCGGTGGAGATTTAAGTCAGTGTCGGAGTGGGTCCTGAGGTCGATATAGGTCGACCAGACTTGACTGGTCGACCATGGATCCCTGCTGAGTAAGGTTGACTAGATAATTGTTGATGGGCGCTCTGGCCCAAAATTGATGTTGGGCCTGTTGGGCCTACTGAGCTATCCCAATCACTACTGTTAGGGTATAGTTGGTAAAGGTAATGCTATTGAGGGTAAAGATGGTGAGGGGTCTACTTTTGAGGGTGCTAGTGGTGAGGGGATGCTTTTATGCATTTGCATGCAGAAAGTTTGAGTGACATAAATGTGGTCCAATATCAAAGATACATATAAAAGATGAGAAGGTTGGACAAAGACAAAAAGAGAAGATAAAAAGTATTTAAAATATTTATTTTGGCAATGGACCTAGGATAAGAAGAAATGCTAGAAAGCAACAAACTAGCATAAAGAAGAAGTTTGGAATAAAGCAATCCACTACAAGGAAAAATTTAAATAGGCTTGAAATAGATGATGTACATATACAACCATAAGATTTGGCAATATTCTTTGAGGCCCAAGATGTAGATGCAGGTATGTTAAATGAATACATTATAGAAAAAATTGGTGACGAAGAAAATTTGAATGAGAGAGTAATCCATGAAGAAGAAGAACTAATAGCATGTCCATGAACTCAAGTCCAAGAAAGGAACTAACAACATGTCCAATTGATAAGATTTCTCAACTACCTTGATAGTTAGTTGTAGAATTGAGGGTTAGTGGACATTAACAAACTCAATTAAACTAAGAATGCATGCAAGAAGCATTTCATCTAGTTGAACAAGAAGAAAAAGTGGATAAGGCTCTAACACAGGAAAAAATATATATGAACGAAGGAGATATAGTGCTACTAATTAATTAAGGTCAAAGTACTATGCACCAAAAGAGAAATACTATTCAAAATCAACAAACCTTTACGAAATCAATAGGCAAAGCAATCTGCAAAGTTTATTGGTGTTTTTGAAGAAGCCATCAAGTAATCTAAGCTACATGGGAACTATAATCTATTGAAATTGGTAGTACTTCAGAGAAAGACATGCAACAATCCAATCTACATGAGGAATAATAGTCTACAAGAACTAGTGGTACTTTAAAGGTTGTTGAAAAACCTCAGTAAGAATTAGATAATTCCAGTGATGAATTACGAAGAATTAGAATTAAAGAGTGATGAATCAATTGATGGAGTGGACTCAAATGTACTCATTGAGATAATTGAAGATGTTGAGGACTCTTTTGATATTAATTTTTATGCTAATAAGAAAGACATCAAGTAGGGATGGCATAAAAAATGAGAACAATATCAAAGATAAGAAGTAGTAGAAAAATTGAAAATAGATGACGTTTTAATAAAGGGGAATGGGATAGTGTCCAAATAAAAGCAAAGAGATTGGTATACTAACCCAGGGGATAACTTGGAGCTACACAGTCTTCATGGACTAGATCATGACATATCTATGGATCTAACATTTAAGAAAGGGATTAGCATGAAGAATTTTGTACCAGTTGTTGGTTTAAAGTTTACATTTACATAGGCATTTAGAGAAACTCTTACAGATTGATCTGTTAAAATAGCTTCAAGCTACATTATAAGAAAAATATGAGTATAAGAATACAAATTGTGACAATAAAGGATGTACTTGTAGAATCCATGCATTACCTATTTAAGGTTATATTAGATATCAAATTAATACAATTAAAGAAGATCATACACGTGCTAAAGTCTAGGAGAACAACTTTAACTTATCTAAGTATTTTGCAAATAGTATAGAGACGACAATAAGAGATAATCCAGATGTGAGCATCCAAGGCATAGTTAACCTCATAAAAAGAAAATGCAAAGTAGAGGTTGAATATTGGAACATCAGAAGGATTAGGAGAGAGCTATTAAACTTAATAATGGGAAAAGTCAATGTTCAATATGAATAAGTGAGGGATTTTGTTCAAATATTTATGGCATTTAAGAAAGCATCAAAGCAATTTTGAGAAGGAACCAAGATATTGAAATTCTAACTTCTGGAAGGCTTTATTATGGCTTAAAGATACTGAAAGATTGAGTTTTGATGGGCTATAGGTCAATTATAGCTTTAATGGTTGTTTCTTGAAATCACAGCAAAAAAGCCAATTATTAGTAGGCGTAGGGAGAGATCAAAATGAGAAAGTGTTTCCCATTGCCTGGATTCTTGTGAGGGTTGAAAATAGGAAGAATTAAGCATGGTTTTGAAAGAGCTATTGGTTAGCATTGGAGAAATGGGTGGAAATAGATGGATTTTCATTTCAAACAGACATAAGGGTCTTGTAAAAGCTATGTAGACTTAATATGAACATAGATATTGTCTTAAGCATACGTATAACAATTTCATATAAAGCATGGAGATGATAAACTGAGATAATTATTTTGAAATATTGTAAGTGTAGCTAACAAAAGTGAATTTGAAGGTTAAATGAAAATTTAAGTTGGTCTAGAGAAAGTTACTAAGTATGAGATTGCTATAGAATGGTTGACAAAAATTCCTATAGAACATTGGAGTGGAAGCCATTTTCTCAAGTGCATGTTTAATATTTTAGTCAATAATCTTAGTAACATTTTTAATAGTTACATCCTACCTACCAACCCAAGCCAATTATTAGTATGCTAGAGAGGATTAGAAGCAAACTTATGACTAAAGTGCAAATGAAAAGACAAGGAATAGGAACATATCCCATTAATGTTTGTCCTAACATCCTAAAAAAGATTAACAAATGTCAAGTTATTGCTAGAAATTATTTTGCAACATGGTGTGGTAGGAATAAGCATGAAATTGATCACTTTTTAAATAAGCATAGAGTGGATTTTGGGCATAAGGAATGCTTATATGCTATCTTTCAGTTGAAGGGATATCCTTGTATGTCAACATTCATGTTCAACAATTGTTAAAGAAAGGAAAGTGTTAGAAAACTTTGTCAATAATTGCTATAAGAAAGAGAGTTATTTGGTTACACATAGCAATATGATTCATGTTACTCCTTATAAGAATAAGTATACCTCATCCATTGTTAAT
>JACGDI010005563.1:212217-258828 GCA_014898725.1 Jacaranda copaia
CAAAAAAAAAAAGTGAATAAAGGAATATTAAAGAAGTTGGATCATAGGCTTCAAAGTCAACAAAAAATGCCTCACTTCTTGAAATTGCTTTAAGAAAAGACAAAATAAAGAGACTTATACAAATCTCACACATCCTAAGTATAAATTCTATAAGGTGATGACAATTTTTGAAAAATTATACTATTGCTATTTATTTTAAAGCTCATGAATGTCTGCATGAGAACAGGTTTTTTCATTCTATGGCAAACTGAATAAGTTCAAAATAGTAAACATATACAGCAAATAGAACACTTACATTAGCAATTGAATCCCATACATGTATGCATTCAAACAATATTCTTAAGTAAGTACATAACAAGTTTTTTTTAGTTGTATATATACCATGTGATATCTTTTAACTTCATATTTTTAGACTGCCATAATTAGTGAAAATGCTATTGACAAACCCTTACAAGATCAATGACCTCAAGTTTCAAATCCAAATCAAGAAAAGGTATTAACCACATGAACATATCTATAAGACTTTAGATCTATTCAACATGTTATCCTATGTAATATTGTATTTATTTGTTATGTTGCTTAAGGGTTGCTTATACAATGGAAGTTGAATGCAGCTTAGTTGGATGCAAAAGGAAAAAGACCACTAAAGCTTTACCTTCACCTACAGTACCAACTATAATCTACCTACCCTAGATATACAATATGTTGGACCTAATATAGGTCCATGTGTACCTATTGCAGAGCAAAACACACCAACAAATAACCAACTTCAAGGAGATAACAGGAGAAAAATAAGATAGAAATAGAAGGCCACGGATTACTGATGTATTCACAAGTATCGAGATAAGGAAAAGAGTGTAGAGGCTATGATAAATGAAGAAAGAAAAATAAGTATTCATTGACAAGTTTTTTAATTGTTAATTAATGTTGAGTTATTTTTTGTCTATGCCATTGTTGTTGTTGATAATGATGTTCATATATATAATTTTAGGTTTTTGTCTATACTTTTGGTTGTTGATGATGGTGTGCACTATAAGGCTAGCTATTTTTGGATATGCATCATTTTCTATTGTTGATAATGTTATTGAAGTCCTGTGTAGAGTTTTTGTATGTTGAAATAATCACACAATTATACGTAGAATATCATAGTGCAAGTTATCCTTCAATTTATCTGTTACTCTTTTATTATTTTCAAAGCAATGATATATTAATATACTCCATGTTCTAGATTTATAGTGGATTTCAATTGAGATTTGGCATAGCTTAATTGAGTTTAAATTTAGGTGGATTCAGTTTAATATGTAAATGTTGGAGGGTGGCATAAATACAACTAGGGGAACGACTTGATGAGGTTTATGTGGCTAGGGGTTGCTTGGCCCTTTGATTTTACACATGTGTTCCATCCCCTTTCTAAAAGATTACATCAATAATTAATGCAAACCCCACACACCACTAGATTTATATCTTCCTTAACTTTCAAGCTTATGAGTAAAGTAAACATTTAGATTGTTTTCTATATTTTGGGGTGTTTTCATAGGGTGGTTAAAAGGGCCTATTTATTTTACTTTTAAAGGTTGCATGACCAGTTTCAATATACCAATTGGAGAAAAAGAAAAATAACAAATAAAAATATTCATTTAGAAACTAGAATTTTTTTCCTTCAAACTATATGAATGACATTGGAAAGAACATTGAAAATGAAAATAACATCCAAAAGAAATTAAGAAACTACGTTTAAAATAAACAAAAAAAGATCAAGTACCACTAATATTGTTCATAGAGAGGTAATATACATTTAACTTATCTCAATGCTTCAATAGTAGAATAATCACAATAACAATGAATAATGCCAAGTGAATCTATGAAACATGTATGTAAGTCCTATTTTTACAATTTTCTACTACTGGAATAGCATACATAACTAAAGAAATGCCTTCATTGTATATTGGGTTTTCCTTCAATTCCCCTTCTTTGCAATATCTATGGACTAGAGGAGCAACTAGAATGACTGTAAAAACCATTTAACATTGACCGAATTACATAACTAAAAAAATTCACAAACTTGATTTGAACAATTGTAGTAAAGTCTCCCCTTTGAGGGCTTTGTTTTATGTTTAACCACCCTAAAGGTAGATCTTGCATTACACTCACATATAGGCGGGGAGCTGAATCTCAAATTCAGAGTATGTTTCATAGCTTGTTTTTTGCTATGGCTCATACTGCCAAAGCTTGTGGCCATTTCTTTTTTCACTCAAATAGAGAGAGAATAAAATAGAAATGTGTATTCATATACCAAATACAAATAAGAGAGAAAGGAGAAATAAAAAATGAATGTGGAAAATAAAACTTCAAATATGAACTTTTTTAGTTTAAGTTCACTTAAAAAAAGGATATTTTAGATAATTCGTACCATCAAATGCACCAAGTTGCATTTTTCATGCATGTTATGCTTTTAGAGGTTCTCTGTTACGTCACGAGTTGCTTATCAAACTCCATTTTTTTCACAAGGAGTTATTAGATAATTATGAATTTCACATGTGGATAATATATTTGTAACCCTTTAGAGAAGTCTTAAGAGTATGTGATAAGAGAATTTAAGTTGCATAAATTAAAAAATGAGGAAATAAGGTGACAACCAAGTTTAAAATTGTATGGTGTCCTTGGAGAACTTATACAGCTCCATTACATAATTTTTTGATATTTCAAATCAAGCCACTAATTGAATTCATGCATCTCTATTGCATAGTTTTCTTGCCTTTCAAATCAAGACATTAGTAGCTAAACATACTTGTGTTAGAGTTGACAAGATTAAAGAGGCTAGTGCTAGATGGATGTCTAGTAAACTAGATCAATGTTTTGAGAGAAAACCATGGAATGAAATGCACAAGGTTGAGAAATGAAGAGATATGCAATTGTGTATAGTGAAATGAAAGGTAAAAGATGTTGGTGAAGGTAGCCACACATAATCTTATATCATATTACTTGCCTGTACTGAAATTTTGAGGCAAAAGAATAATGAAAATGTTGTTGAAATCTACTATCACTTGGTGGGGGAAAAGAATTACATGGAGAATAAGTTGAAAGTATAGGTAGGACACCTGTACTTAGAAAGATTTTTAGAGGTTTAGATGTACTGAATAAAGGGTATTTGGGTAGTTGTGGTTCTTCTTTAGGATTTGCAAGTATCATCTAAAAGTACCTTTTAAGGTGTGCTCTTTGTCGTAGTAGGGTTAGATAGATAATGGCCTTTGTCTAGTAGCCTTTATAGTTGTATAGACTAAATACAAAAACTCTTAGGGCTTCTTTTTCATGTGCTTGGAAGAATTTCTTGGTAGAGACATAGTGATGTACAATGATGCACATGGTGTGGTGGAGATTGATTTTGCAACTGTTCTCCCTCCATCACTCAAAAAACTACTGGGGAGACCTAGGAAAAATCAAAGGAAGAAGGTTAGAGAGTTGTCAAATGTGATAGATAGTAAAATGTCTAATACCTTAAAGTGTCGCAAGTGTTTACAACAAGAGAACCTATCATAAGATACCTATAAAGAAAAGATATATGCAAAAAATAAGAGGAAAAAGACTTGTTAACTAGGTTGTTGTAATTCATTTGTTAACTAGGTTATTATAAAACATTCTTTCTCTGATTCCGTACTTTTTTTAGACTAGTTCATTCTATCATATTTCTCGTAGTTCATTCTTTCTTTCATCTTTAATTTGTATTTCAAGATGACATGCTTCTAGCTCAAATGTTCAGACTAAGAGGGGAAAAAAGGATAGGAGCTATCAAGTTTTGATGTTTCTTGTCCACAAGCATTTACTATTGCTCTGTTGTTGAAGGAAATGATAGCTTGTTGGACAAGATAGACATGATGTTGTTGTTGCTAGAGATGGATGTTTTCTTGGTCATGATACTAATTTTTATGATGGGTTTTATGCAACTTTTGATGAAATTATGGTAGCGTAAGTGGAGTTGGAGGTTGTGATAATGACAAAGTTGGAGGCTATGATAATATTAGAGTTGGAAAAGATGGTGAGATTGATGATGCAGGAGTTCATAGAGCTACTAGTGTTAGAGTTTGAGGAGATTTAAGACTAGTTATTTATCATTATTTTTTGTGTTGACATTATGAACAATTCATTACTAAAGTAAAAAATTGTTCACTGTTATTAATGTTTTTGTGCAGTTGATGATTTTCTATAGCTTTAAAAAGGAGATGCTGCTACTAGACAATTGTGATACTGCTAAAAATTAACTATAAGGGGCAATTTAGTACATTGACTAAAAGTGACATTAAACCTAAAATTAATAAGCTAAGTAAAATGACTGGAGAGCCCAATGAACAAGTTATGCCCATAAAGAAATATAGAAAAAACCTAATAGGCTTATAACCATAACAATCTTCTCATAAGTGCTAGAAGGTTTTGTTCTCCCCAAAAAGATCCAAATGAAAAATTGATTCTAGACAAGATATTGCTTGCCCTTCTCCATCTCACCAAGGAGATACTTTTTGCTCCAATCAAAACCCACTCAACACATTCTTGTACATACAAGAGTTTAGACATATTCTTTGGTATTGCGACCATCTGAAGGAGTAGAAAATATGTACCACCTAATAGTCACCGCTTTCCCAAGGTGTAGTCCACTTTATTCAGTGATCCTAGCATATGTACTCCTATAATGGGACAAAGATATCCCAACCACCAAAGTTCAATAGTACCATGGACCGCTAAGAGCACCTAGAAAACTTCCTAGCAAAGATAAAGCTTTACAATACAAGCAAAACTGCAAACTATAAGCTTTTTCATACCACTTTCACTAAGAATTCCCTAATGTGGTTTAACCAAATGCCTTAGGATCTATTACTATGTGGGAAGTGTAAGCCCAGCTTTTCCTTTAGAATTTCTCCATTAACCACAATTACCCCAAAATGATAGTTTATCTACCCCTTATCAAGTAATAGGATAGAGAGTCCCAAAGAATCTACCTTAATCGCTTTGTCCAAGCCATCCATAAAATCTCTCATGTCAACTAAGAGCTCCTTCTCAGTATCATCTAATTGAACTTAATGAAAATAATAGTGAGGTAAAGATCCATTCTCCATAGAAAATTAAAATGTAAAATGTAACTTGCATCAACACTCCCGTAGATCTAGATTATGCCATAATTGAAGATTTTAGGTCAAGAGGAAGTACCCTAATTGATTTACACAAAATCAAATTGGAGATATTCCAATTAAAGCATTTCTAAAAAGGGTCTTCCACTCTTTTCTCTTGTGTTCTCATTTTTCTCCTTTGGTCATCTAAAGCAACTATTTTTAGCCTCAAAATGACCTCCAAATCATGGAAAAACAACAATAAAAATTGGCCACCAAGTCTCCTTCAATCACAGCTTGAATCACCTCAGGACACTTTTTTCAAGTGGACCTTTTTGTTCACCAACAATTGAGCACTCCAAGTCTAGTGCCTCTAAAGGTATCCACACACCTATCAGACTCTAGACTCTCTATTCAAGTGTCACACAAAGAATAGAGACAAAGGGAGGTGTAGATGGTGTGAGGGAGTTTGGAAAAGAGAGTGTTGGAGAGAATCTAGGATGGGTGGTTTTCTCAACATATGACTTAAATTTTGGGAGAAAAATTAAAAACTAATGGCTAGCCATATGGTGTGATCTTAGGGTATTTATAAAGTATGATGGGTGCATCTAGAAGCACCCCTCACATACTCCTCACGCTTTGCCCATTCGCATGCCAAGTGTGATTCTAATTTTTACTAATTAAAATTTAATTTCAATTAGGAAATTAACCACCTAATATTGAAATGGACACTTCCATTTTTATTTTCTCTTTAGAACTAGATTCTCCAATTAATTAAAGTAATTCCTTAATTGAACTAAATCAACTTAAATCATTAAGTTGACTAGACTAATTAAATTATCACATGTCTCTAATTGAATTAACTTCTTAATTTAATTGGTCTAATTTAACTTTTTAAATTATTTGATTAATGTAACACTCTAAATTAATCAAGCTATTGTGACCAATTCTTAATTAGTCAATTTGGTCTCATCCAAACTTGACCAATTAAATTAAATAACTCCTTAGATAATTTTTTCAATTTCAATTAGAGTGCTCTAAGCTTTTGTGTGACCCTTTAGAGTCACCAATTAATTAGACATAGGTTGACAACTCTTTGTGATTTAGTGAATATCAAGTATTTTGGTTAGTCTCAACTTATTTAAACTAATTCCTCTATGAATTAATCTCTATTAACTGAAGTATACACTATCTTCATAGGCAATGTCTAGCACAAGCCTGTGGAGGCCAACCAATTGAATGAATTAATCTTAGGTGAACCTTTTCTGCTTACAATAGCTATGTAAATACAATCCTTCTATTTTCTATCTCAAAAGAGTCGTAGGACAAGATATTTGCCAATTCTCTAATAGCCTTGATAGCTATTTCTATTCTTAATGTTCAATTCCTATTTATGACGTCATCTTTCAAAAACTCCTTTCCCAAATTATCATACTACCTTTCGCAAAGATTTCTTGGAATTGATCATCTTAAAATATGTAGGATGTCAACCTGTTCTTCACAAGTAGACAAAAACAATCCCATTTTAGAACTTACCAATCTCCACACTTAAGTAGCTTGTGCTCAACCTAAGCTCCAGGTGACTTGCTACATCGTTAGAGCAAAATCAAAGTATAAGGACCTAATTACAAGTTTCCTGTGAAACCTCAAGTTAAAGGACTAATAATATGCACTATCGCAACTAGAGAATTTTCCATTGCCGATATGCCACTACAGCTGTCTCATGGATTCTCTAGGCAAGTCGTCAATTAACTTGTTCTCTAACAAGCATCCATATCTTACATAGATTGCCCATGAAATGGTGTAATATCCAACTCTTTAAAATATGCATCGTTAGTATAAGTCTATCAAAATTTTAGATACCTCATCGCTTAAAATTCTATAACATAGATCATTTAAAATCATGACTATAAAGACTTATTTCATAATCACCATCATATTCTTGACAAAGTCCTGTAGTCTTGTATGATATAGGGGCTTCAACCAGATGCATGTGAAGAAACATAAATGTATAAGATAAAGATTACTATTTTATAAAGTATCATTTAATCAAGATTGTATCACAAATGGAGTAGTTTTACACACCAATCTAATTAATTGTGAGGCACTATTCCAACACTTAAAGCACCTCAAATTTGAGAATCAATTGCTAGAACACTACATACTACATTGGATGAGCTCTTCATATGTGTTAAGAGGTATACGCATATAAGATACCGCAATTCCTTAGGAAGCTCCTAAGCAACAAACACGTGATGAGTGGAGAAACAACAATAAGAGGCTAGGGATTTGAGATGCATCCCTTCTCACGTGTTGTCCATATACGCATCCTTTACTGTGTTCTAGATAAAAATCTTAGTAATAGCATTACAATGCAGTCTTATTCAATAATATACACAAACAATCCCAGCATATCCAAAGAAGTTAACTTTAGACAAATGGTGTTACTTTTGCTATATAGGTGGACACACCATAGATAAGTATTGCAATTTGAAAGATGAAATCAAAAAATTGATTCAAAAGGGATACCTCAAGGATTACATAACTCAAAAGGTGTCTTGCCTAAAGAAAGGATTGCTTCTAGAAGAGAGTGAAAATTAAAGGTAGAGGTCGGACGACCAGCCATATCCCAAAGAACACTAATGCCAATTTGACCTCGATAATTCCCCACAATAGAAGTCATCTTAGTGATAGCTACAGAGCCATTTGGAGAAGACTCTTCTAATATGATAAAAGTGCTAACACATCAGCTAGGCAAGTGCAAGCTCATAAAGTCAATCCCATGTTAGGGATATTCAAAGTACACCCACCTGTACATTACATCACCTTTAGGGAAGAGGACATAGAACTCGAAAGCTAGGGTCATACTAATATACTAGTAATCTCGATCTCCCCTGCTAATTTTTAGGTCAATAAGTAAATTAGGTAAAAAAGATACTTCTGGACAGTGGTAGTTCAACTGACATCCTATTCCATAGTGCATTCCTCCAGCTCGAAGTGCATAAAGATCTAGATGATCTACACCTCCTGATGGGATTCATAGGCCCCAAAGAAGCACTCAAGGATATAGCTCTGCCTTTTTTCTTAACACTCACCCAGGAAAGGAGATAAAGATTTTGTGAAAACTTCATCAACAAACATTGCAATTTTATGAAGGCCAACCTTAAATCTATTTTAAGTTGTAATCTCTACACACCACTTGAAGATAAAGTTCCCCACACCAAATGAAAATAGGGAAATAGTAGATGATTTGAAAGCAAACAAAGAATGTTACACTAGCATTCCAAAGAGTGTAAAGTCTCCCACTTCCTAGGAAAATCAAGTAAAAGGCCCACAAAGAAAGTAAAAAGAGGATAAAAGCAAAGGTGTCATGCAAGACATGGGCTTTGTGGAAGCATGTAAATCGTAAGAGGTTCTTGACAATGATTCAAATGTGTCACTGTTGATGCTCCCTAGGTAAATGGCTACTGATGTGGTAGCCATTAGGTGTAAATTCACTATATAAGCTACTGGGTACGCAGTACTAACATAAGTCCACTATAGACCCTTAGGCAAGTACATTGTAGTTACTCTAAAAAGGTCTACCATTGGATTCCCTTAAGAATACGTGGCAACCTTTAGGAAAGCCTACTTTTGGCTCTCTCTAGGAGTATGTGACAACCTCTAAAAAAGGCTATTATTAGCCCCCTTGAGAATACATGGCGACCTCTAAAAAGGCTCACTATAGGCTTCCCTTAAAAGTACATGGCAACTTCTAAAAAAAACCATTATAAACTCCACTCAGGAGTACATAACAACCCCTTTAGGGAAGCTCACTAAGAAGCCCTTTGAAGGGCACATATGCAACTAAAAAAAAAAGTTCTACCTCCAATCCTCATGAGGAGGAAGGTGGCAATATCAACACTTAAAAGAAGTCTAGCGACTCGACAAGTTACTATGCACTTATTACAAAGTCTCCTAAAAAACCCATAAGCACGCCCTTCTTCATCAAGTTACTTAAACTTTATATTAGTGACTATGCAACTCAAGCACAAAATCAAGAAAGACTTTGCCTCATAAAAAGTGAATTAATGGTGATGAAAGGGGGGCTCCACACCTCCCTAAAATAATTCTATTACATATTACTCTTGCAACTATAACAGTCACTTAAAACTTATAAAATTCACTAAAATTATCACATGACTTTACCAGACAAATTTTCTAAGTCCCCAAACAATCAACAACAACACCACACCATCAATAAGCTTGTCAAAGACTTATTCAAAAGGAAAAAAAATAAAGAAAAACCCCACAATAGGCATCCCGCGTAGGCACCCGAGTCCAACTATTTTCCTATGTACTTAAGGATGGTGTCATTGTGTCTCCTACTACTCAACTATCAAATTACAAGTATGCAAAATCAATAATCATTCGATTGGCCAAGTACTCACATAAACCCAAATAAATAAAAGTAGATAAACTTTATTAAAACTAAATGAAAATGGCAAAGAAGATGTTCAATCAATACTTGGCCTTAAAAAGTACAAAACAAGGTAAAGGAAAAACATACAAAGCACTATTGAAGTTAACTAGAAAATGTTAAGTAATGACAAAGTCCTAAACATGAATTCTACTTGCTACTACTATCCTAAGTAAAACATTTTCATTCTTGCAGAGTTGTTTCTACTGGCTCCTCCACCATAGTCTCTACCCCAGCTTCAGAACCTTTCTTAGGCTCTGCAACAGTGAGGATGATTGGGATGGTAGGCTCTAACATCAACAAGTCTTTTGTGGGATGCCACTGAGACCCGCTCAGAATATAGAGACAAATCTTAAGAGCCTAGATTGCTATCGCCTCCAATTCAACTAGTTCAAAGAACTTATTAGAACCCTCAAACTCCTTGACCTCTTCTTATGAACAACATTTATGAGGGTCCTTTCAGTAGAAGAATTTATGAACTTCACCCCACTCTTCACCTCTTTTGCATACCTTGCCTTCAAGTGCTCATACTCCTTTAGCAAATTAGTTAGCTCCTTTTCTTTTTGATTCCACTGCTTAAAGCTTCAACAGCCTCTTCCTTAAAGTACTTTACCATTTCTATAGCTCCTTTTAATTAGTAAGACACCTGCTCAACCAACTTCCACCCATGCACTCCAAAAATACAAAAAATATTTAAAAGTCATAAATCATTATGGTATTATAAAAAGGATAAAAAAATATTATAAAAATCAATCACAATAATAAAATAAACTTGTGCCTAGGCAAAGTTGCCAGCATCTATCTTAGTCAATTGAGAATAACTTCAATTTTCCATAGCCATACTCATTTACTATGCCTTGCATGAGATCAGCATTAAGAGCAGTCTCATCCATATCTTAGTGGAAATCTATGCCACAACTCTACTGCAAGCCATAGTGGAAAAGTCCATTGCCCTCACCTACGTGAAAAAGACAAATAGTCTGCACACAAGTGTTGGATCCACAATCATATTTTTCCACAGGACTAGAAAGCAACACCTCAAACTCGTCATTTACAATAGTTGCACACGCCACCTATTTCGATGGAATGTGCATCTCGCTTGATTGTACCTTAGATAATTCCTTCCTAATGGTATCTCACTATAATGTCACTCCACAACACATCTTCCATGCATTCCTCCTTTTACTCTCCAAGCATAAATCCTACAAAAATTAATTTTCTTTCTTAACCAGAAAGGATGGAAAATAAAGTCATAATACAAAGAATGTATGAAAATATGAACAAGCAAGCAAATATTTGCAAGCGGAAGCTATATATCAAAAAGTAAAATATGCCAAGTACCAGCCAAAAACATAGACAAAGTAAAAAATTATCCATACCGAAAATTATCTATGAGTACCCAAAAAATGGGGGTAATAGGCCTTATTTTCTCTACACAATAAAATATGGGTAATTATTCTCGCCACCTAATTACCCACCACATTTTAACCTAACCAGTAGGTGACCTTAAGTAACCATATTATATATATATATATATATATTAAATTTTTTCTACAATTCTCATAATTATTTTTGAGGATATAATGCCTTTTTCTATGACATCAATAATGTTTAAGTGGTTTTTAAACTTTTAGTTTAAAACACTTTTGACATATAATGAGTTTTAAATTTTGAACTTTGAAATGTAATGTGATTTATATTTGATAGATGTTTAAATATTTAAGTTCTAGTTTTCAAACTAAGACATTTGACATGTTTTAAATACTTGTCAATATAGTATTTGAAACTTGTAGCGACTTTTACTAATTTTGTTTAGGTAATATTTGAATAATATTATATAAATTGGAAAAAACATATTAATTGACCTCTAGATATAAAAAATAAAAATTTATTATAGATATTAGTGGGTTGCTCATTACCCATAGTCAAGTTAATTTGGCACTCCTCACACCCCAAGCAAATTATGATAGCTATCCAAATTTATTGGCAAGTCCAACTAACTCAAATACTATCAAAACCCCACAAAAGTTATGAAAAAGTTAGGAATGAATTAGCTCAAATACTAGCTGTAACATTGCATTATATTCAACTAAAGAGGGCTTGAAGGAAGTGAAAATCCACTAGGAAAATAAACGCTGAAAGTAGTAAATACCCTCTAGAAGGCTGCATTAAGTTGTCTTGGGACAAAGGAATGATGAATTTAAACTCGTCAGAAACACACATCTTATGCCTCAAGACATCTAATTCCTCCGGTCCAAGTAAACACTTAATTTCCAGCACCTTAGCAAAGCTACTCTCCATAGTAGGAATGCCTTCATATTCCTCATTCGAAAAACCCTCCTTTTAAAAATTATAACTAGATGATGACAATAACTCACTATCTCTACCCTTACTATGAGACTTCTGAGACTCTTCAAAATTTTCTGGGGTCTAAACTGATAGCAAATTTGATGGAAGACTAACATATGCTGCGACACCATGAGAAAGATGATCCCTATAAACACAAACCAATCCTGGCACCCATAGGAGCCTATGTCTATCGCACTACAAGCACCCAAGGATGACACCCTATCCACTCTACGCATCCTATGGGTGCCTGCAGCTAGCACCCCGTGGGTGCCAATCCCAAGTGCCATGAGGGTGACTTAGGCAATTGCCCATAAGGACTTGTTCCTAAATGCCTTTTTGAGCTCCTCACAAGCTTACACAAGCAATTGCTCAACGTTGCAATCACCAACAATGAGACCTCCACCACGACTCCACTCTTTCTTGTTTGATCATTTGTAGACTCGTTGTCTAAGATGGAATTTTCTTTATTTTTGCTAACTTCTTACATGCCAACAAGGTCATTTTTATGGAGCACTTCTTGGAAATCTTTAAAACTTTGAGACCTACTTAACCTTAACCTAAATAGATGTTAAAAATTTACAGACACCTCACTCAAGAATAATTATTGGTTTAATAAAACTTCTCTTTGACAAATTAAAATAAAAAAATTTAAAAAATTCAATGTATAATATATTTTTAATATGGAATTAAAATTTTCCAATCAAAAATAGAAGATTTAATGGCACTGCTAAAAATTGACTATAAAGACAATTTGCTAAATTGACTAAAAATATATTAAACTTGAAATTAATTAACTAAGTAATAGAGCAAGAGAGCTCAAAAGATAAGTTAAGCCCATAAAGAATGGCAAAAAAAGTATTAATAGGCCTAAACCCATCAAAACTAAAAATTATAAATACCGAGCCACAGAGAGAGTTTGGACATAAAAAATCATTTGCAAAATTTCTCAAAGTTGAAGAACTTTCGAGAAGAGAAGATCTATCTACTCGTGTTCTGAAAAAAACAAATCAATACACTGATGTCTACTGCAAAGAACCTCGCTCTATTTTCAAGCAAGATCAAATTGTTATGAAATTATATGGATTGATTTGATATGTGTGAAGAAAATTTTTGGGTGCTGGTGATGCTTTTGGTTTATGCTGATATATGCAGAATTTTCTTTTTTTATTTCCTAATGGTCATTCTGGTTCATGGTGCTGAAAGTATCTGTGTTGACTGAATTTGCAGTGCTGAAAGGATGTGTAATGGAGGTGCTTGCAGATCGTTAAAGTAATAAGTAGTGGTATTCAAATCCAAACCAAACAAAATAAAATCGACCATGCAATCCAAACTAAATCGAAAGTCCATAACAATGGACTATTTCAAATTAGTTTGGACTTAATTTTTTCTTAACTGGTTGGTTTTGATTGGCTATTGTTTTCACTCTTAGAAATCAATCTAATCAAAATCAAACCAACTTTTTATATAGTAATAATATAAAGAAAACACCTTAAATATAAAATACTATAAATAAACTAAAATAAAATATAATATAGATAAAATAACCTAAAGCCGATGTTTAACTTTCATAATTGCTTGTTTGGAAGTTAATTCTTGAAACTTTATGGATTTATTATATCAGCTTCAGTCTTCATGAACTATTATTGGTTGTTTGATGTTTTTATCATTAGCGTTGAATTGTATAGTTTATATTGTTATCTTTTATGTATTATTATTATTATTATAAACTTATAATTAATAGTTTAGATATTCTTATAGAATTTAATTTCACAAGGTTAATATTAATCTCAATATTGATCAAATTGTCAAGAAAATAAGTTGAATTACAACTGTCAAATGGACATTAGAAATTGATTAATTATATTGATTAGATTGCTAATAATAAATTATTAGATAATTCTAGTTGAAAATCTTACTCAAAAAAGTCAATTAATTGATCAAATCCAAATCAATTGAAAGTGAATTAGATTTGATCAAATTTACAAAAAGAATCAAATAGATCCAATATATAAATTGAATTAATTAATTTTTTGTCCCAAAATTAATTAAAATTAAACGGAGACCACACAAGAAGGATGAATGTATTGTGAACTTTATACAAACGAATGCATTACTCATATTACATTTGTTTGATAGGGATCTATGTAACATTATAAGAAAGGGAGAGAATAACATTCGAAATCATACTATAGATTAGTCCAGCCCATATGAAATTAACATTGCAAGTTTCATTAGTCACAATTAGGTCCTCCCATGCATAATAAATAACATAAGAGCATTTTCTTCTTACAAAACAATCAACACATAAAGTCAATCAACTCGAGCAAAATTGAATTTTCAAACATTAGTTTAAATAATAAATGGATCTCCTTGTAAATAAATAATTGTAAACCCCAAAAGAGGAAATATAACTTCCACAACCACCTGGACTATCCATATTTACGCCAAACTTCAAGAGATGTCATAATTATGATATAAAGCAAAGAAGCATGTACATATTGATATATATATATATATATATATAAATACATGTACTCGAAAACCTTTTTCCTCTTGCCATCAAAATGAACAGACTGCGAGCACCCAATATACGCATTAGCCATTAAGGATCCATGAAGCATGTACACACAGCTCTCGCAAATTCTCTAAGGGCACCGAAAATAAGCTTTTTGCTCCCCAAGTGAGCAACTTGTAGCCGATTTAACTTTATCTCTACAAGGTAGAGTGAGTAGTATCATTTCACCAAAACTATAATGAAGGCCCGTCGGATCCCACCATCATAAATATTTATATTTATTTTCCTTCACGCTGAATCCTGCTCTGCTATTTCCCACTGTTCAATGGATGATTTTGTAGATTTCAGGGAAAACAAATAAAGAAAGAAAGAAAGAAAGAAATAATAAGTGATGGTTAGAAGGATTTATGATTAATCAAGCGCTGCTTTGTTTCTCCTGCCAATAGGCTTAGGTAGGCCATCAAAAATAGGCATGGCTGCAGAAGAAAAGGCCTGAAAATCTGGTTTCAAACTCCACTTCGATGCTGCTGGCCATATCAATGACAATGCCCCATTATCTGAATCCTGCAAACTTGATGCACTTGATGACTTTCTTACTCCATTAACGGTGTCAGCGAGAAAAGAATCACCCAAATTTATAGGAATTAGGTTCGGACCACTAGATTCACCATCGACTGCTCCTCGGCTGGCTGACTTGGGCCTGAGAGCCAAGCCTTTGCCTGTAATTGCTGAAACGGCACCGCTATTACTGTTTTCCTCTTTCAGTAGCATTTCTGGAGGGCAAGACATAAAATCAGCATCAGACTTTTGACGCCTTCTCAACAGCTTCTCAATCCATTTACCGGAGCTACTCTCTTCATCTTCTTGCGACAAAAGGGAATCAAGCAGACCACCATTGGCTGACACTAAACCATTAGCAACACTTTTTGATTTTCTATGATGACTCAGTGGTAGATTAGAAAGAGGTGTCGACGTGGAAATTGGTCCATCCTCTAGATAATGACCTCCTCCATTCCGGTACACAGCCATTTCAAAACCTTCGGCGGCAGTTTGTTGATCTTCTTGTCTGAGACCATAATAACCTTGTAAGCTGCTCATGGCTGGAGAGACTTTCCGCTCTGAAGAAGATTTTAATTTCAATGACTGAAATGAATCAAATAAATCGGAATGCCTACGGTGGGATGAGATTTGCTCAGAGCAGCCTGGCCTGCAATATATTAGAGTAAACCACTTTATGAACCTCTTCATTTATTATTTATCATACCTATCTGGTGGAGTAGGGGGAGGAAAAGATTCTGACTTACACAGAATCAGGATGTATGATTAGAGCCTCTCAAACTCAGACAAAATCATTAACGAGAGGAAAAAGGAAGAGCTCCAATAAAAATGACATATAACAAGACCAATTCTACCTTTTGTGAAAAAATTAACAAAAGTTTGTATCAATTAGAAATCTTCTTAAATAAAAAATTTGTAGCGATTAGAAATCTCCCTAACATTCAGTGTAAATGATTTCCAATCAATCACTAAGTCCAGTCAACCCTGTATCTCACATATTAATAGAAAATTTGCAGGAAAAATGTAATAGGCCAGAGTAAGAATTACATGACCAACTGATAAGCAATCTCATTTCGATACTAACTCAAAAACTGTAAATGATAGTTACCTGCTAGCAATAACTATTTTTAGGTCCCATGCACGTCACATAAGAGTCCAATCTAAATTGATTAGAAGTAAACTAAAATCCCTTGATGGTGTATTTCCTTACAATTTTTTGGCTGATAAAGGGTTCAAATTGTATAGTACATATTCCATGCAATCCTCAAATACTCAAAAGAGGGGAAAAAAGAAAGAAAGAAAGGAAGTACACCCCAAAAGAAGACAACAGCCATGTACTGGATAAATGGCCCACAGCTTATTGACTCATCAACATAAAAGAATCAACTGACTTAGCCCAACGATGCAAAAAGATAAAAATCATACTTATAGATGTACGCTTCAATGTTGCAACTGCAATTTAGTTTCAAGATTTGACTTATGACTTTGTCAAAGAGTTGGTTATTTAGGAAATGACCATCAAATTGAGGCCTTGAACCTTACTTTGCATCAATTACTATCAACTGCATACACTTAAAAAGCCAAAATAGTTCAGCTTGTAACATCAGTGTACCAAGCCAACTAGTCATTTAGGTATAATAGACTCATTTAGCTATAGGGGATTCAAGTAATTGTAAACAAGGAAACCACCTTAGAGACATTTTATGCCTGTGGGTACAGTGATTGATTTAGGATGCTCTATTGTGCTAACTATTTCAAGTGTATGCAACCATAGCACTTGCAACAAATATGACTATGACCACACCCAACTCGGACATCTAAGCTGAGACCAATTATCTGGCAAGTCATGGTAATTTAAAAGATAAGCCTCTATGCCATATCCAACTAGACTAGCCACACTCAAATTAGCTGCAGCTTGACTAAGCTCAGTTCTAAGAAAAGAAGAGGGGATGGGGAAGTGACAAAATCAAAATAGATCACAAAAAGTGGGTTTCCAACTGCAAAAACAGGCTTCTGGATAGGGACAGCTTGCATCAAAACAAAAAGGTCAGATAGACTAATATTATTCTAAGAAGTTGAAGAAAAAAGATATCTGCTGACCAGTTTCAGTTTCTAGTCTTGCCAAGTTAAATTCATTCCCATAGACTTAAACGTCATAATTAATTTACAATGAGTCTCAAAACCTCTCTATCAACACCAACAAGATAGAGTATAAAAAATACAATGATTTTAATAAATTAAACCAACAGCATAAAGTATCCTTTTTTCTGATGAACAACTTTTTCAGAATATTCCAGTTGGCACTCAAAGTATCGAAAGGAGAACAGAAAAACTAGACAGTATAGTCAGAAGAGAATGAAACTGACTTACCGTTGAGGAGTGTTGTGACCATTGCACAAGCTGGGAGAAGGAGGATGCCTCCCTGGCAAGGGTATTTGGAGCGTCTTCAGAGCAAACATTTGGAGATCCGTCACCAACCCATTTAACCTCTTTATATCTGCCACCTAACCCCAGCACAAAATCAATATATACACAAATATCAGCTATCTCATAACTGCAACATAGTAAAGAGAAGGGCAGCCGGGTTTACTAGACAACAAAGATATCAACATATTTATTTCATCTTGCTAATATTTAGAACCTTCAACTAAATTTGAATTTGAGAAAAAGCCAACTGTCTCAGTCAATAACAGAGATTGAAGCAATAAAAATAAACCTGCGTTGCTCAACCAGAGTAAGAAAACAAGCTAAAATTACCACTTTTTCTTTTAAAAAAAATTAATGATGAACCGACAAAAGGAATAAAACAGTTATTAGCAGTATAATCCTTAGCCAGATAGAAATAAACAAAAATTGAAACCCATAATATAGAATTGAAAACGCAAAAACAAACATGAATTAGGCTGCTAGTCCAATGCCTGAACTAGAAACAAAACACAGGCAGTTTTTGGATAGAGAGAGAGAGAGAGAGAGAGAATTAAATGGAGAAAAAAATGTGTAATAATCTGTACCTCAACACCGTACTTAATGGCGACGCCGGCGAGGGTATCGAATTTGGACACAGTGTGTAGTATGTAATTCACTCCACCGTTAAGGCCTACGGGAGCGGCGGCAGACGGCAGAGATGAAATCGGCGGCGATCTCGACGGCGAAGATGATCCCACCGTTCCTCTGGATAGAAAATCCATCTCGCCGTTAACATCATCCATTCTCCTCTCTTTTCTGTCCCAGAAATCAAGGGAAAAAAATCCGAAACCTACAATCAATGGAGAAATTTCAAGGGTAAGTCAATATAAATATTAGCTGAAGGCGATTTGGAGGAGGGTTAAAAGGGGTGGCAGATCTGGAGGGACTTGTTGCTCTCTCTCTCTCTCTCTCTCTCTCTCTCTCTCTTTCTCCCCATATACGTACATATCTATATTATATATAGTTCTCTGGCTCTGTATGCCATGGTATTGCCTATTGTTTGTAGCATAATAGGTGGGAAAATGTAATATTTTTACACTTTTAGGATTGAATAAAATGTAGATCCCCTTTTCATTTTTGGGTTGCAATTAGTATGAAGCGATGGTTGTTGTTCCACGCCAATAATTTCGCTGATTGTCAAATTTTTGTCTAATAATATTTGTTTAATAAAAAGTTATATTAAAGTTATTACTTTTCTGAAGTTGATATCAGTATCAAACATAAGTATTTGGCTTCAAATAAAAAGTTGCCAATTTTGTTAAAAGATGACACAAATTTTTTTTCCACATCCAGTGATTATTTGTACTTATGTAGTAAAATAATAGAAAATAATTATCAATTTTTAAAAATATATTAATGTTATTAATATCATGAAATGAGGAATTTTATGGGCCTTAAAATTATTTTTTCTTTCAAACAATATACACAGTTAAATTATGTAACCTTTTAATTTTAACATTATATTATTTCACATTATTCCATTAGATGTAAAGGAAATTATGTCAGTCGCTTATTTAACCGGGGGATTGATAATAGGAGTGTAAACGGATATTAAATATATCGAATACATTATTTTCATATTCATATCCCTCTAACTTTTCGAATATTCGGATACACATACGGATTTTATGGATATTTAAAATTGATATATGAATTCGTATCTTTCGGATATCGATCGAATTCGGATATATTCGTATTCGATTATAATTATTCAGATTTATTTATATTTTATTAAACCTATCCATATTAAAAAAAATTATATTTATATTCGTTGATAATTATTTAAATATCTATTTACAAATACCAAAATACATGAATCTATGAATTTATAATATATATATATATATTTTAATTAATATAATGAATTATATAATTTCATTAAAAAGAAAGCAATCAAAGAAATATCATGATTTTGAATTAATAATTAATTTCATAATTAATTATTAGCATTTATTATTAATAATAATAGCATTGGAGTAATTAATTATAAAGTCAACCAACAATAATTATGTTGATTAACTTTATTCTCCAATTTTTTTCTTTATATTATAATAATTTTTTAAATTTATTATTTTTTTTTCAATTCTTCAATTATAACTTATATATACATATAAGGACTGTGAGATTTTTATTAAAAAATATAAATAATATATTATTTAATAAATGTATTTTTGGATGGGATATTAAACAGATCGAATAAGTATTTACCATATCAGTATCCATTTTAGTCAGATATATACTAATTAAATATAGATAATATCCGCTATACTATAAATGAATGCGGATAAATTTTATATAAATGAATACGAATACAAATGATAAACGAATTTTTAAATATTCATTTATTGTACTAAATGATAAGTTCTTTCTTGTTAACTCACAGAAATGCAACTATGCAAGGCCCAGAACAAGGTATCGTTGATTTCCTCATCCGATTTTCATGATAGAAGAATCAAAATTGCTAAATAAATGTAGGGATATGGATTCATTATTTTGGTGTGAAAATAGAAATGTCACTGTATAAATCCTATTGAAAAAGGACACAAAAATTTGTTTGGCTAAAACTTCACCTAAATCATGATAGAATTTTTTATTTTTTGCTATGGGACATAGACAACGTTCTTGCTATAGGAAAATGGAATCCACCAAAGCTCTTTCAAAATAAATAATTTTATAAATAATAAGATCAAAATAGGAAATAAAAAGGCGGCAGTAAAGTCAACAGTTTGAAAAAAACAAATGGTGGTGTTTGGCGTATTAAACCCCACCGACACCTTGGAAAGGCATTACACCTCACCACTTCCTAACTCTTAATAATTGTGACTTTAATTCAAAAAATTTATTTTAAAACACTTCACTTTAAAGAAATCATGAATGACTAATTCAAGCACATCAAGATTAAATCAGCATATATAGACCACGGTCATGCTAGCGAGGCGTTCGATAAGAGAAAATGAGAATTATAGAAAATTTTCCACTTTTATTCAATAAAATTAAGAGAAATACGATTGAAAAGTCTAAAAATAGAATAATTTCGTCATAAATGAAAAACTCATTCTAAAGTGATATAGAAAGCTTCTTTATCGTGCTCGAATCTAGGACACGCCACGGCGGTGCTCCCAAGCCCAAAGGGCTCAAAAATATCAAGCATCGGAATTCAAAGTACATACTAAAATCCATAAAATATTGTTTAAAAAATTTCAAAAATCATCACAATCAAAAGCAACTCAAACAATTGTCTTTAAAATTCAATCTAACTATCAGAAATCTCAAAAAAATTTCCTAACTATCAACTAGGATTCAAAACAAAAAACAAGAATGATCTAAAGCTGAAAATATAGAATCACCATCCCCTAAGCCACTCGTTTGCCTCATTTTGAACATAGTTATCTGTAAAATGATAAACCAATATTTTATGAGCAACACTTTGCCTAGTAAATAAATTTCCTTCACCTTCTATTAGATTTAAGCATGTACAAATATTAGAAAAAGTAGTACAATTGTTAAGGAGAAAAATTTGCTTTCATTTAAAAAAAAAATGACAATTAGATGCAAATCAATCAAGAATCATCTTATCGGAATTTCAAGACATACTCTCTGAGTAATTCAAAACAAAAGTTACACAACTTATCAGAAACTTTCAATTCATTAATTAACCATGCTCATGAACTTTTGGGATTTTAATCGGTTAACTTGGCCAAGATCTTAACTACAATGAATGTTGTTAAGTGGCTTCAAATGTCTTAACTACAGTACCATTAATGGTGGCTCTAGAGGCCTTGACTGCAATGCAATTAAGGGTGGTTTCAAAAGTCTTAACTACAACACCATTAAGAGTAGTTTCAAAGATCTTTTATTACTATAATCCCATAGCACAATTACAAAACTCGTTCCTATTGACAATTTCTCTATCATTCAGAGCATATGTCCTTTTTATTATTTTTATGTCAACAGAGAATACTATATTTCATGTAAGATTTAGAAAATTTTTGTTTTACATGCTCAAATCTTAAAAATAGGTTTTATGCATGCCAATAAGTCTTATGAACAATTAAATATTTGCAGACAAAAAATTCTACAACAACAAATAAACCATCAGATTTAAAAATTCAATATACAAAATTACCTATTTTGATGCAAAAATCATTCCAGCAAAAAAAAAAAAAAGAATCAATAAAAAGAGACCAAAAATTTACTTACGATTTCATGTAGAAATCATTTATGTATGCAAAGAAAATAATTTCAATAGAAGGATAAAAGAAATTCACTTGTTTCAACCCAAAATTTTCCTCAGATTTGATCTGCCACTTAAGTGTTGTCCACTAACTCTATGGTAGAAAAATAGTATGTTAGCAGCTAAAAATGAAAATCCTATGAATTTTCCAAAGAACAGTAGAAAAATTGATATTTTCTTACCTCTGTGTATTGATTTCTCTATTTTTGATGACATGGGCATTTATACTACTAGACTAAGTATTTTGGATAAACTAGAATCCTTATCTTATTGAGACAAGAAGATAGCTCTAATCCTAACTCTATTAGATTTGATCAATCACAATCCAATATAATGATAATGCAAAGTTGCTAAGTCAATTCTAAAATCCTAATCTTATCAAGATTAAATATTTACTGAAATTTTCAAAATCTTTAATTTATTAGGATTGGATAGTTACTAAAATTCCCAAGCTCATGACTAAATATTCGAAATTCTAACTTTTCATGATTTAGTTATTCTAAATTTTAGCTAACTATTACCACAGTTTAGTAATTAAATAATAGGGAATGTCTATGATAAATTTCATATGAAATTATAGTGGCACAAAAAAGGTAGGTTCTAAGAATTCATATAACCTATGTTTATATGATTTTAGCTAACCAATATGACTAAATACCTTATCGAGGTAAAACATTATCCATATAGAGTTTTAAAATGATTCAAAGACCTTTAGAATTATCCATCTATCCAAGAATCCGAAAACTTCATAAAAGAATTGATTTTCATCATCTTTAACTTGATAATCATAGACTCAAACCTGTAAGTACTTCACAATAACTTGTGGGCTTATTTTCTACACTATTTATGGGCTTAATTATAACTTAAAATGAATTAAATAGCTTGGATTGTTATGACACTTAACCCATAGTAACGCAAATACAATTTATGGGCTTATTTTTATATTAGTTATGGACTTTAACAACTTGAAATAAATTAAATAATTTGGGCTAACTAATACATTTTGAATCTTTAATTAGATATGGACTAAAGATTAATATTTTCTTCGCCATAAATTGATATCCATAGTAGCTAGCTTAAAACCATTAACATAGAACTCAATAAATAAAGTTCCATCAAATAATGGACTTATTAAATTCTACATCTTCAATAATCACCAAACAATCCTAAAAATATTATTAAAATCAAAAGCCTATGTCCTTGAAATTGCAAATAAAAACAAGATAAGTACCTAAAATATGACCCTTCATAACTCGAAAAAAAAATTAATTTATATCTCATATTTTTACTTTCTATTAAAATTACTTAAATGTAGATTGACTCCTAAAATAAATTGTATGCTCAAATTTTAGGAGAAGAGCAACTAAAGATGTCAGTCAAGAATTAAAACCAACTAACATTACTCTATTATTCTTAACATTAAATATTGTATTTATACTATAGTAGTTCATATCAAAATTTGGGGTGTTACATTCTCTCTTTATTCAATCTTGAGCACCAGTAGGGTCTCTAATGTGGCAAAGGAAAATTTTAAGAACAAATTGATAAATTGAGATATGAACATCGCACACTATAATATTTAGAGCCTTTCGCACAAAATTTATATAAGAAACACTAATGGGCATGTAACTCTAATGAGCCTAGTTCCTCACCACAACAAATAGAGCCTTCTATAGCTCGAGAATGGCATCTTCATTATTCCATGCAAAAAGCTCTAGAAAGCAAGCAAGTTCTAGAATTTACCCACTCTCACTTATCTAATATCTTCGGCAAATCCATAGGTGACCACCAAATACCTGTTATAGCAAAGAGCATTTTAGCACAATTTGTGGGGAGCAATTCATGAAACATTTAGAATGTGGTTAAGATCCAAAGCCAGAGACACTAGTCCTTAGGCAGTTCCCCTAAGTGAAGAGAATACTATGGCTAATAATGCTTGCTCGCCAGCATGGGATTTTGATGAATTACGACTATCCAATTTGGATAGAACTTAGCTAAACACGAGATTCTGCCTCTTAAAAGACCTAAATTACAAATGACTAATGATGTTTTTGCTAGAGCTTGTGGAGGATGCTTTCTCAAAACCTACAATTTATACATCACAAAGCGCCTACAACCTTAGCCCCTTAGTGAGAGATGGAGATGGCTTGGGATCTAAATATTATAACCAAAATAGGCAAAAATAAAACCAATCATCTCCTTCCCAAGGATCAAAATCAAGCACTAAATGAGGATTAGAAGGTAGAAAATTTTCTTTTGATGAAAGGATTCAAAGGAATCAACTAGATCACTCCAGGGACTTTTCCAATGGATGATCTACAAGTACCAATAGTATGATCCTATTGCTCCCCTTTCGAAGATCCAAAAATCAGAAAAATTGGCATACTGTTTCACCTCTGGAACAATAAGGTTGTGACTGAAAATCATTGAAAAATTCAGCCTCTAGATCATCCAAATGATCCTCCAAAATCAGCCACAAAATGGTTTACTGATGAACTTCTAAGTTCCCCAAGTGTTGAACCTATAATGTTAAGTCCACACATTGAGGACAAGCTCTCAATCAACCACACTGTACCAGAGAAGAAAGGATTAAGGTGATGATAGGAGTGGTGGTTTTTAGAGAAGAGAGGGAGGAGAGAATTTTTGGTGTGGTTATTCAACACATGAATTATACCATACTTTTGAAGGAAAAATGTAAGGAATGCCAACCAAGCACAAGTGGCCAGCCACACTTATTTATAGAGGGGGATGGAAGATTTTGGATGATTCCATCACTCTCTCTATCCATGTTGGCTAACTTGCCAACTTGCAAGTGCATTTGAGTTTCATGTGCATGTGCATTTATATTTCATCTCATGAAATAAAATGCCAACTTGCATAATTCAAATGTACTCTTTCATTTGATTTCCCTCCAAAACTTAAATTCCCAATTTAATTAAATTAACTTCTTTATTTAATTAATGGATTCAATTAGTGGGCCTTCTGTGAACTTATTCTTTAACAAGAACCCACTAACGTGCTTCCATATCTAATATAAATTACCGATGAAATAGGATAATATCCAACCCATTGGAGTATGCATCATTATTGCAAATCTACCCAAATCTTAGATGTCCTTTCTCATATAAATCTATGACTTGGAATACTCAAAATCATGACCTTAGAGACTTGTTTCATGATAACCATTATATGTATGACCAAGTCTCATAGTTTTGTATGATTTAAAAGCTTCAATGAAATATAAGTAAAGAATAAAAAGCATAAATAAAAATGACCATTTTATAGAATATCATTCAATCAAAATTGTATCACAAGTAGAGCAGCTTTACACGCCAATCTAATTGGCTTATGGGGCACTATTCCAACAATCTCTCATCTGCCTTAAAACCAATTCCCCATAGCTTTCAAGCATATCTTCTCAAAATGTCTTAAAGACCTTTTTTCTTTTAGGGGTTTAGATAGTGAATTTGCTATATTCATTTTTTAGGCAATTTTGTCCACTTGAATGTTGCCTCTATCAATAATCTTACGGATCAAATGATAACATATTAAAATGTGCTTGGATCATTGATGAGATATTAGCTCCTTTGCTTCCACAATGGTCCTATAGTTGTCACAATAGACAAGTACTGGCTCTTGCACGCTAAGTCCTACATCCAACTTTTGGATGAAGTTTTTCATCCAAACACCTTCTTTTGCGGTGTTGAACACCGCAATATATCTTGCCTTAGTGGTAGAATCGGCTGTGGTGTCCTACTTGGAACTTTTGCAATTTAGCACCCTACCAATGAGTTAAAATATAAATCTAGAAGTGGATTTTAAGGTCATCTTCATCGGATTGGAAATTAGAATCCAAAAATCCTTCAAGCTTCAATTCTCCATTATCATATACTAAAGACAAATCCTTAGTTCCTTTCAAGTATTCTAGAATTACTTTTATAGCCTTCCAGTAACTTTCACTGGGGTTGGATTGAAAATAGCTCGTAACACTTTATGTGTGTGCTACTTTTGAGCTAGTACATTAAACAACATATATTATGCTCTTTCTCGTGGATGTATAATGTATGTGGGACATTCTTTCTCTCTCGTCTTTAGTCTCCAGGGCCATGGACTTGGAGAGACAAATACCATGTCACATAAATAGGAATCCCTTTTTGGATTCTTCCATACTAAACCTGTTTAGTATTTTATCAATGTACGTAGTTTGTGAGAGCCATAACATCCTCTTTAATCTATCTCTATAGATTTGTATTCTTAATACGAAGAATGCTTCTCCCAAGTTTTTCATGGAGAATAGTGAAGATAACCTTCCCTCATTCCTAATTAGAAGAATGTCATCGACATAATGCACAATAAACTATATCAAACTCATATTAGCCTTTGTATATACACAAGGATCATACATATTTTAACAAAGCTAAATGATTTTTCAGTCTTATCAAAATGTATGTTCCAACTTTGGGATGTTTGCTTTAGTCCATAGATAGACCTTTGAAGTTTACAAACCTTTTGCTCACTCTCTTTGGATGTAAAACCTTATGGTTGCCCCATATAGATTTCTTCTTCAATGTTTCCATTACAAAAAGGTAGTCTTTTCATGTATTTTCCATATTTCATAGTCGTAGTAATCGGCTATGGCAAGAATAATTCTAATTAACTTAGGCATAGCAACCGGTGAGAAGATTTCCTCGAAATCAATACCAAGTCTTTGAGTATAATATTTTGCCCCTAGTCTATCCTTGAAGGTTATCACCTCTCTATTAACTCTTAGATTTTGCTTGTAGATCTATTTACAACCAACAAGTTCTATACCCAATCCATTCTTTATTGGAGTACATGGAATCCATTTTGAATTTCATTGCCTCAAGCCAATTTCCCAAATCTATGTCCAACATAACCTACTCATAGGTTTTTGAATCACTATCTGCTTACCTTGTCTCATGAAGGAATTCAAACCTTTTAGGTTGCTTCTTGATTTGGTCTGACCTTCTAAGAAGTTATATGCTTGAGATGATCTATTATTTTTACCACTTATAGGATAATATGATCATCTTGAACTTCATTAAGTTCTAAAATAATGCCTTTTCTATCTAATAGAAAATCCTTTTTCAAAAAGGAGGCATTTCTTGAAACAAACACCTTTTGTTTCAAGAGATCATAAAAATAACCCAAAAACTCTTTTAGATATCCCACAAACTTACACAAAGTGGATCTTGCATCCAAATTATCTCCCACTAGTCTCTTAACATATGTGGGAGACCCTCAAACTCTTAAATAAGAACAAGATGGTGCTTTTCCATACCACATCTCATGCGAAATCTTTGGCACCAACTTTAAAGATACTAGATTTAGTATCTTCACTGTGGTTGTTAAGGCAAATCCCCAAAAAAAGATAGGTACATTGATGAAGGTCATTACGGAATGTACCATGTCCAATAAGGTATGGTTTTTTCTTTCGGCTACTCCATTAGATTGAGGTGTGCTAGGTGGAGTTCATTGTAAGAGAATCACATTCTCCTTTAGATGATCTATGAAATCTGTATTTAAGTGTTTTCCTCATCAATCTAATTGAAGAGCTTTAATATTAAGTCTTTGTTGCTTTTCTATTTAATTCCTATACTATTTAAACTTTTCAAAAGTTTTGGACTTGTACTTCATAAAATACATATGTCCCAACCGAGTGTGATCATCGATGAAGGTAATAAAGTAAGAATAGTCTTCTCTTGCACTAATTTTTAGTAGCCCATATGCGCCCATATGATCAAATCCAAAGGACTTATGGATCAATCTGTTTACCCTACAAAAGAACCTTGGTCATTTTTCCTTTAAAATAAGATTCACAAGTAGGTAGATTCTCTAATCCACTAACATTTAGTGATTTGAGGGCTACTAACTTGTTCATCCTATTCTTGGAAATATGTCCAAGTATGTATTTTCTTGATTATCTAATTTTCTTTTGTTGTTGAATGTGCATTAGTGATGGTGGCGAATACAAAATGTATAATCTTTTATACATTGCACCAATCGCACTAAGGTACATAGTAACAAGGATTTAATACAAGCTTTAGAATCTCTTAAGTCTAACTTATTTTACGCCTTCAACTTTAGCTATAACTCTTGCTCCTTTACTAAGGCGGTGGATCATATCCCCATGACTAAGATTTATTTTTCTTTTCATTCTTAATAACAAATTACAAAGATGAGAACCACATGCAATATCAAATATCCATGAGGAAAAATTTATCCTTAGGTGCACTTCAATAAATAACTCACCCTACCCTAAGGTTACAAGGCGTTTCTTAAACTTGAGCTTCAAATGACTAAATATGCCATAATAGAAACAAGTAGCATCCTTTTATCCTTTATAATCTTTTTGACTTCATTAGACACCATAAATGTTTGTTTCCTCTTGAAAAAGAGCCTTTCTTCTTCTCACCCCCTTTATACTTGCCTTTAAGGCCTTTAGAGTGGAATGAGGAAGCAATCATTAGAGGTTTGCCCTCATCATGGTTGTCTCCGCCTAGACCAATACTTTAGTTAAATAAAGTTAACAAAGATATGAGGATCAAATTCCCATGAAGATTATTATTCATTACTGTGTCTAAGTTGAAGAGTTTCTCAATAAGTCTAATCATCTTTAGACTATAGTCAAGGACACATAACCCCTCAATCATCCTAGTGTTGGAATAGTATCCTGCAAACCAATGAGATTGGCCTTGTACAAACTATTATCTTGTAAAATAATCTTGATTGAATGATATTCTCTATATAGCCACCTTCATCTTATACTTTATTATACTTCACTTGTATTTGGATGAAGCCCTTAGATCACCTAAGACTGTAGGACTTGGTTTGGTGACCATGGAATAAGTCTCACATGGTTGTGATCTTAAAACTTCCAAGTTATAGGATCTATGAGACAGGGCATCTAAGATTCGGACAGGCTTGCATTAATGATGCATAAATCCCAGGTTGGAGATTGCTCCATTCCATGAGCAATTGTATGAGATACAGATGTATATTAATGGGTGTTTATTATAGAACAAGGCCTTGAAGACCCATTGGAGATTCTACTAGATAGCTGAAATGGCAAGTCGGTAGTAGCTAGTTCTCCTACTTACACTAGTGCATATTATTAGTCCTCTGACCTGAGGATCCATGGTAACTTTATGTTCGGTCCTTATATTTTGACTCATCCATGACCATTTAGCAGGTCTTTTAGGTTGAGATTGGGTATGAGCCACTTGGCATAGAGGTTTGTGAGATCCAAGATAAAATCTAACTCCTCGCTATTGTGAAGAGCAAGTATATCTCCTATGTGTTCTACAATGATTAATTCCAAGAAATCCTTACACAAGGTGGTGTGACAATTTGAAAAAGGAGTTTTCCAAATGTGAGGTCACATAAATGGATTCAAACATTTATAATAGAGATATAGTATTGAAGCTAATGGGGAGCCAAAAAATATCTTGCCCTAAGCCTCTTTTGGGAGATAGGAGATGAAAGGACCGTATTTACATGGAACACATAGAGCAATAATGGTTCTCCAAAATATTCATTTTGGCTAATTAGTTAGGCTCTTTAGGCTTGAGGTTGGACATCGACCATGGAGATTGGGTACTCTTCGATTGATGAGATTAATTGAATTGAGTTGACTAGTTTAAAAGGAGTTTTAAACTAGAACGAATATAAGATATTCAAAAGTCACAAAGCATTGAGACCAAGTCTAATAAATTGTAGAACCTATTGGGTCACAAACAAAATCCAATTAGCTTCCTAATTGATGGAGATAATTTTCTAAGGAGTTAAAAAGGGATCTCTCTATCCTAATAGACTGAATTTTGGTGCTAAGTTTGAAGGTCAATTTTGGGTTTGATTGATTTAAGTGTTAAATTAATCAACTAATTTAAAGAGTTAAATTAGACCAATAATTAAGGAGTTAATTATTTGGTGCCAACATGACAATCAATTGGTCAAATTAACTTAAAGAGTTAAGTTAACAATTGAGTTTAAAGAGTTTAGCCAGTTTGACTTAAAGAATTAAGTCAAAGCATAATTAATTAAATTAAAGAGTATAATTTGATTAATTAGGATGAATGAATTTTTGGAGGGAAGACTCAAATGAGATTTGAGATGGCATCTTAATTAATTTGAAATAAGATTCCAAATATAATTAAGATGCAAATGAAATTCAAATGAAATTTAGATTCTTTTTGCCACCTAAGCACCCTTTAGCCGCCCCCTCATCATGGAATGTGTGATGCCACCTTGGCATCACACAAATTCACATCTATATATAGATATAATGAAGGAGTTAGCCAAAGAAATATCTAGTTGTGCCAGAAGGTGTGAAGAATTAGATTCTTCATTTCCCTCCAAAAACAACCCCTTTTGCAAGCTAGCATTTCATGAGTTGAAGGCTTCGCTTTTTCTTTCTCCTCCTACCAATTTTTTGGTCTCCTCCATTTTCAATTCTTTGGTTCTATTTCAGCTTATAAACTATAGAATTAAGAAGTCTCATTGGTGTGTGGATTATTTCAATAGAGGCAAGACATGTGCCTTGTTGTGTTTCTGGAGAGCTCTTTGCGCAAGATCTAACTTTGAGATTTTCTCTAGGATGATCCAGAAGGAAAATCAATCTGAATTTTTTATTATATATTCTTCAAGGTGTTGGATATATCCATTAATTTTTCCAAAATTTTTGGAGATGACTTGGTAGGGTGATCGTTGCAATCCTTTTGCTGTGCTACTAGTATGCAGATTCTAGAACCAGTGAAGTATTCACTAGTTTCTTCTCAGATTTTCTTATCAAGGTAATCCTCCATCCAAATATGAATCCAAGGCATGATTAGATCCCTGGGATGCTTATAGGCACTAGTTATTTTATGTTTTAAAGTTTTGATTATAGATCCTAGTTCCTATTTTGCCCTCACCTAGCTTGAAAATTTTCCTTTCACAGCAAGAACCTCTCATGCCTAGTTTTCTATACAACTCTCGCAAGCAATTAACCAAGGTATGTTTCATGTGCTCATGAGACCTTTGAAGTTGATAGATGCCATCACAAGACTATAGGCTAGGGGTGATCCTCAACCCTTTTCGTCAACATTTCATGTGTCTCTTGATCCGTATTAATCCCTATTAGATTAGGAGCACCTTGATATAAGACATATTCCTATTTCTCGAAATCTAGAATGATTTTGAAGTTTAGTCAATTGTGGTAGTTCGGCTTGGTTAGTTTATTAGTTTCTAATATAAAGCTTAGTAAATATATAGCCATTCTTGAGATTTCTCAAATCTACATGAGCAAAGAAGAGAATATAAGCATTTGATTGAATTTGATATTAGAAAAAATGTTTATGGACTTTCAAGCATGTTTTTCTCTCACTATTTTATCAAATTCCTCACCCTCCAAGAAATTCAGGAAATTGTATTTTGTAGTGATAATTAAGTTCCAAAAGGCATCATTTGTGGACCTATGACTCATGAGACAATTATAAATAATCCTAAGGTAAGAAAAATTTCCTAATTGCATCTCTAAACAAATTTTGATATGTTTTGCCTCACATTTCATGTAGACCCATAACTCATGCGACATATACACTAGTAGGTCTTAAGTAGTGCCTACCAATCAATCATTAATTATAAACTCAACTATGACATTCCACGACTCGTGAGATAATGACATAGTGAGTTTTAAATTAAAGTGCATCTCATGCTAAAGAAGTGAAAATAGCTTTCCTCTAATAAAGTATCCGATGACTCATAAGCCAACACTAAATTAGGGTAGCATCCCATGTCACCTCCCATTGGTAAAAGGCCCGAATTAATTAAAACTCATTTTAGTTTGCATCCAATTTAATTAAATATTTTGTAAAACTTAGATTATTTTAAGTTGAGGGTTTTTCTTACATTGAAAGATCTCATTAGTTTTATCTTCTCTTATTTAGATTCTCTGTATCCTAACCATGCATCTCATACATCAAAAGGAAAAAGAAAAGTATAAATAAGTAAATGCATCTAGCATGCTCTTAGGATGGGATGACCATGAGCCTTGGACAAGTAATGCACTTAGAGCCATAGGGTCAATACTTAGTTGATTTTAAGTAGGTTAATTAAATTCTATCTGTTACATAAATGTATCATATACATTTATGGGTCTTCAAGCCTCCTTCATCCTTTTGCCTTCTTTGTTTCTCTACAATATATTACAAGAAAAAAGAAATCCTTACACCTAAAGTTCTACTCTCATAACAATTACAAGGTAGAAATCCAAGAGGAATACAAGCCCCATTTCACACAATCATTTTCAAACAACTTTGAAAAGGCTCATATTCATCCCCATACATTCATCATCCATTCAACAATTAAATGAACAATAAACAAGAATTGACAATCAATTCATCAATTAAGTGGTTATCACATAAATAATTAATTAGGGGTGAAAATAAGCATAACTCTTATGCATCACATTTTGCAAAACCTTGAAGTGCATACTTAAATTTGATCATAAAAGTAAGCAAAAATATCCAACGTAATCTTAAGCACTTACACAACAATTGTGCATCAAAAGTGTATGGAAAAATCAAGTTTATGGGGCCAAAAAATGCACAAAATGGCAAACCAGACATGCCTAGGCAGCCATGGACAAGCATATTGCCTAGTCGGCTACCTAAGCAGGCTGCATGGGGGCTACATGCCATGTTGCCCAAGATGCCTAGGCCACCATTTTGCCCCGTTTTTGCTATTTTTTCATCCCAAACCATATGGGCACTTCCGTAACTCTATTTCATACATTTTGTGACAAATGTTTTTATTATACACATCTTTGGATCTAGAAAATAAAGTGGTCAAAATGCCTCAAAAATCAAATTTAAGGAAAAATCACTATTCTTCAAACATCTTCAAGACATCCAATCAAATTGGATTTGAAAATTGCCAAAACACTTTTAAGCAATTATCAACATTTAACATCATTCAATGCTAAATCAACATTTAACATCGTACGATTTGAATTAAAATCATGCCAATATATGAAATAATATTTAAACACATATTGACATATTTCAATTCAACACATAAAGAGTGCCACATAAAATCATCCAAACACTCAAATTAATCAATTGAATTAAGTATTTGGAGATCTAAAATCAATCTATGACATGAATCAATTCACTAAAATATTAATTTAGGCATAAAAATGGCTCTGATACCATTTGAAAGATAGAGATGGATTGGGATCCAAATATTAAGACCAAAATAGGCAAAAATAAAGCCATTCATCTCCTTTCCAATGATTAAAATCATGCACTAAATGAGGGTTAGAAGGCAGAAAATATGCCTTTGTTGAAAGGATTCAAAGGAATCAACTAGATCACTCCAAGAACTCTTTCAATGGATGATCTACATACACCAACGGTACAATCCAATTGCTCCCCTTACAAAGCTCCAAAAATCAGCAAAATTGGCACACTATTTCATGTCTGGAACAAAAAAGTTGGGACCAAAAATCAATGAAAAATTCAGTCTCTAGATTGTCCAAATGATCCTCCAAAATCAGCCACAAAATGGTTCACTAATGAACTTCTAAGTTCGCCAAGTGTTGAACCTCTAATGTTAAGTCCACACACCTAGGACAAGCTCTCAATCAACCTCACTTTGCTACAGAAGAGATGATGATGTTGATGATAGGAATGGTGATTTTTTGGGGGAGAAAGCGATGAGAGAATATTTAGTGTAGTTATTCAACACATGAATTATACCACACTTTTGGAGGGAAAATGTGAGGAATGCCAACCAAGCACAAGTGGCCAGTCCAATGCTTATTTATAGGAGGGGATGGAAGCATTTGCTTCCATCACACCTTCCATGCATGTTTGCCAGCTTGCAAGTGCATTTGAATTTCATGTGCCTTTGCATGTGCATTTACATTTCATCTCATGAAATGAAATGTATTGCATAATTCAAATGTACTCATTCTTTGATATCCCTCCAATACTTAAATTTACAATTTAACTAAATTAACTCTTTAAATTAACTTAGCTAATTAGTTGTTATATGGCACCAATTAAATTAACACTTTAATTTAATTGGCATAATTTAATTATTTAATTTCTTTTGATTAATTTAACACTTAAATTAATTAAGCCAAAATGACCAATTAAAATTAGTCAAATGTTTTTCTCTCCTTTGGATAAAACAACCTAGCATATGATTTTCTAACTCATTATAGAATTCCTCCTATCAAATAAGAGTTTCCTTGGGCTTTTATATATGACCCACTAGGTTCATTCATTCATTGGACATAGGCTTACAACTCATTGTGGTATTTTGAATATTTAAATATTCACATTAGTTTAAACTCATTTAAATTAATAACTCTATCAATTAATTTCTATTAATAAAATAGCACATAATAGCAACAAGCCCATGGAGCCCAACTAATTGGATAAATAAATTATATATTAATAAACCGTTATAGCATATGCCTACCATGCAAATACGGTCCTTTCATTACCTATCTCCTAGAAGAGGTGTTGGGCAAGATATTTGTCAACTCCCTGATGGCCTCAATAACTATATCTCTGCACCTAATGCTCAATTCTCCTTTATGACCTCAATTTTGGAAAACACTTTTTCCAAATTTTCATATTATCTTATGTAAGGATTTTTTGGAATTAATCATTATAGAATACATAGAAGATGCACTTGTTCTACACAACAATAAGGAATCGGATCCTATCTTGGATCTCACAAGCCACCATGCTTAAGTAGCGATCAAAGATGCAGACCTTCCTGTGCGCTCAACATATACATGCCACCTACTATTCTCTAGATCGAGATTTTAATAGTAGCATTATAATGCAGCCTTATTCAATAACTTCTATAGAAAATCACAGAAGAGTAAAAAAAAGGGAAAGTTAGACAAGTGGTGTCGTTTCCACCATAATAACAGGCATATCACAAGCAAATACAGATACTTAAGGGACAAATTCTACAAATTGATTCAGAGAGGACACCTCAAGAAACATATGGAGTAGAGGTCTTCTAATCTTAAGAAGAGCCTACTGATAGGATGAAACAAAGATTGCCAACAATGACTTGATAACTATTTGGATTATAAAGACTATCAACACTAATAGAATTCTGAAAACCTCACTATGGATGGTATTATCTCAGTAATATCAAGAGCACCGATGGCGAAGACTCTAATAATGCTAGAAATGCTGATGTAAGCGGCGAGGTAAGCACAATTTCATGAAATAGATCTCATCTTGTGAATATTTGAGGTATGCTTACTAACACCCAGCATCACCTTTAGAGAGAGGAATATGGAGCTCAGGTAAGGAGGCTACAATGATGTACTAGTGACCTTTGTATCCTG
Organism: Jacaranda copaia; assembly: GCA_014898725.1. NCBI lineage: Eukaryota > Viridiplantae > Streptophyta > Magnoliopsida > Lamiales > Bignoniaceae > Jacaranda > Jacaranda copaia. Next base: position 247,276 of record JACGDI010005563.1, read on the forward strand.
CACTAGCTCTTGGATAGAAAAAATAATAAAAGATAGGGGCATCTTAATAGACATTTTGTTCTATGATGCTTTTCTCTAGCTAGGAGTGGATAACACATATCCACATAATATCAACACCCCATAGTGGGATTCACAGGCAACATAGTGGAAGGACTAGGAGCAGTATCACTGTCCCTCTCTCTAGGTACTCACCTAAAGTGGGCAATGTAGATGGTAAAGTTCTGAAAAGTCAAAACTCTATTTGCACAAAATGGGATATTGGGGAGACCTACTTTAAACTTGTTCAAAGCGATAATTTCAACTTACCTTATAAAATTAAAGTTCCCTACGCTGAATTGATTTGGAGAAGCTATTAGCAGTCTAAGAGCAGTCAGAAAGTGTTACATCAACACTCCAAAGAGCATTAAAAGCCCTACTTTGAGATGACCACAAAAGAGATAAGGGCAACGATGCACCACAAGATACCAGTATCCTTGAGGGATTTACTTAGGGGACACCATCTATATTGCTTAAGTGCATTATCTATAGCGCTTTCTATTAATACTTGTTTTTCTTAGAATAATTTTTGATTTAATATATCATGTTTGATTTGAAGCATTATTTCATTTTCAAGTAAGCAGTTGATTTTTGTTTTGATTTGAATAAGACCTGCCCACTCAGTAATGACACTTCTATATTGCTTGTATATTACATGAATGAATGTAGCTTTTCATAATGCTAATATTGTTTACTATGACTTGACTTATTTGAAATGCTCGCACACTACTCTTTGGAGCACTCTTAAAGACGTATTGGAATAACTACTATACAGCTCCTTTAGGAGTACATGGTCGCCACTCTGGCATAATCCCACTATGCGACTCTTTGGGTGCATGAGGCTTCAGCATAAAACTACTATACTATCCTCTAAGAGGCATATGGTCACCATTCCAAAAAAGGCTACTTTAATTCCTACAAAACTCTTCTACGTAGTCCTATTATACGGCTCTTTCAGAGGCTCATAGTGTCATTTGAAAGCTCATGGTAAAATGTCTTTGAAGGTGAGTGACAACTCTTTGACATAATCCCACTACACAGCCCTTTAGGAGGTATGTGGTAGCTAAGCAAAAAAGCCTACCTTAAGTTAGCTTTCGAATAACAATCCTGTCAACTTATCGCGACAAAAGCCCTATTAATAAAACTCACTTATCTTCTTACGTAGTACTCTACATGAGTCAATAACAGCCTATCAAAGGGACTTGTAACAAAACTAAAAGAGGCTCCGTACCTCTCTTGGATGATCTTATCATACATTGTACTCATGTCCACAACAACCGCTTGAAACTCAAAAAATTAATTGAGCTTATACATGAATCCATTAAATATTTCTCCAAGTCCTTGAATGAACACCAATTCATGGCCACAAAATCTTAGGCTCTCCTAGTGACCTTGCAAAAAACCTAGACATCATTAGAATGAAAAAAAATGGCAACTAGGCGCCCTATAAGAGCCTAGCATGCTATAGTGAGTGTCCTTAGTAGGCCACAACCTGCCCAAAATCTATTCTCTATAGGCACGTAAGAAGTCTTAAATAAGCACCCATGATACTTAAAATAAACACTTGGCTCAAGCACGCAAGGCGGGCGCCCAAGGTGCCTGACATAGGAGCCTAACCCAAGTGCCTAAAGTTCTATTTTTTTTCTTTTTTCTTTTTTGTCTCTGTGCCCAAGTAATACTCGGCATGCAATAACACCCGTCATGAAACCTACCGCATGAGCAAAATCCAAAGGTTCAAAGTTGTACTGATGATACTAAAGAAATAATGAAGTTTGCATAAAATAAGTTTCTTTAATAGTTTAACGTGAAAGAATAAGGAAAAGCATCATGATATCATTTGATGGTATTTATTTGGCCAAGTACTTGGACAAACATGAATAAGCAATAAGAAAAGCTTCCTTAAAACTAAAAAGAGTGTAAGCACTTGCAATGACAAAAAATATCTAGCCAACACTTGGCATCCAAAAGAAACAATAAAATTCAAAAACAAGATGAAACACTACTTAAGCTAGTTGAAAATACTAAGTAGTACCAAACCTAAACAAAAAGCTAGAGCTTTTATCCACTACTCCTACTTCTACAGAGTGGCCTCAACTAGATCCTCCACCATCACTTTTACACCATCCTTAGGAGCATGTCCTGGCTCTTTAGTGAAAAGGTCAATTAAAATGGTTATGTTTAACATCAATAAGTCTTCAGCTAGATACCACCTAGTCTCACTCAAAATATGGCAGCAGCCTTGAATAGTTTGCTCATAGATCCCCATCATCTCTATCTCAATGGCCTCGAAGAACTTATTAGAGGTTTTGAACTACTTGATTGCATCCTCGCGAATGGTAATAATGAGTGCCTTCTTAGTGGACAAATCTAAGAAACTTTTGCCAATCTTTACTTCCTTGGAATATCATGCCTTTAGCTACTCATATTTTTTCTGCAACTTTGTTTACTCTTTCTCCTATTAACTCTATTATTGAGTTGATTTGGTGGCTTTTTCCTTGAATTAAATCATCATTATCACAACTCTCTCTACTTGGTGCGATATCTATTCCACTAAGTTCCAACCTTATGCTAAAAAATGCATAGAAAAGAAAAACTCAAAAGATATACACAATACTATGAAGAGATAAAAAATGATAAAAATAAATTATGTATTGTGACAAACACTTACCCATGCAAAATATCTAGTAGCTATCTCAATCAACTGAGAAGAGGAGTGTTACAATGACTTCCTCTGATCATACTCACTCATTATGCCTTACTTGCAATCAACGCTGAAAGTGATTTCATCAATATCCTAGTGAGGGTCTATGCTACAACTCTAGCATAAACCATAATTGAAAAGTCCCTTACTCTCACCAACATGAAAAATGCAAGCTACTTGTAGACAAGTAGTTAATCTACACGCATGCTTCTTGATGGGTTAGAAAAGCACCACCTTAGGCTCATTAACAACAGTAAGTGGTTGCACCGATAGATGTGGTAAAGCAAGTGCCTTGCTTAATCTCCAGCTAAAGGACTCGAATGATCCTAGCTAGTGACATCTCCCTGCGGTGTTTTTCTATGATGTGTCTCTTATGCACTTCTCCTTCCACTCTTCCAACGCAGTTCTTAGTGAAATCAACTTTCTTTTCTACCAATGAGCAAAATGAAATGAAATGAAATGAAATGTGAATACTAATAAGAATGTAAACAACTAAGAACTCATGCATATATAGGAATTGCACATCAAGAGCAAAACATGCTAAGCACTACTAAAAGTATGTGAATAACATTAAAGGTGGCATCAAATAACCTTACCTTCAAAAATTTCTTACAAAAGCCGCGATGAGTTTAACCGAGATAGATTAACAAGGGAGAACTACTTCACTCAATAAGGATGACTCAATCCTCGTCACAAACGAAAAAGAAAAAAAAATCTACCCTTCCCAAGCCCTTTCAACCAAGGAAATCCACAAAGAAATTTACTATTTAGTTTGGGAGTACATTGAAAAGGGGCTCATTGAGCACCTTACTCACCTGAAATAAAGCATGATAATTGTCTAAGGAAACTATGAAGCCCAACTCAAATAAATGCTATTGAAACCTAGCAAGAGATGTGAAAATATTAGCTGCAAACTAACTCAAACACACCATATAGCTCTTAAGTACATCTAAAAAAAGGGGATCTGGAGGTAACAAGAACCTACAAGTGAAGCAACTACTAAAAATATTAAAGTATCCTTACGAAGGTGACAACATGTTATCTCTGGGCAAAGGTAAAATAAACTCAAACTTACATGAGACATATCCTGTATCTCAAACCTATTAATTCATTTGGCTAAAGTAAGCACCTAACATCTGCCACCTTGGCTAAGCTACTATTAATGATTGGGGTATCTTTGAGCTCATCATTAGAAGAACCTTTCTCATCAAACTTAGATTTGAAGAAGAAAAAAACTCATGAACTATGCATTGACTCTATAATTTTTTAGACTCACCAAAGTGTTTCAAGACTAGGTCTGACAATAAGGTTATGCGAATTTATAATACATCGCAACACCATGAGAAGGACGATTCCTACGAATATGAATGAGTCTAGATAACTTATGGCTACCTAAGGTGGTTGCCCTAGCCTTAGTCACCACAGTCATTGGTAATTAGCTACCCATAGTTGGTACCTAAAAGTGCTCACCCTCAATAAGCCCATGAACGCTCATCTTAAGCATCTTATAGGTGCTTAAGTGTGACATTCCCTAGGTACCCAAAGTGGGCATCGCAGATAATAGCCCTCAAGGAGTAGACTAAGGCACTGCGTAGAGGTCCAAGATGAAGGCTCTGTATGCACTTAGAATTGGTGTTGCATGATGCCCTGCACTAGCACGTTTGGTGCTCGTTATGACTCAACGACAGTGGCATTGTCATCACTAAAGCATAGAGTAAGATTGGGATCCCAATATTAAAACCAAAAGGAGGTAAAATATAACCAAACTACTCAATTCCAAGGATCATGATCTTGCTCTAAATAAGGATTTGGATGAAAAAAAATTACCTTCATAGATCAACACAAAGGAAATGAGAAGATCACTTTGATGAACACTTCAAAAGATAATCTATATGCAACAGTGGATACCAATGGTTGGTACCCTTCCCAAGCCCCAAAAATTAACAAATTTGGTAGGCTATTCCACTACCAATATAGTGATTGCTGCCAAAATTTTGCTGGAATTAAAAACTCCTTGGTCACCCAAACATGCTCCCAAAAATCAGTGCAAACAATCCACCAAGGAATTCTAAATCCTCCAAGTGTAGGACCTCTAATCACAAAGTCCACACACCTTAGGCAAGCACTAAATCAATCTTACTTGTGCTAGAACTAGAGAGGAAGAAGAAGCGAAAAGGTAGCTATGGAGGAGAGAGAGAGTATAGAATTTTGTGTGAATCTTTGGCATATGAATATCACACTTTTGGAGGAAAATAATGAGCACGCAACAACCAAATGGGGTGGCTGGCCAAGTGGACTGTTTATAGAGGTCAGAGGATGCTAGCTGATGTCACACCTCCTATGCTAGTTGGCCAACTTGTCAACTTGCATGTGCATTTGCATTTAATTGACATTTACATTTCATCTTATGAAATAAAATGCTAATTAACTCTAATGCAAATTCAAATGGACTCTTCCACTTGATTTCCCTCCAAAATCTAAATTTTTATTTTAATTAAATTAACTCTTTAATTTAATTAATTTAACTTAACTCCTTATTAATTTAACTCTTTAAGTCAATTAGTGTTAACTTAACTCTTTAAGTTAAATTGACTAATTAATTATCATATAGAACTAACTAAATTAACTCCTCACTTTAATTAGCCTAATTTAACTCCTTAAATTATTTTGATTAACTTAAGTATTAAATTAATCAAGCTAAAAATGACCAATTAAAATAATCAATTGTTCCTCTTTCCAAAACAACTAGGCTTGAATTTTCTATCTCCTTAGAAAATTCTTCCTATCAAATATATAGTTCTTACAGGCTTTTGTGTGTGATCTATAAGGTTATTCATTCATTGAACATGGGTTCACAACTCATTGTGATATTTTGAATATCAAAATATTCACATTAGTTTAAACTCCTTTAAACTAATAATTCTTTCAATTAATTTCTATTAATTAAAGATACCCAATCTCTGTGGTCAATGTCTAGTAGCAAGTCCATGGATCCCAACTAATTGGATGAATGAATTATGTCTTGATGAGCCATTATAGCTTACACTTATGATGCAAACACAATCTTTTCATCTCCTATTTTCCAAAGGAGGCGTAGGGCAAAATATTTACCAGCTTCTTAATAGCCTCAATAACTATGTCTATACATCCAATGTTCAATTCCTCTTTTATGACCTAAACTTTGGAAAACACTTTTTCCAAATTGTCATACTACCTTGCACAAAAATTTCATGGAATTGATCATTATAAAATATATAGGTGATGCACTCATCCTTCACAACAACGAGGAGAGGGATCTAATCTTGGATCTCACAAACCTCCATGCTTAAGTAGCTTATGCCTAATCTCAAACCTAAATGACCCACTATGTGGTTAGAGAAGAGTTAAAGCATAAGTACCTAAACAAAGGTTTCCATGGATCCTCAAGTCTAAAGACTAATTATATGCACTATTGTAAGCTAGAGAACTTGACACTACCAACTTGCCACTATGGCTATGCAGTGGATTCGTTGGATAGGTCTTCAATAAACTTGTTTTCTAACAAGCACCCACTAACATATATCCATATCTCACATAGATTGCTATGCTCATGAAATGGAACAATATCAAATACCTTGGAATATGCATCATTAGTACAAGCCCATCAAAATCTTAGATGCCCGATCTCTTAAGATTTTATGACTTTGAAGATTTAAAATTATGACTGTAGAGACTTTTTCATGGTCACCATCATATGCATGACCAAGTCCCATAGTTTTGTGTAGTTTAAGGGTTTCAACCAAATGGAAGTGAAGCATAATAAGCATAAGATAAAGATGGCCAATTAACAAAAATATCATTCAATCAAGATTGTATGACAAGTGAATTAGCATTACATGCCAATCTAATTGGCTGTGGAGCACTATTCCAACAATCACTTCCCTCTACTTGACTACTCTTTGACTCCTTCATATAGTTTGACTCAAAGCAAAACCTACTCTTAAATAATTTTAATTCGGTAGGGCCTTAAAATTTTTTTATTGACTTGAAGGGTTTGGATAAAAAGCTGTGAACAAAAGACAAAAGGCAAAAGCATGATAAAACAAAGAAATTGTGAAGTAATAATGAAGTTTCCTTGAGGACTCATTTTAGTACTTTTCCAAGATTTCTTCCTTTTTTCTTTCCTCAATCTAGTTAAAATTTTTTGCTAAGTATTTCCTTGGTTCTAAAACCTCTCTACTAAGTACTCCTTAATGCCTCCACTTAGACAAAAGTTGGGCACTCACGAATAAATGCTTCAAAGCAATCAAATAAAATTAATTGAAAACCTTATTTTAATAGGAAGCTAAGGTAATATCAAAATATGGATTTATGATATATTTTCAACATGAAAATAAAATTGAAAATTGAAAATTGGGACAATTAATTATTAAACAATTGTGACTACAAGGGCAATTTGGTAAACGAATTAAAAAGGCCCAATGCACTAAAATAATCAATTAAATAAAAAGGGATAGAGAGCCCATGGACAGATTAAGTCCATGAAGAAGAGAAGCAGACCCCTAATAAGCCTAAGCAAACCAAGAAAAAACTATAAATATTAAGCTCCAAAAAGAATTTTGGTAAATTATTCACAAAAGAAAATCAAGAGCATTCGAGAACTTTTGAAAGCAATATTTTCTCTATAAGCATTCCAGAGAAAATGAACTGTTTTTTGGCTATCTACCAAAAAGGATCTTACTCCATTTTCATGCAGTAAGATTTAAAAAAATTAACAACTAAACAATATTCATAAGCACATAATGCCAGATAAGCACACCTATTATGTCCATCATCATGTAAGCAATTAAAAACCAATTAGCAACAAATAAGAAGGCTTTTCTCAACATCCTATCCTCCCTCCTAATTCCACCAATTCTAAACAAGTCTAACTTATTCTACTAATAGAATATGTAAAATAAAAAGAAGGTATGCAACACTTACTGCAAAATGCTCCAGCAAACTCAATGCTAAAAAAAAATATCCTCCAAAATCATCGTATCCAATGTCATTATGCACATGTCACAATATTAATATTTCACTTTATATGAACTATGATATTCAATAAAATCCAATTGACTTTGAGGAATTTCACTCGGTAATACTTGTATACTAATTGCAATAAAGAAACGTTTTCTTCATAAATAGTGAGAGTTACAGTTTTCGATAAACTCATTCCCAAATGTAGACATCATAAAAATTCTTATTAGGCTTGAAATAAAATTCTTGTAAGGTTTAGAACATGACCAATTTTAATTATAAATCAATATTTGAACATTTGGTCATGTTACATGCAAACTATCATATTTTAGTTATTTTTGTTTTGTATATTAGATAAATATAAATACCCATATTTATTCAAAAAATACAATATATGTCTACAATCACAATAAAACAACCTATATTATAACTTTCAAAGTGATAATCAATCTAAATTTTTTTTACATGTGCACATATTTATCCATGAATCATAATTTCGTAAACTAAACTTCAAATTATAAATTTAATATAATTCAACTTATACCAACAAAAATTTCAACTTAATCCAACATATAATTCAAGATCTTATCAAATATTTAATTTACAAATATATAAATATAACATAATACAACAACATTTATCATAAATGCAAAGTCTAATTCAAATTTAAGCTAATACATAATTTATTAAACCATAATTAAAAGATTTATCTTACTCAATTGGAGATAATACAAAAATTCAATATCCCTAAACCTATAGCTGAAACTTAAAAGAAATATAAGATTAATTAAAAATTTAAAAAAATTCAGAAGAAAAAGTCTCTACCACTGCCCTCACATGGAGGCTAACTATATAGCCTTCGCCCCCTGGCCTCACAGCCTACGGTGATAGTTAACTAACAAGGCTGGATGAAAAAAACAAAGATAGTTAACTAACAAGGACAAAAAAATGAAAAGAACAAAGCTTACCTTGAAAGCAGATGCAAGTGACTGGTGTAAATGAGGGAGGGAGATTAAGGTTTATTTCATTCCCACCTATTTGAGATGGAAATTAATTCTGATAGCAACTTTTTTAATTACTTGTTCTTGAGAAGAAAAATTATGTTGCAAATGTCCTGTATAATTTTATTACATTATTATTTAAGATGAATTACGACTACCACTCTTGAGGTTTGGTTTAATTACAAAACGAACCGCGTATTTTTGAAAATTACAAAAAAAAAAAATTCCTGATATTTGTCACCGTCCAATAATTTAGTCCAACTGTTCACTTCTATTAGGGTTTTTTCAAATTTTCATTAAAAAGGGCATTTGAAATTTCATAAATGCCCTTTAGTGATTTGGCTAATGAACTAATTGTGTAAAAGTACAAAAATGTCCTAAAACCTCAATAAAATTAAAAAAATGGCTAAATCTTAATAAAAATTATATTAAAAAATATGTAAAATGTTTATATACATATACATACATATATAAAATAATGTTATATAATATATTATATATATGTTACATACATATATATGTTGAATTTAGAACAAAAAAAGATATATACATACATAATATGTAATATTCACATACATATACATATACATACAAACCAACCCCACTGTGGTGCTATTGCTACCAGCGACCGCCATGGTGCTGCTACTACCATGGTGGCCGTAGCATTATTTGACTGCTTGGCCATGGCCAGATGGCTCACAACCTACTGCTACCATGACAGCAGCAATCGATTGCAGCAACCTAGCCATGCAGTTAGTTGGTAGCAAGTTATTGCTTATTGCCCATGGCAAAGCAGCTACCATGGGCAACAGGCGGAAGAAGCAAGGAAGGGTTGCCAGGGATGGGGGTTAGGGTGGTGCAAGGGGAGGGGTGGGGAGGGTTTGATTTAAAAAATATTTTTTTTTTTCAATTAATAGATAATTTAATTAAGTTATATGATTTATTTTTTATTTATTAGGTTTTGAATTAATTAATAAATTTAAGTTTCATTAATTATATTAGAGAGATTTATTATTTGAATAAATGTCTTTAATTATAATGATAATTTTAATAAATAATGTAATTGAATTTAAAAAATTCAATTTTTAATTAATAATAACATAGGTTAAAAATACATGTCTTAATATTTTACTTATTTATTCCTTATTGATATGTTTTTTAATTTTTTAATTATTGTTTTTGTTAATCAATATTTTTTTCTTATTTATTTTATTGTTATTTTAGATAGATTTATTATTAGATAACTATTTAAATTATTTTAAATATCTTCAATTTATATATGATTATTATTTTACTAAATAATATAATTTAATTTAAAAAATTTAGTAATTTAGTTCAAATTACACATATTTAATTTTTTACTTATTTATTCTTAATTGTTATTGTTTTAATTTTTGATTTATTGTTTTTATTAATTAATAAATTTAACTAAATTTTATTAATTATTTTAGATATATTTATTATTTGAATAAATGATAAATATCTTTACTTTAAATATGATTTCTATTTCAATAAATATTTAATTAAATTTAACTAAATTATTGTAGATATGGTTATTAGTGTAATATTTTTTAATATGTAACTCAAGTAATAAATATTTTATTATTGATTATAATTAGATAAATTTAATCATATAATTTAATTATTTCAAATTGATATGGGATAACCCAATAAACCCATTTAGCCCAACAGGCCATCCAACATACAGGGCCCAACATCAGCTCTGGGCTAAGCTACTAGACAACAACCATCCAATTGAATATGTTGTTATTGATTGCACTCGACAGGAAGCGTCATCCATTCTAGCCTATTTGACTATCTCTATGATCAACTAGCCACGTCTATTCGACTGTTATCGACCAGATGACTTAATCCGGTACTGACTCATATTCATGCCGCATTTATTGTTCTGATAAGCAGCATGCCTCCGCATTAAAGGCACGTGACAACCAGTACAGTCGCTACCACCAACTCTGCCACCACCTTTGACAAGGAGGCATCTACAAGAGGTACTGTTCACCCTGGAAAATAGGAGATTATGCCACTTGAAACAGTACTGAGATCTGGAATGACCATTGATCCCCTGGCAAGGACTAAAGCCTACTACACTTGATAGGGGCACCTTCGATAAATCATACACCAGAAGAAGGCTATAAATACCTCATAGCCAACCATGCTCCAGGTAATGCTGAATACACTATAAGCTTTCAATATTCTATTCGATTGTCATCTTTTGACCAAAACTAAATTGAACATCGGAGTGCCTTATCTGGGGGCACCTGAGCTAGTCTGACATGTGTTGCTGTTGCAGATCTCAAACCATGAGAAGAATATCAATTAGACACCTTAACCTCCCAAGTTGAATTTACCCAAACACTACCCTTTCACTATAAATGATTTTCAACCACATCATTTTTTGCACCGTCTGTGGGAAACTTGAGATTGTAATGAAAGAATGATGAACACATGTAGAGCCACATCAAGAAGGGAGGAGAATAGAAGGTCCACATCACTGCCATATCCTCCGCCCTAGCAACACATTCTCCAAGCCCCAGTGCCCCCAAAGAGCAAGTAGTGACATTAACTATACCCCATTGATGCAACTGATAAGCAAGCAGATCTCTGCTCAAATCTCAGTCCAATTATCCACTGCACTAAATAGGCACATCACTATGCCAGCCCTGTTGGTAGTGCCACCCCACAATCGTCTCTCCCAAAAGATAGGTCCCCCAAGGATAGCTATGGTCACTAGGAATCCAAACGGCCACCCACCTGACATGAAGCTAGTCCTATATACCTCCAAGAGAAAGAAGGCGA
>JACGDI010005563.1:258928-282674 GCA_014898725.1 Jacaranda copaia
ATGAATACATCTATGCGAAAATGTGGTGACCACCTTCTAGGGCATTGCACTTGACTGGTTTGTGAAGCTTGAGCCATCATCGATTTACTCTTATGACTAGCTATGTGACAAATATTTGCACCAATTTGCCAATAAGAGGAAGGTAAAACTCCCCCTCACCTATCTCCATATTGTCAAACAGAGCGAGGGGGAGTCCCTCCATGATTCTTTTCCAAGTTCAACATGGAGGTCCTTAAGATAGATAACCCTAGGATCGAGTTCCTAATAGACATGTTGTTCTTGGGGCTTAGACCAAGGAATGCGCCAATACGTTGGTGTGTGAACACCCAAGGTCGATGGAAGAGTTGCTCGACTTGGCTGAGAGATACATGACCCAAGAGGAGATGAATAGGCTTAAGTTTTGATCCTTCAAGATCTATAAGAAGAAAAGAGAGAGAGAGAACTAAAAACATAAAGAATGAAGTTGATCTCCTATAAAACTTTTCCACAACTATACACCCCTGAACATCTCGATGAGAGAGGTTTTGTATGCCATTCAACATGATAACCTCCTCAAAAAATCAAGAAAATTGATAGAGACTGAGGCAATGAAAAAATTCAAGAAATATTGCCACTTCCACAAACAGAAAAAGCATGACACAAATGAGTGCTTCAACCTTCAGGATGAGATTAAGAAGCTAATTAGGTAGGGCCACCTCAAGAAGTATATAGCATGGACACTCAGGTTGAAGGGGGCAAAATCGACCAGACTCCCCGTAGAGAAAGGTCAGTTAGCCCTAGAATGGAGGATAAAGGAAAGAAACTTGCCCACGAGGATCACCCGCCCATTCAAGGAGTGATTGACATGATTGTAGGAGGTATCACAAGGGGGACTCAAAGTATGCCTAAAAGCAAACTCAGAGAAGGCTCGAGTCGATTAAAGCCTCACCCGTTGAGATAACATTACACCTAACGATGAGTGCAGAGCCCATCTCATTCACTGATAGTAACTTAGCCCACCTCAAAGGCAGGAATATCGACCATAAAGTAGACTGTCCTATGATAGTCTTTGTTGAAATTGCCAACTTTGAAATACATAAGGTCCTGGTCGATAATGGCAGCTCGGCCAACATCATCTTCCTCTCTACCTCAAAAAGAATGAATATGGGCTAGCTGAAATTTGAACCTATACGAACCTCGCTAGTTGGATTTGAGGGGTCAAAAATCATCCCGAAAGGATCCATCAACTTGTCAACATCATTTGGAGAAGCTCCTCAAAGGAGAACTTTCATGGTGAACTACTTGGTGGTCGATGTCCCATTTTCTTACAATGTCATCATAGGTCGACTAACTCTCAATGACTTTCGTGTTGTTATGTCAACCTACCACATAAAAATCAAATTTCTAACTTCAGCAGGCACAGAGGAGCTTTTGTGCAATATGAAAGAGGCCTAGAGGTGCTATAACATTTTGATCGAGTTGAGCGAGTAGAGGACTCAACCACAATTGAAGACCTTGAGAGACACCCATGTAGCAAAACCCAATGAGACCTAAGCTTGCAAGAAGTAAAAGTTGAAAGACACTAGGGTGGAGCTCATCAGGGAATTTAAGACCATCAAGTTAGAATAGGGAAACCCTAACAAGACGACCTATATTGGAATAGACATAAGCCCCCACTTGGAGTGTCTTATGGTTGATTTCCTGAGAAAAAATATTGACATCTTTGTATGAAGAGCATCCGACCTCTAGTGAATCGACCCCAACATCATTGTGCACCACCTTAATGTCGACCTCTCATACAAATCGATCAGATAGAAAATAAGGACATTTAATGCTGATAGGATGCAGATTATCGAGGAGAAGTCAGGAAACTCCTAGATGCAGGTTATATTATAGAAGTTCAATATCCCTCTTGGCTTTGTAATGTTATACTAGTCCCAAAGAATGAGGGATAACGACAGATGTGTAATGATTTCATGGATTTAAATAAAGCATGCCCTAAAGATCCTTACCCCCTAAAGATCCTTACCCTCTACCTCAGATAGATTTATTAGTTGATTTAATTGCTAGTTGTAAGTTATTGATCATGATGGATACATTTCAAGGTTATCATTAGATTTTCATGGCTTCCGAAGATAGGGATAAAACTTCCTTTGTTGTTCCTAAAGGGTTTTATTACTTTTTGGTCATGCCTTTTTGATTGAAAAATGCTAGAGAAACTTACCAAAGGCTTGTCAACTTTATGTTCAAAGATAAAATTGAGAAATTGTTAGAAGTTTACGTCGACAATATGATTGTAAAAATAGAAAAAGCCTAAGACCACTTGCTTGACCTCAGTCATACTTTTGCAATCCTGAGAGCATTTGGTCTGAAGTTGAACCCTAATAAGTGTATGTTCGGGGTCCGTAGAGGTAAATATTTGAGCTACATAGTTAATCAATGGGGTATTAAGGTAAACCCACAAAACATTCAAGCTGTTCTTGACACCACCCCTCTGAGAACAGTTAGAGACATGCAGAGATTAGTTAGAAGGATTATAGCCTTGGGAAGGTTCATTGCAAGATTGGCCAACAAGAGTTTACCCTTCTTCAAAATTCTCAAAAATGCCAAGAAGTTGAGTTTTCAATAGACTGAATAGTATGATCAGGCATAGATCGAGTTAAAACAGTACTTAGCCTCACCCCCATGCTTGCAAAACCTAAGTTATGAGAAGTACTTTAGATATATTTGGTAGCCTCCAAAGCATAGATCAGCTCCGTATTTGTCTCGACCCAAGATGGCAGCCATCGACCAGCCTACTATTGTAATAAGTTACTCCAAAGGCCAGAGCACAATTACTTAGATATCGAGAAATTTACCTTAGTATTGGTACCTGCAGTTTGAAAGATATGACCATATTTCCAGTCTCATTCTATTATAGTGCTAACCAACCAACTGTTGAAATAGGTATTGACGAAGCCGAACACATTTGGAAGACTGACCAAATGGGCAATCAAACTGGGAGAATTCAACATTACTTTTCAGCCCTAAACAGCCATCAAAGCACAAGTTCTAGCTGACTTCATTGCCAAGCAAGTTGACTTGCCCAAGAAAAATTTTAAAGCCCCTCTTGTTTGGACCCTACACGTCGATAGATTGTCAACCACATCCAGAGGAGGAGTATAAGTTGCCCTCCGCTCCCCAAATGTAGAGAAATATATTTTGCAATAAAACTAGACTATGTAGTCATGAATAATGAGGTAGAGTACGAGGCCCTTCTCGCATGAATGAGAGTGGCACTCGACCAGGGTGTCGAGCACTTGGTCACCATTACAGACTCTCAGTTAGTAGTTGAATAGATTGACAGAAATTTCAAAGCCAAGGGCTCAACAATGAGCTAGTACTTAGCCATGGTAAAAATGTTGCAACAATTATTCAAAAGGTTCACTCTTAGTTAGGTACCTCAATTTGAGAACGAACGGGCTGATGCTCTCTCAAAGTTTGCCAGCTTGACTAGGGGCATAAGTGACAGAAAGATCACATTTTTGGTTGCTGATAGACCATCAATTGGATCCCACGAGGAGAATTTGATTACAAGCATTGAGGAGACAACAGTTTCTTAGCTAGTCTCGATAAAACTATATCTAAGTCGAGGCACCATTCCCGAGAATAGGAATGAGGCTCAACATTTTCAAGGCCAAGCCTCCAAATTTGCACTTAATGACCATGGTTAGTTGTACAAGAGGTCAATTTGCGGACCTCTCTCTGAGGTGCATAATCCCGATCAGGCTCTAGAGGTATTACAGGACATTCATGCAGGTATGTGTGGCAACCATTCTGGAGAAAGATTCCTAGCTCACAAAATAATTAAATATGGATACTTTTAGCCAATGTTGTTGAAAAACTCAGTGGATTTTGCACAAAAATGTACATCATGTTAAGTCCATTCAAATTTGCCAATCTAACCCGCAGCGCTAATGGTTAATGTCCAAATTTCTTGGCCTTTAGACCAGTAGGGGATCGATATTTTTGGCTCACTGCCAAGATCAACGGGACAACAAAAATTCATAATCATTGTGGTCAAATATTTTACTAAATAGGTCAAGGCAAAGGCTATTCCAAAGATAATGGATACGACCATTAAGAGTTTCATATAGAAAAACATCATCTACCATTTTAGTCTGCTCAAGATCCTTATTTTAAATAACAACACTCAATTCCAGAGCAAGAGCACTAGAGGTCGGTGCGAAGCCTTAGGGATCACACAACACTTCACTTCAGTAGGCAATCATCAATCAAATGGCCAGACAAAGGTAACCAATAGAATGATCCTCAACTATCTAAATGCTAGGATATAGGACACTAGCTCAAATTGGGTAGATGACCTCCCTGGCATGTTATAGGCATACAAAACTACTTATCGAACAGCCATAGGTCATAGCCCTTACAGTCTTATTTATGGGTCTAAAGTAATCATCTCCTCAGAGCTAACTCAATATACAACTCAGGTCATTCACTTCCATCCACTAAGAAACACATTGAAGAGGAAACCTAACCTCGAAACTATCGATGAGTGTTGCCAAAAAGCTTATAATACTATGCAACACTACAAGTCGAAAATGGCCAAGAACTATAACAAAGGGATCAAATTACACCATTTTAAGGTCAAAGATCTTATTCTCAATAAGGTAAAAGTCTCCAAGAATGTTGGAAAGCTCGACCCGAAATGGGAAGGACCGTACATTGTTGTTAAACTATCAAAGCATAATGCCTATAGATCAGCCAATATAGAAGGAAAGAAACTCCCTCGCCTGTGGAATGTCGTCAACCTGAGAAAATTTTTCAATTGAAATTATGTTGTATTTATCCTTGTATTCATCGGCTTGAATAAAGTTCCAACAATAGCTACAATTTGTAGGCATTGTTATAATCGTACTCCGCAAGCACCAAATCCCTAGTCGACCCAGTAGTTAATGAATAAGCAGCTCCTCATTACCACTCAAGTGGCTTCATGCCACCAATTCCCTAGTCGACCCCATAGTCGATGAATAAGTAGCCCCTCGCTGCCACTTAAGTAACTTCATACCATTAAGTCCCTAATCGACCCTATAGTCGATGAATAAGCAACCCCTCGCTGCCACTCAAATGGCTTCATACTGCCCCGTAGTCGATGAATTAGCAACCCTTTACTATCACTCAAATAGTTCCATGTTGCAACATATGTTCCTATCAACCTCATAGTCGATGCATAAATAGCATCGTGCTACCAGACTCGCGTCGATCCTATTCTCAACAAAGTAACAACTTTGAACCATTTGATTACTTCCCAAAATTTAATTCGACCATAGTGTCGATCCTAAATAGCTACAAACTTAAACTTTTCCACCTAAATTCAATAGTTGATCAAGTGGTATTCAAAATTGACGATGCAGTTCTACAAATAAATTGCTATGCGTCAGTCAAAATTAAACAAAATCAACAACAGTGCTATTAGATTTTCTTCATTATGATGGAGATAACTAAATATTTTATCAGGTATTCTCCACATTACTACAACAGTCAAGTTGCATATGATGAGATTCAATAGCTATCTTTAATGTAACAAGATAAAAATGAAAAACATCTCTTATTTATTAAGAAGTTGGTCAACATTACAAGAGAGAGAGAGAGAGAGAGCCAAGAAGGCCAATTTAGTTATGGCTAGTCCCTACCTAGTCTCCC
The DNA here is from genome assembly GCA_014898725.1 of Jacaranda copaia. Taxonomy (NCBI): domain Eukaryota; kingdom Viridiplantae; phylum Streptophyta; class Magnoliopsida; order Lamiales; family Bignoniaceae; genus Jacaranda; species Jacaranda copaia. The sequence continues at coordinate 264,608 of JACGDI010005563.1, forward strand.
TCATGCCATTCTTAGCCCGGCTCCAGCAACATGCATACAAGTGGCAAAATAGCTTGCGATAGTTCAGAAGGCCCAGCAACATTGCTCATGAAGTTGGTCGAATGCAACATGTACTGCACCACATCGACCTTCTCCTCTTTAAGTAGCACCACAAGGTCTTCCACAAATGTAAACTCCTCAGCCAACTATTCTAACTTCACGTCAACCTCAACCTTTTTCTTTTAAGCTTCAATCAGAGGCTCATCGGGCATAGGGGTTGCAATTTTTTTCTCTAGGCCCTAGTCAGCTCTACCCTCCTCAGGGTTGGGATAAAGCTCTAATTTGTCATTTAATGCAAAGCTTATCATGCTCTTGTCATCAGGCCAGAAAGCATATCCTAGGCACTTGAGCTGCTTCACAACCCTATGGAAAGCTATGCTAGCATCATCAAGTGACATGATCACACTTGCATCCTAAAAAATGGGGCTTAGGATAAACTATTCGACCATCTTGTGCCTCATTGTTCGGAGGTGTTGGTTGAAGGCCTACCTCATCTCATTAGTAGCATTTGCGCAACCTTGAGCCCGACCAGAAGTAAAGCCTTCTTTATTATAGAGTATAATCGACTTCGCTCTTCAATTGCCTTGACCAGTTGTTGGTCCTTAGTGTCCAACTGTTCCTGGAGCTCGACTACCTTTTTGTTTAGCTGCTCGACCTGGAGTTGAGAGGACTCAAACTGCACCTTGAGGGTTTCTATATCCTCTCCTCCTTGTAACTCTTCCTTATCACCAGTACCAGCTCTGATTGGCGGTAGATATTGTAGCCCACTTGTCCCACCTAAAATATAAGATTGTCAGTCCATAATGCTACAACAAAAAAAGAATTCAAACAGAAATTATCAATCTCGTGCTTAATATATTACAGTGGTAAGCTAAAGCTCGAAGAACTCTGACCTGACTAAGGCCTATCAATTTTTGTTGGTCGGGTATGAAAAGCCCAGAGGTTAGCCACTTTAGGGCATTGCTACCAGTCATTCCTCCCTAGATAATGGAGGTTAAGTCAGTTATGTCATAGGCCAAATCGATTGTGAAATAGGGCGAGGCCAACCAGGGAAGTTGGAATAGTACTTTATTGCCAGGTTTTTTGAACAGATCGTAGCCTGTCACCGCTTTTTATTTCTGTCCCCTATGGCCTTCTTACTCGATAATCTATCTTTTGCCCCGACACACGAGACTGCTCTATGTAGGCTCTTCCCAGAGAGTGGATTAGGGCTCGAGTGCCTATTTAATTTGTAGGGATACTAGAGCTGAGGTTAATTGTGTCGAACTGGCTGGTTTAGCGGCAGCTCTCTCTTGTTGAGTAGCAGCATCTCAACGGCGCTCTTTGTTTCTTAGAGCCCTGGCTTAAGCTTTAGTTCTACTCCTGGCCATTATCTCTTCTTGATCTGCAGACACAAACAAGACAAACAGCATCAAAGTTGAGCAGAAAGAACAAAAATCACAATTACAATGTTCAACGAGAATCTCTACCTAGTCGATCACTCGCAAAAAGGTCAAGTTAGGCCAGCGATAAGCCAGCAAACACCAGACACTTTTCTTCAGTTAGAACTGAGGCCTCTATATTGTCAAATTCGACCAAATCCCTGACGAAGGTGTTAGGCTAAGTAGGTGTCTAGTTCCCCGGCATCTCCATAGGTCCCCTCCACTAAACCCTCGAAATGGCAAAAACCCTGGCCCTCAAACATAGAAAAAATATTTTTTCGACTCTTAGCTGTAGAAAGAGGCAAGGGACACTAAAACATTTTAGCGAGGTCGAGTAGTCAAGTAGTCAAAACTAGACTACTCAGTACTACCTGACTTCCACAACATGGGTAAGTGAAATAAATTTGAAAAGTTGGTGAAAGAGGTTGGTTGATTATACAAGTGCATTAACACTGCAAAACTATAGATGGTGACAAAATAGTTGGGAAGCAATTGGGTTATGCAAAGTTCTAGGCCTATTAGGAAGTCGACTATCGCTTGTGCGAGGGGGAACCTAAGGCCACATCTCAACCCTTCCTCAAACACTGTTATACACCCACTAGGAGGTCGATGCATCCTACCTCGAGCTCCTAACACTAATAGCTCATACTCCTTAGAGATATGTTACAGCTCCATAATTCATATTAAGTCAACGTGGGATATTTTGGAGGTTATTTTTGTAAAATGGTCTGTGCAAACAATCGACCCATGGTTACAAGAAATCACTGGGCTAGCCTCACCCTTAGAAATAGCCCTCACATCACTCGAGCTACTGGAGTTGCTTGAACTCAAGCCATCACTTAATGAACTACCTGAACCACTCTTGTGAGCTATTTTAAATTTAATTCTACCCCTAATCTCCCCCTTATAGGCTATGCTCTCGGACCTAGTATCCTCACTATCTAAACTGGTAGACATTTTTTGCAAAAGAAAAAGGGAGAAAAGATCAAATGGGCAAAGCGACTTACAGTAGATATCTTGCAAACTCTAAGCACACAAAGGTTGGAGAACTTCAAAGGCAAGGATTCAACCAGATATAATTTCAGCAAAAGTGCAAATGAAGACCTATGTCTCCATTATTTATAGGCGTTTGTGCGTAGGAAACCAAGCATCAGTTATAATTACACTCTGCCTCCATGCGCTTCATATTATGTGAAGTAACTGGTGCATTAAATGTAGCAGAACCGCCACAAACCATGGTTGAGAGTTCAAAAACCCTGATCAATTTGGCAAAACCCCAATCGAATGTGGATAGCCGTTGTAACTGCCTATGTATTCCCTATTCTTGCTCATCGACGGACTTGATCAGGACCATGAGTGGGGGGGACTCATGATATAGGATAGCCCAATAGGCCTATTTAGCCCAACAGGCCCATTCAATGTGCAGTGCCTAACATCAACTTTGGGCTAAACCACTTGACAATAATCATTTGGTCGAGTATGCTATTACCGACTACAATCGATGAGAAGCATCATGTTTTCTAGCTTATTCAACCATCTCTATAATCAACCGCCCTGTCTGTTCAACTGTTATTGATCAAATGACTCACTCCGATACTGACTCATATCCATGTTGCATTTATTATTCTGACAGGCAGTATGCTTCCGCATTAAAGATGCGTGACAACTGGTACAATCGCTGCCACCAACCCTGCCACCACCTTTGATAAGGATACGCCTACCAAATATACTGTTTACCCTAGAAAATAGAAAATTGTGCCATCTAGAATAGTACTAAGATCTGGAATGACCATTTACCCCCTGGCAAGGACTAAAGCCCACTACACCTGATAGGGCACCTTCAACAAATCATACACTAAGAGAAAGCTATAAATACCTCACCCAACCACGCTCCAAGTAATATCAAATACATTATAAGCTTTCAATATTCTATTTGATTATCATCTTTTGACCAGAGCTAACTTGAGCGTTGGAATGCCTTAGTCAAGGGCACCTCAGCTAGTTTGATGTGTGTTGCTATTGCAGATCTCAGACTTCGAGAAGAATATCAATTGGACACCTTGATCTTCTAGGTCGAATTTACCCAAACACTATCCTTTCACTGTAAATGATTTTCAACCTCATCACAAATATATATACCATTTAAAATATTTCAAATTTTTTTAAGATAATCATAACATGGGGAATTTAAAATTATAAATAAATTTAATCATATAAGTAAATTATCATACAAGTAAGTTATTTCAAATATTTAATATTGTAGAGCGGCATTTAGGACTTTAGCCATAAAATCAATTTTCAATATTTTTTTATTTTTTTTATTTTTTTATAGGGGCACTCTAGACTTTTCACATTTTTTGTTTACCTTACAATTAAGTTCGTCAATGTATAAAGGCTTTTTGTAATTTTCTAAAATACAAAAATCATTCATAATTACGCCAAACCTCAGAAATAGTAGTCGCAATTCAGCCTATTATATATTTTTTTGTTTTTCGATGAAATATTCATCATGAATTTTCCTATGTTTATTTGATTGTGTTTCCTTAAAAACAAATTCACCTCTCAAAATAGTACCAAACAAGCAACTTCATGCCTCAAAATTCCCAAACACATTTTTTTTAACCCAAAATACCCCCAAAAGATAAAAGAAAGCATATCTACTCTCTTATTTTCTCACTCCACCTTTCACATCACTTCATTTTTCACTCTCCCATTTCACTTCACTCGTTCATATATATATATATATATATATTTACATATTTAAAACTATTAATATTTTTCTAAATAATTTTTTTTATTTTTTTGCATTTAGTTATAAATTTAACAAAAAATTAAAGATAGTGTGATAATATTTTAAATAATCTAACACATTCAATAAAATATTAATAAAAAAGGTTAGCATATTCAACCAAAAATATTTAAAAAATTAATTGTAATTTAAAAATATAATTTTATACATCTTTCTATTTGCAAAAAGTTAATGTTATTTACCAATAATTAGTTTATAATTGAATGTATTGTTTATAAATTACAAAGTAGATATGTTAAGTATATTGCAGTTATTTTTTTAATAGTTAATATATAATTTTATTATTTTATTTATTTTTTATTTAATAATTTGTATACTAATTATTATAGATTTATGTTTAATTTTTATTTAATAGTATTTGTATTAATTATTATTTATTTATATTAAATTATTTATTTAAATAGTAAATATATTAATAAATAAATTTATGAAAATATAATGAATATTAACATTAACTCATATATTTACTAGTAAATATATTATTAATTGGCGTCTAATTAAAATAGCAAATTGTGATGCCCCATCCCACATGTGGGTAACTTGATAATGAAGAAAGTTGAGGCGATTTGAGCTATGATAAAGCTAGATACAATGTGGGAAAGACCATACAAGATGCATAGTGATAGTTAATGTAAGCACTTACAAATTGTAGTGTTTAGATAGGAAAGATGTTCTCAAAACTTGGAATATCTTCAACCAAAAAATGTTCTATGCTTAAGTTTCCATTGATGTTAGTCTTGAGAGTCGTTTCTACTTTGTTACATAGTTTGTTTTTTCTTCTTGTTAGTAAATAATTCAACTTTCTTGGTGACTCAAGAATGCTAGGAGCCGCATGAGGCTCATGCTAAATCAGAGACTGGAGCCTTATCCTAAGCCAAAGGAAAGCAGCGCCAAGCAAGCTCCGGAGGGTAGACCTGCTGCTGTTGTACCCGATGCACCACTGTCTAAGGTGCAAAAGAAGAAGGCCGAGGTCAATTCCAAGCTAGAGCAAATATGCACTGAGTTCGCATTCGTGAAAGACCTCGTAGCCCAATTAAAGGATAAAAAGGTCAACCTGGTGCAGTACGTACTACAGTCGACTAACTTTATGGGCGACCTCCTTGGACCTTCTAAACTTCCGCAGGCAGTCTCTCTGCTCGCCTGTGCGGTGCCCAAACCAAACTTAGACTGGGCTAAAGGCGGGCAAGAAAAACTAAGCCAGAACTGAACCAGCCTTTTTTATCTCTTTTTTTTTTGTAACCTGCCAGAGAATTATGAATAAAGGTATATTTTTCCTTTCATTTCCATCATGTTGTGTCATACATAGCCTTTGATTTTTGTTGTGATAATATGAAAAATATTTGGTTACCTATCGAGTAGTAATTATGTTGCACGACTGTATCGTTGATTACTTCATATTCCTAATCGACTATTTATTCGACCCTTAGAGTTAATTGCCCATTAAAAAAGAATCTCATCCCTTACCAACGACAGGGTCGACAAAAATTGGATGGTTGGCTAGAAAACCTTATTCGTCAGTGCAGAGGTTGATGATAGGATCGACTAGAGACTCGGGTGGCCAGGAGTCTGTTAGGTGGCAGTAAGGGGCTGCTCAGTTGTCAACTACGGGGTCGACTAGAAACTTGGATGACTAGGAGCCATTCAGGTGGCAGCAAGGGGCTACTTGGTCATTGATTACAAGATCGACTAGAAATTTGAACGGCTAGAAGCTGCTTAGGTGGCAGCAAAGGGCTGCTTAGTCATCGACAATGGGGTTGACTAAAAATTTAGATGGCTTGGAGTCATATAAGTGGCAGTAAGGGGCTACTTAGTTGTCGACTACGAGTCGATTAGAAATTTGGACGGCTAGGAGTCGTTTAGGTGGCAACAAGGGGCTGCTTAGTTATCGACTATGGGGTCAACTAGAATTATTAAAGATAACAATTAAGCTAATAAAATTGCAATTTTATTCAAGCTAAAGGGCCACAAGGATATGTACCATACATTTTTAAATATAAAACTTTCTGAGATTGATGGCGTTCCATGGGCAGAGGAGTATCCCTCCTTGCATGTTGGCCAGCCTATAGACATTGCGCTTTGCTACTTTGATAATGGAGTATGGCCCTTCTCACTTTGGTTCAAGCTTGCCCACGTTCTTGGAGACCTCCACCTTCTTGAGGACAAAATCTCCAATGTTGAAATGACGCTCTCTAATCCTTTTATTATAATTATGTGTCATCTTCGATCTGTAGCACTATATAGTATTGTAAGCCTCCTGTTGATGCTCATTGATAGTTTTGAGATATATCTTCCTCTCCAACATGTTTCTTAGTGGGTGGAAATGATGACCCGAGCAATATGTTAGATCAATTTTGAAGGTATGACTACTTTCGACCTATAAACTAGGCTGTAAGGGGTATGACTAATGGTTGTTTGGGGAGTTGTCCTGTAAGCCCATAGCACGTCGGGCAGGTCATCTACCCAGTTCGCCCCAATGACCTGAATTCTAGCCTTCAATTGATCAAGGACAATTCGATTGATCACCTCGATCTGACCATTCGACTGAGGATTGCCTACCGATGTAAAATGTTGTGCAATCCCCAACGCCTCGCACCAACGTCTTATGCTCTTACTCTAAAACTAAGTGCCATTATCTAAAATAAGTACCTTGGGCAGGCCAAAGTGGCAAATGATATTTTTCCATATAAAACATTTTATGGCCGCATCCATTATCTTAAGGACACCCTTAGCTTCAACCCACTTGGTGAAATATTCAACCGCTACAATTATAAACTTTAGCTACCCTATTGATTTCGATAAAGAGCCCACTATATCGATTCCCCACTGATCAAACGGCCAGAAAATCTAAACATTAACCATCAGCGTAGTTGGCTGGTAGGCAGGTTGGAATGGACTTGGCATGATGCACATTTGCACGCAAAATCTATTGAGTCTTTCAACAATGTTGGCCAAAAATATCAATATCTGATTATTTTGTGGGCAAGGGACCTCCCTTTAGAATGGTTGCAGCATATGTCTGCATGAATATCCTGTAATACTTCCAACGCTTGATCCTAATCCAAGCATCTCAAGGGGGGTCCGACGAAGGATCTCTTGTATAACTGACCATTCTCATCGAGGGCAAATTTAGAGGCTTGACCTCAAAGGCACCGAGCCTCATTCTTGTCGCCATGGATAGTACCTTGGCTGAGATAGAATTTTATTGATGTCTGCTAAGAAACTGTCATCTCCTCAATGGTTGTTATCAAGTTCTCATCAAAGAGTACAATTGATGGCCTGTCTGAGACCAAAAATGTGATTTTCTTATCTCTTGTTCCTCTGATGGAGCTAGCAAACTTGGAGAGGGCATCTACCCATTCATTCTCAGATCAAGAGACCTGATTGAGAGTAAATCTTTTGAATAATTCCTGCAACCTCTTTACCTCAACCAAGTACCGGGTCATCGATTATTCTTTAGCTTTGAAATTTCCTTCAACTTATTCCACTACTAACTAGAAGTCCATAATCGCAATCAAGTGTTTGACCCCATGCTCAAACACCATTCTCAGTTCTGCCAGTAGGGCCTCATACTCAGCCTCGTTATTTATGACTGTATAATCCAGTTTGATTGCAAAATTGTACTCCTCATCATCTTGAGAGCAAAGAGCGACCTTAATTCTACCTCCAGATGTGGTCGATGACCCATCAACGTGCAAAGTCCAAACAAGAGAGGGTAGGATACTTTTCTCAGGTAAGTCAACTCGCTCTACAATGAAGTTGGCAAATACCTATGCTTTGATGGCCATTTGAGGTTGAAAACTAATGTCAAACTCCCCAAGCTCGATCGCCCACTTGGTCAATCTACCTGATGTATTGAGCTTTGCCAATACTTGCTTCAACAGTTGGTTTGTTAGCACTATGATAGAGTGAGACTAAAAGTACGGTCTCAGCTTCTGAGCAGCGGTCACTAAGGCTAATGCAAATTTCTCAATCTCTAAATAATTATGTTCTGGCTCTTGGAGTGACTTACTACAATAGTAGACTGGTCGATGGTTGCCATCCTGGGTCGATACTTGTACTGAACTAATCAATGCTTTTAAGACTGCCAAATATATCTAAAGTACTTCTCCCAGCTCAGGTTTTGCCAATATTAGGAGTGAGGCCAAATACTGCTTCAACTCGATCAGCACCCGATCACACTGTTCCGTCCATCAAAAACTCATATTTCTAGCATTCTTGAGAATTTTGAAAAATGGGAGGCTTTTATTGGCCAATCTTGCGATGAACCTTTTCAAAGCCACAATTCTCCCCACCAGTCTCTGAACATCCTAAACCATTCTTAATGGGGTGACATCTAAGATTGCTTGAATTTTTTATTAATTCGCCTTAATGCCTCTTTGGCTGACTATATAGCCTAAACAGTTTCCTCCTCAAACTCCAAATGTGCATTTATTCAAGTTCAACTTCAATCCAAATGCCCTCAATATCCTAATAGTATGACTGAGGTCGAGCAAGTGGTCTTGGGCTTTTTCTGTCTTGACTATCGTGTCATCGACGTAAACTTCCATCAATTTTTTGATCTTATCTTTGAGCATGAAGTTGACTAACCACTGATAAGTTGCCCCGTCATTTTTCAAACCAAACAGCATGACAAGAAAGCAATATAACCCATTAGGAACAATAAAAGATGTTTTATCTCTATCCCTGTGTGCCATGAAGATCTGATGATAGCTTTGAAATGCATCCATCATACTTAACAATTCATACCCAGTAATTGAATCGACTAGTAAATCTATTTGAGGTAGGAGGTAAGGATCCTTAGGGCATGCTTTATTCAAATCAGTAAAATTATTACACATCCACCACTGTCCCTCAATTTTTGGAACTAGGGCAACATTACAAAACCAAGAAGAATACTGAATTTCTACAATATACCCTGCATCTAAGAGTTTTCTAACCTTCTTTTCAATGATTTGCGTCCTCTCGGCATTGAACGCCCTTATCTTTTATCTAACCAGCTTGTATGAGGGGTCAGTATTGAGGTGGTGCACAATGATATTGGGGTCGATCCCTTGTAGGTCGGATGCCTTCCAAGCAAAGACGTTAATATTTTTCCTCAAAAAATTGACCATGAGACACTCTAAGTGGGGGCCCAAGTCTGTTCCGATACAAGTTATCTTTTTGGGGTTGCCCTGTTTGAGCTCAATGGTCTTAAACTCCACGACAGGCTCCACTCTGGTATCTTTTAGCTTTCACTTCTTGCTAACTTAGGCCTTTTCGGGTTTCTCTATAGAGGCATCCCCCAAAGTCTTCAGCTACGATTGAGTTTTCTGCTCGATTGGCTCGATCGAGATGTTATAACATCTCCATACCTCTTTTAGGTTGCACAAAAGCTCGTCTATACCCGCTGTGGTTGGAAACTTGACTTTCAAATGATAAGTGGACACAATGGCATGAAGTCATTGAAGGTAGGTCGACTAATGATGACATTATAGGTAAATGGGGTGTCGACCACTAGATAATTCAGCATTAATATTTTTCCCCAAGGAGCCTCTCCAAAAGGTGTGAACAAGTCAATCGACCCCTCTGGTATAATCTTTAACCCACCAAATCCAACCAGTGGCGTGCACACAGGCTCAAATTTCAACTTGCCCATGTTCATCCTCTTTAGGATAGATAAGAAAATGACATTCACCGAGCAGCTATTGTCGATCAAAACCTTACACACCTCAAAGTTTGCAATTTCCACAAAGATGACCATCAAGCAATCTATCTTGTGATCGATATTTCTACCCTCGAGGTAGGCTAGGTCAGCATCAATAAATGAAATGGGTTCTGCACTCAATATGAGGTGAAAAGTTATCTCCACAGGCGAAGCTTTATTAGACTCAAGCCTTCTCTGTGTTTTCCTTCGAGCAGACTTAAGGTCTCTCCAGTGGGACCTCCTGCAATTATGTCAATCACCCCTTTAATGGGTGGGCGATCTTCCTAGGTAGGCTTTTTTTCTTTATCTTCTATCATGGGGCTAACCAACCTTTCTCTATATGGAGTTCGATCAGTTTTACCCCCTTCAGTCTGAGCATCCACAGCTATGTATTTTTTGAGGTGACCTTGCTTAATCAACCTCTTGATCTCGTCTTGGAGATTGAAGCACTCATTTGTACCATGCACCTTCTATTTGTGGAAGTGGCAGTATTTCTTTGATTTCTTTATGGCTTTAGTCTCTGTCAGCTTTCTAGGCTTTTTAAGGAGCTTATCATGCTGGATGGCGTAAAAGACCTCCTTCCTCGAAATGTTTAATGGCGTATAGTTATGGAAATTCTTGATCAAAGATCGACCTCGCTCTTTATATTTTTGGTCATCTCTCTCCTTCTTTTTCTTCTCATCTTCGGAGGATCCAAACTTGAGCTTATTCATTTTTTCCTATGTCATATACCTTTCTGCCAGGTCGAGCAGCTCCTCCATCAACCAGGGTCGTTCTCACACCAAAGCATTGGTGCATTCTTTATGCCTGAGCCCCAAGAACAACACATCAATCAAGAACTCAATCCTAGGGTTATCTATTTTCAGGACCTCTATGTTAAATCTAGTAAAAAAATCATGAAAGGACTCTCTCTCGCCTTGCTTGACGGTATGGAGGTGGGTATGAGGGAGCTTCGCCTTTCTTCTGCTAGCAAATTGGTGCAAGAATTTGTCGCACAACTAGTTATAGGAGTAAATTGATGATGGTTCAAGCTTTACGAACCAATCTAGTGCGATACCTTGGAAGGTGGTCACCAATATCTTGGCATGGATGTATTCATTGTGTCCATGTAGCTGCATCATGTGCTCTAACTGCATGAGATGCTCATTGGGGTCTGTAGAGCCATCGTACCTCAGCAGATCAATTGGGACTTTGGCGTCCACGATAATGCGCTCGTTGATGATATCCTTTATGAATGGGAACTGTCTCTCCCGATGAGATATTTGAGAAGCCTCCAAGTTTGGTGCTTTGTCAGTATTTTTCCTTAAAATCTCATTGAGGCATATGTTCAGCTACTGGACTTGATGGGATACTTCTTACCATTCGTCCCGATCTACCTGAGTGGCAATCCAATCAATACCCAATCTAAGATGCTCCACCCTATCACATTACATGGCTCGAATGGGCTGATGCACAAAGTTTGTAGACTCTCCTTTTTCTTTGCGGTAGTCATACCTGGAGCGTTTGACCTTATCACGCTGCATGGCTTGATCAGGTCTAGCGTGATCTACCGAGTTCGCTACCTCCTCCCGTATTTTTGGCCATTTTCTCTCTTTTTGTGGGCATCTAGGACTGATTTCACGCCTGGCAAGTGACTGCTCTCGACGGCCATGGCTGTTCTTAGGGGACCTATTTTCCAATAGGAGCGGCTATAGAGTTGCACTGGTAGCGAGAGCCAGTACTATAGTGTGTCTGTTAAAAGCAACAGATAGCTGGATTGATATTTTAGCTGAAATTTGCTCACTTATTAACTGTATCAACTAGGGCAGGGTGAGCATCACCACCTGTTCCTAAGGGGCGTTAAGGCCCAGAGCATGTGTACCTTACTAAGGGTTAGGGAGAGGTGGAGAAGTGGACCTACTGTTCTCCTCCCTTTCAGATACTGCTCTATGTGTGTTTACTATTTTTCTCATTACAATCTCAATAGATTTCCCATAGATGGTGCCAAAGCTGATGTGGCTAAAAGTCATTTATAGTGAGAGGGTAATGTTTGGGATGGATTCGACCAAGGAGGTTGAGTACTTGAAGCTGTATATCTCTTGCAGTCTGAGATCTGTAACTACAACACACATTAAGCTAATCGAGGTGCCCCCGGCTAAGATACTTTGACGCTCAAGTTAGTTCTGATCGAGATATGAAGATCGAATAGAATACAAAAAGTGTATAAGGCTTATAGCGCATTAGGCATTACCTTAAGCGTGGTTGAGTCTGAAGTATTTATAGCCTTCTCCAAGCATAATTTGACCATGGTGCCCTTATTAGGTGTATTGACTTTCATCTTTGCCAGGGGGTGATGGTCATTCCATGTCTAGATCCTGGTACTATTTCAGGTAGCTAAATCTCTTGCTTTCCCAAATGAACAGTACCTCTGGAGGCACCTCTCTACCAAAGGTGGTGGTAGGGTTGGTGACAACAACTATACCAGTTGTCATGCGTTATTAATGTGGAGGCATGCTGCCTGTCAGACTAATAAATACGATGGAGATCTGAGTCAATACCGGAATGGGTCTTGAGGTTGATACATGTTGACCAAACCTGACTGTTAAAACATCTAGAATAGTCCTGAGGTCAATGTGGGTCGACTGCAGATCCTACCAAGTGAGGTCGATACCGGACAACCAAACAAACTTGATTTTGGGCCTCCTGGGCTATTTCACTTGATGTTGGGCCTGTTAGGCTTACTAGGTTATCCCATATCAATAAAGAAAAGGAAAATTGGTAAATTTGCATTCAATTGAAAATGACTAAGAGGCCTTTTCCTAAAGTTGAAAGAAAAATTAAGTTATTAGAACTTGTGCATATTGACATTTGTGAATTAAATGGCATGTTAACTAGAGGAGGAAATAGATATTTTAATACATTTATTGATGATTTTTCAAGATTGACTTATGTTGTTTTGATGAAAACAAAAGATGAGGCATTTAATATGTTTAAAGTTTATAAGGCTGTTGTTGAAAATCAAATAGGTAAGAAAATTAAAATTTTAAGAAGTGATAGGGGTACTAAATATTCTTCTCTAGTTTTAATTCTTTCTTTGAGGAAAATGGCATTACACACCATACTATTGCATCTTATACCCCACAACAAAATGGCCTAGTAGAAATAAAAAATAAGACATTAGTTGAAATAGTAAATGCTATGCTTTTAAATTCTAAATTACCTAATAATCTTTGGGGTGAAGCATTGCTTACTGCTTGTTATGTGCATAATAGAGTACCTTTGGGAAAATTAAAATGCACCCCATATGAGTTATGGAAAGGAAGAAAACCAAACTTGAATCATCTAAGAGTGTGGTGATGTTTAGCATTTTATAAGGTTGTTGATCCCAGGAGAACTAAATTAGGACAAAAGCTAAGGAAAGCGTTTTCGTGGCATATTCAAAAAGTTTTGAAGCCTACAAGTTATTGGATTTAGATTCAAACATTATAGTGGAATCTAAGAATGTTAATTTTTTTTAAAATAAGTTCCCTAAAGATTCCACTGATGATAATGTTGTGCAAACACAAGGAACTGTTAATCCTGGTTCTTCTTCTAGCATGAAAAAAAAAAAAAAAAAAAAAAAAAAAAGAATCTAATCTTCCTATGGAACAAAGAAGAAATCAAAGAACTAGAAAAGTAAAATATTTAGATCCTAATTTCATATCCCCGAACCATATTGTCTTCCTTATGGAAAGTAGTAGGACTACCATACTGAAAGAAATACCTATTATTTTAAATGTTGAAAGGGATCCTAAAACATTTATGGAAGCTATGGCTTCAAGAGATTTTACTTTTTGGAAGGAAGCCATAAAAATGATGAAATGAACTCATTGTTACTATATGATTAGAGCAAGCACCAAAATAGTGGCATGAAAAGCTTGATTATAAACACTTTCTCACAGCTTTGTCCATAACAATGTTGATAAATGCGTATATTCTAAGTTCACAAACATGTATTGAGTAATTGTGTACCTTTATGTTGATGATATGCTTATCATTGGTACAAATTTGAAGGGAGTGATGGCAACTAAGAAGTATTTATCCTTATAATTCAAGATGGAGGATTTAGGTGAGGTAGATACTATTTTAGGAATTAAAGCAAAGAAACATAGTAAGGGCTATACTTTATGTCAATCCCACTTTATTGAAAAAAAATTTATATAAGTTTAAACATTTGAATATAAAGGAATTTAATACTCCATATGATGTCTCTACTAAGCTTACAGGAAATTCTAGTAGAGTTGTTGCTCAAGTAAAATATGCTAGTACAATAGGAAGTCTTATGTATACCACACATTGCTCTAGGCCAGATATTGCTTTCATAGTATGTAAGTTATCTAGGTACACGAGTAGCCCTGGTACTGATCATTGGAGAGCAATTGCCAAGGTTCTAGGATATCTCGAAAGAACTATTAATCTTGGATTGTTTTATAAAGATTATCCAGTAGTACTAGAAAGTTTTAATAATGCTAGTTGGATAGCTAATGCGAGTGACAATAAATCCACGTCTGGTTGGGTATTTACACTACGTGGTGAAGCTGTTTGCTGGGGTTCAAAGAAACAAACATATGTCACTCAATCCACCATGGAATCTAAATTTGTCACATTAGCAGTTGCATGCAAAGAAGGAGAATGGCTAAGAAATTTAATTTTGGATATAGTGTTGTGGCCACAACCAATGCCATCCATTTCTTTGTATTTCGATAGCGAAGCTACTATGTCTAGGGCATTCAGTAAGATTTATAATGGTAAATCTTGACATATTGGTTTAAGGCACGAATATGTGAAACAGTTGATGTCGGATGAAATATATACAATAATTTATATCCGTTCGTGTGATAATTTGGCAGATCCTTTTACTAAAAGACTCCCAACAGATTTAGTGAGATCTACCTCCATTGGAATAGGGCTAAGATCCTTTTATTAAATCAATAGTAATAGGAACCTAACCTTTATAAAACAAGGTTCAATGGGTACAAACAAGTTACTAACAACTGATTGAGGTACTAACATTTGTGTTGGTGCAGTACTGTTATGATAGTCAAGGTGAATAGCTTTCTCTTAATGAATTTTCACCTAAAATAACAGAGTGGTAATGAAACTTCACCTAAGTGAACATCAAAAGTGGTGCCGCTTTTAGCAGAGGATTAAGGTTAACCTTTGTATATGTTTATGAAACCATGTGGAGCACACGGCCATAATAAGTGTTCAATGTTAATAAAAGCTTCCTTTATGATTAGATAATAGGTGTGTGCGGTATTTCCAGTTTTAATAGATAGGAATCATGATTTAGAGCTTAAGGCCACCATTAATTTCATTAGAACTTAGAAATACTTGTACTAATTGAAGGTTCAAATCGAAAGATACCTTCTTACATACATAAGTTTGTCAACATTTATATTTGTTCAATACGACAATTTAAGTGGGGGATTGTTGGAATATATTGTTAGCTTGTGTATTGAAAAAAAAGAATTATGTGTGAGTTTGGCCCACATAGGAAAATAGAGAAAGAGTTTTATCGTATATAAAATACTTGTAGTATATAATATCAGAATAAAAGATCATCCAAAGTGTGGGAGCTAATATATTTTATTTATATTTAAAAGCACTTAGCGTGCATGCTTGTAAATTAATATATTCTACAAGTTACTTGTTTTATTTTTATTTACGTAATTATTTAATTATGAAATAATATAAAGGTTATATCTTCTATGAAAAGTTTAATTTGTCATGAAAAATTGTATCAGATGATTTGAGTTAAACAGATATTGTTTAACTTAAATAGTGTCTCAATTCATAGTTAATGGATGTACTGTTTCATTAATTATAAATACACAAGGCACTTTGAGAATTTGATACTAAGAAACAAGCTAGAAAAATAATCCTGCAATCTCTATTCTTTACAAATATATTCCTAGAGATTATAAAAGAAATTCTAAAATAACTCTTCAAGATTGCCACTTGCAGAGTTTGGTGGTTTTGTTGTATCCTGAGGGTAAATTGCCTTATTCAATCCATTGACAAATTCTCTAAAGTGGGGTAAAAATTACCTTAAGGATAGTATCATCATACTTCAAGATCACAGTCAAATTTATTACTTCGATATGAGGATTTGTAACACTCATTTGCCTCTCAAAGTAGTTTCACATGGGAATGGAGGGGTTATATGATGTTCTGTACTGCAAACGCAAGTAATCATCCATATCATTAGCAATGCAATGGGGTTGCACTTAATACACCAATATGAGCCTTAAAGACTTATGAAGAACCACCTTAAGATCATATTATCACATGGATACAATCCCCTATAGGTAGCCCCAGTGTTTCCAAATTTTTTTAATTAAAAGCAATAAAAATGTTCTTTATACTGCTAGTTTTGATCAATCATGTCCAAAGTGAGAATCCATCGCATTCATTACCTTATTCAAGAATCCACATCAAGTATACATATTTTTATTTATACATATGCATGTGTATGTACACTCATCATTATCTATCTATCTATATATGTCATGTACAATTATAAAGTCAAACTGATTAGATTAATAGCTATCATGCATAATTTCTTATAGTTTTGTTATATATGCACTGCTATGCCTTATGACTTTTCCATGTAATTTATAGAGTTTATTGGAGCAAATAGCCTTCAAAATAATGAAAAAAAAATGCTTATAAATATATATATATATGTTTTCACTCTTATGTACTTATTTTTATATTTTAGAAATGAAACATGAACAGTTTAAAATAGGGTGTCAAAATTCAACACAATGCAACAACCTGATCATAATCCACCTTAAAAAAATTATGTTTGGATTTGATATTTTTGGATTTGAATCAAATTGGATTGAACTCAAAATTAACCTGATGAAAAAAATAAGGTTGGTTAATTTTGAATCAACCCATTTAACTTGTAAATAATAAGCAAGTGACCCAATAACCTAATAAACCTGATCCAACCCAACACGATCCACCTAAAAATCATTAAAATAATATATACTATGCATAAAGCACCTAGTCTTTTTTGGTATGCTTTTTATTTTCCTACAATGTCTTCATCATTATTTTTTAAACTTCATAACTATTAAGTTAATTTTCTTTTATCTTTTC
This sequence comes from Jacaranda copaia, assembly GCA_014898725.1. Lineage (NCBI taxonomy): Eukaryota > Viridiplantae > Streptophyta > Magnoliopsida > Lamiales > Bignoniaceae > Jacaranda > Jacaranda copaia. The sequence continues at coordinate 281,688 of JACGDI010005563.1, forward strand.
TTATATTTTTCTTTGCAATTGTTTACTATTTTCTTCACTTTCCTTCTATTTTATTTTTTCTTTTACTCATCATAAAAATTATAATAACATATAAAAAAATAAATGAATGTACCATTTATTTTATACTCCAAAATTTTAGCATGGAATCATGTGTACCAAAATTGCTTGAAGCTCAATATTTAAATTAAAATTTAATTATCCAAACGGATCAAACTTCATAGCAAAAGAAAAATCTATTCTCTCTAAACAAAAGTTTGGCTGCCACCAACCATCGTTCTTTCTATAACCATCATCGACACCCAACACCACCATCTCTCACCTCTTGTTAAGTAACCTAAGTTTTTTATCATTTGATATTGATAGTGCTTAATTAATTAATTTTAATTTTAATTTGAGTACTGATTGAATTTAATTATTGACTAATGTTGATATAAAATTTAATTTTGAATATTAATATTAATGTTAATTTAGAACATGCATATTAGAATTTGCAAATATAAACATCCAAATGGAGTTGGATCAAATTTATCAGGTTGAATTAAGCTTATCAGATTATTGCGTGACCTAATTAAAAATTAGATCAATTTAAACGTAATTGAATTTTGTGGGTCAATTTTAGAATTTAGCCTTTTGAGTTTGCCATTGGATTGAATTGAATTCGAATTTTATCTTTTTGTCTTATACCTTTCTTTCAATCCAACCCGACCCACTCGAATTGACACCCTTTAAAACACGCAACAATCACCTGTGCCACTAAAATCAGTTGACTCGCTAAAGTTGACCATAACCTAAAAAATCATCAGTAACGTACTCAAGATAACCAGAGTCCTAGCAAAGTAATTAAAACTATAACTGTTGTACCAACAGCATGCCTAACTGAATTTGTTCAATGACTTTGAACAAGTATATTTTCAATTTGGCAGAAGTACAACACAAACTGCTGACTTTTGTTTCACATAAAAACATCTCTTTGGTTCATTTTTCAGG
>JACGDI010005563.1:282684-301564 GCA_014898725.1 Jacaranda copaia
CCCCCCCCGGGGAGCCCTTTCTTCCCAAATTTAATTAAGCATAATAAAACAAGTAGGAATTTGTTTCATTAATTAAATAGGACTAATTCAAAATTTTCAATTTATCTAATATGCATTCATTTAACCATGACCACAGCGCCTACCATAATGCTGTTTCACTTGAATTTTGTAGTAAAATACTATAAATCTTAATTTAAACCAAATTCCAACACAATTCAGTTATATGCTAATAAATAAATGTCTATAACATTAAATATTCTAATTATTTGATCTCTGCTCACAAATTCATTGTACTTCAAATCAGTTTGGATACCCAAACTCACAATTTACTTGTCTTTCAATAAACAATGAAATGATTCATATATCTTCGGCTCGGCTTGGCTCAGGTCAGCAAATAAAGTAAAACCACCACCATTTGGTCCCAATAGAACCAACCAACCACCCTTCCAAATAGGGTCGTAGGCAGTTCAGCTTATATAAACTAAAAGCCAGCCTCAAATTCACACTATCGCAAGGAGTTTCTAATAAAAATGAGTTTGCATTTACAAACAGGGGCAGGAACCAAGTTTCCAAACTCCTGCCCCAAAACGATACTCAAAAATTTTATCTTTCAAAATTATCCAGGAGAGCAAATATACAACTAAACTCGCATTAATACATTCAACATTTGTTGGTGACGGTGGACTGAGTAGAACAACGATTATAGAGGAGAACAAATATACAACTAAACTCGCAATAATACATTTAACATTTGTTGATGATGATGGTGGACAGTAGAACAACGATTAGAAAAAAGTCCAAGACAAAAATGGCAGTTGAAATATTTTAAAAATTTATACTGACGAAGAAACTACAAGATGCAGTGTACATAACATTTTCAGTCAAATTAAACATCATAGACACACCATGACTTGCATGCAGCATAGAGAAGAAAACAAGCACGGAGCATGGTTATGCCCATGGCCCTCAATGATGCAGAATTAGTAAGGAATGAAGAATAAATAAACGAGAGTGATTGTACAACCAACACAAATACCCAACAGATGAGGCGATACAGATTAGAAATGCAATAGCTGAACAACAGCAAGTATTAGCAGGCTTTGAACTATAGTTCCACTAAATTTGGTTTATAATGTGCAAGAGGGCTTCAAACTGTAGTCTCCACTAAAATTGGTTTGTGAGCTATACAGCATAATTACAAGGTCGGTATAATGAGCAAAAAGGAATTGCATTTGTCAGGTGAATTTCTAATATACAACCCCGCAAAGAGTCTCCACAACTTCCCACCAATCCCATTCCATTCCGATTTAAACAATATTTTTGTTGGAGCATTATTAGTGCCTGTACTCCATGCACCATTACCTATATAACCTGAAGAAACTGGGAAGATGAGATAAACTGTTAATCATTCAATCATCAGAAAGAAGTTGAATTTTGGGTGGGGAAGCAGCTAAGTGGGTAGCAGGTTTCACTAGTAAATTTGACCTGGTGTGTATGCTAAAGTACAATTACGAACTTAAGAACTTACTCGATGAAAAATGATTGTGTGTGAGCATCTATACGTGTGCAGTTTTTTATATATAAATGAAGCGCGCAATGTTCAAAATCAGTGAGGTAGTGGTTTTGGAAAGAAAATTAGTTAGTCTAGTGTGGTTTGATTGGCTGGCCAAATAAGACGAGAGAACTGCTAACTGTATGCCAATTAGTTATTTGGATATTTATATAAAGTGATTATGAATTTGGTAATAGTTACAAGAATAAAACCCTGTATTCCAATGAATGATATGCATCAATATCCTAGCTTTGTAGAATTAGTCTGCACGGATCTGCACCAAAACCTGATGCAGAGTGCAAGATAATTGTTAATCAATATTTCCAGTTCATGCAAAAGTCAAACACTTTCACCTGTGCCTAAATCTTCCTCAATGGGATCCCATTACTTTTACCTAAATAAACAAATTACAAACATTCCTCGCTTGATCAACTCATACATTGATGAATGTATGAAATACTTCCTAACATAAAATAACCTTAGTGCATACAAGGTTCTGTTTTGCTGTTTCATCTTTCCGCGCTTTCTACAGTTTAATCAAGTTTAATCATTTATTTTCTTGTTTGCTACAGACTCCAGGTATCAGGTCAACGTTAACTAAGAAATTTTAAGTTAAACTGAACTATATTTCCACAAAAGGATATAGAGATGGCGTACTCCCAATGATAAATTGACAATATAAATTAAAAACGCAAATACAAAAAGCTCACCATAGCATTGAAAGTCTCAGAATTACTCTATGCTGGTCTCCAATTGACAGCAGACATGTCTGGTCTGCCTGGCATCATCGGACCACCATGAACTATGACAAAACAGAACATCAAGTTGAATTAACATAAGTTGCAGTGCTGGTGGTAATGTAACTCATGGTGTAACAAGCATCTTATCAGAATCGGAAAGATCACCTGTGATTTGGCTAGCAGAAGGCTGAGTAATTGTGGCAGAGGGCTGAAAATTAACAACACTTGCAGGAGGCCTTTCAGGAGGCGGTCCAAAATAACCTTCGACAGATAATAGTTTATAAATGCTTATGTGAACATGTTGTCACTCAATAAAATTCTACTTATTTTGTAGCGTCAGAACCAAGATCAAAGGCATTGATCAGCAATTGAGTATGAACACCAGGAAAAGTAAGAGCAGAAAAAGAAATCCATTCAAACGTCTACAAGCAAGAGGGTACTGCGCTCTCCCAAGAAAAAAAGATAAGCGAAGTGCTAGTGCATTCAAGCTCTAGCTTCCACACCTAAAAACACAAAATGCCAAAAGAAGGGGCAACAGAGGGGAGAAGAAATAAGGAGGGTGGTCGGGGTGGGGGGGAGGGGGTGTAATAGAAAACCTATCACTCTCTTTCCAGGGATTGTATTCTTAGACGAATGACAAAAGTTGCTTAGATCAGACTTTTTTCAAATGCATATCAGCCAACCATAATTACAAGCCAAAACAATTCATTTGCTTATATGTGTAACATTAGTTGAAGATTGCTGTAACATTGACCCTGGCTTCCAGGCAAGATTGTCAGATAGCCTTGTGCATGGCCTGGAAAATGGACAAATGACTAAGCAGGGAAATCACCATGCACAGTTTTCAGAAAAACAAAATAAAATAAAATTCAAGTAAAATAGCTAGAGTGGAAGATATTGAAGCTCATTTTTACCAATAAATCTTTTTCACATTCAATTATATATTTCCCTTCTTTTGCAATCTATGGCATTGCATCGCACTCAAACTCAAATGTGTATATAAAAGCTTAAAATTGTAGTCCTATGGGGGAAAAACAACAGCCAACAACTGAATCGTACTCTTAAGACAGATTGCCAGCATTTCTAGCACTCAACCATCAACCCATGCAGAGAAGGATAAATTGAAATACAGTGTTCAGGCAGTATATTTTACACAGGACTTTGGTGCTCAGGCAAGCCACAGTAACGAGCCATATACTTTACTACGTGAGTGACACAGCAAATTAAAACTATGCTAAGTGTGTGTCTTCACTCTTAAGGCAGCTGTTTGAGTGCATGTTGGTGGAAGAATGCTGCATCCTTACTTTCAACCAATCAAGTTTGGAAAATCAAATATGAGCAAATTGGCACAAATTCAATGAAAACTTCACTACCATACTTCAAAACTATGAACCATGAATAAGAATGCAGGAAAAGAATTACACCAAAAAAAGCATTGAAGTGATTAGCTTCTACTTACAACAAATATACTTAGTTTACAATTCCTTTACAAATGTTAGCAACTAAGCCAGGGAATAGGCAATAACATAGATAATTCACCTTCTTGCACAGCGGCTGCTCATGTGGTTAATATTAGCCACTATGATAGACCTACTATAGATTTATTTGCATAGAAGCAAAAACTCATCAGTAAAAATTAAAATACTGGTCTGGTGTAAAAAGCCAGATCATCACTGCATTATGCATTTATTCATGTATTCCCTATAACCCACGGATCACTGGGCAAGCTATATAACAAGCATGTTAATGTGAGCACTCTGAATAATTTTTAAAATATATCAAACTCATTAACAATGGTATTTAAATTAATAGAGGGCTGGCAAAACGACTCCTTACTCACAATAGTTACTTCTATTAAGAGCAAAAATAATACACACCTTCACGCAAATAAGATGGACCAGAACATGATTTCCCTCCTGGCATCCACCCAACACATGACCAATCAGCATTAAATTCATTTACTTGCATCCGCCATTGTTCATCGGTAACATAACTCCTCGAACCATCAGAAGAGTTGGGAAACGAGTAAGGGGGATATTGATGTTGCTGGCCTGAGTTTGGATAGGAGAAATGACTAGGTGGGTGTCGAAGTGGGAGTTCAGGATACAGAGGCCTTTGTGCCAAAGGTACACTACCAGGGAGAAACTGTTGCCTATGTTGAGAAGCTTGTGGATTAACATATGCATCACCCTGTCCATATTCTACATGCCTTGATGAATTATAGCTAGCATTATCTCGTGCAGAGCTAGCCACAGAAGGGGGAAAGCAAGATGATTGCTGTGACAATACTTCACTTCTGACAGATGCATCACTATGAGACCCATGAATATTGGAAACCATATGGTTATGTTGATTTCCCTGCAAATACAGAAGTTCACCTTAAGTAATGGAAACCATATGGGTGTGCAGATTTCCCTGCAAACACAAGAGTTTGCCATCTCTCTTTCTATATGAATAATAACGCATAAACATAAAGCGATAAACAAACAGGTTGGAAAGGCCAGATGACTTACAGTGGGTATGCCACAAGTTTCATGGAGTAAAGAAGGTGGTTGATAAGTTGGTCTAGGAGAACGCGATATAGTGGATGGAAGTGGAGGCATGTGTTGGGACATAAATGGAGGCTGAGGTGGAAATGACTGCTGGGAAAGCAGTTGTGGCGGAGGACCAACAGGAGGAGGAGGAGGAGGACCAACAGGTGGTGGTAGAGGACCTACAGGTGGTGGTGGAAGACCTACAGGTGGTGGAGGATGAACAATAGGCGGCGGATTTGGTCCAAGAGGTGGTGGAGGCCCCACGGGTTGAGGAGGATGTCCAACTGGTGGCAGAGGAGGACCCATAGGAGGCAGAGGAGGTCCAACAGGAGGTGGAGGAGGTCGAGGAACTAGACATTGCAGTGCTGAAGGTGGCGGCGGTGGTGGAAGTGGAGGTGGAGATAAAGGAGGTGGAGGTAGTGGTGAGGGTGATGATGGAGGTGGTGAAGTGGGTAGAGGTGGAGTTACAGGAGGAGATCCAGGTGGCAATGGAGGAGAGCCCTCCGGAGAAAGCAGCAACTCAGCAGAGGTGTTTGAAGCTGATTCAAGGATTCCTTCAGAATTCAGTTCAAGCGAAGCAAGCTCAGAAGTTCCAAATGTAAACACAGGTCTTTCATCCTTTTGGTGTCCAGAAACATCTTCCATTTCAAGCTCACCATCAACGTCCTCTAAAATGCAGTGGCGCCGGTCGCTTGGAGTAACAGTGTAGCTATCAGGATCTCTGCTTGTAGCAGGGGTAAGTTTGGAAGGTGATCTATCATCAAATTCCTTGCATAAATTTGTGGGAAAATTATCCTCATATTCCTCTTCTTCTTCAAACACATGAGCTGACAGCAATCCGGGTAACTGAAACGTAGCATTGCTGAATACAATAGGAACACGAAAATACATGCACATCAGACCAAAGAAACATGCCAGAGTTCGCAAGTATAGCAGACATGATTTAAATACCCACACATATATATGCATGCCTACATACCCCCCATAAACCAGGCCCCATATTGATGCATTATAATACACTTCACCCCTAGAAACTTACAGATACGCAAGGTAAATTATTATAACTTGCAACAGACTTATGTTGATTCAGAAGCAACATCAACATATTAGGTAAATAAAACATAATAACAGAAAAGGAAATAAGAAAATTGTCCACTTCAACAATGAAGCATTACGTATTGTGATTGCATAGGAAGTGCTGTAATCTAAAAATGCAATCTATATTTTGAAGCAAAACAAGTATTGGGCACGGACCAGGGAGCATTTTAAATGCACATAAGCAATAAATTCAGTAAATATAGATTGTTATAATTTTTATGCTAACAAACCAAGAAACAGGCAGACCATTAACAACATTAACAGATTGAATTATAGATGCATCATGAAGTTCAATAGCAATGAAGGATGCTATAATGGTTATAGTTTTTTAACAGACCATCCAATTTGGATCCCATTGTATATTACTAGTTGTCATGGCAAGCCATCCCTGCGTGCATCTTAATTTATCATATTATTAATACTAAATTATATTAATAAATAAAGTATTCAATTTTTTACAATGTCTATTGGCAATAACATAATTTTAACAATAATTACATCAATAGCATACAATAGTAATTATCCATTAATATAAACTCATTTTTAGCAAATTATTTCTACAATGAAAGTTTAAAATTACTAAATATATCTACCTATACATTCTATAAATTTGTTAATGTTAAATGAAGTGATAAATTCACTTTTGAAATTAAATTAAAAATTAAGAGTATAATTGGTAAAACAAATTTTGGCGTAGCATGACGTGACCGCCACTTTGAATGTGTAAAGTGCCTTTCTTTTTTATATAGTATAGATATAAGGCATGTTCAAAAGTCGAGACTATCCCAGCCGCATCCTCTCTTATTTATTATATGGATTTCCATGGGAAACAATATCACAATGTCAGGCTATGCATTTACCTTAATAAATTCTAGTTCCCAACTCGAGTAAACAAGTTGCAGATAAATGAATAAAATATAAAAGTTTACCAGAAGGCCAGGTAGCCAAAGTTGGAGTTCAACATTTTAGCCAGCCAAATCAGAGCTTCCTTTCTGAACTTATTGTTCTTCTACGTTTTCCAAAAATATTTTCCAACCCTTAAACAAATTTTAGAATGAAGGCACATTTCTTAAATTTTTTCCGAAAACACTCAAATTTTATCCCCAAAAAACCCTTTTCAATTCATCCAAAAAACCCTACACCCTAAAAACCACATCTATCCCCTCATTTTCTCACTCTACCTATCACATCACTCATTCATTTATCACTCTTTCACTTCACTAATCCATATATATATAAATATATATTTACATTTATGAAAATATTAAAATTTACTAATTAAAAAATTCTACAACTTATGTTTATAAATTTAAGTAAACTAATTATATTAGTTATATTTAATATTTAATGTATTAATAAAATAGTACATTTATTCATTTAATAAATAACTTAAGATGTTTTAATTTGATATAATAAATAAATTAATCTTCTTCAAAAAATATTCTTCATTAAGTATTAATCTTCACATTAATTTAAAATTATAATAAAAAATTTGATTATAGGGTGATATTTATTTAATAATCTATTAAGTTAAATAAATTAATATTGATACACTTAAAGTAATTGTTGAGAGAATTAATTAAATTTAAGTAAAATTATTTGATTGTTACTAAAAAATTTATTTACTAAATAATGTCCTAATTATATAATGAGTTAAAGTAATTAAATAACTCATTAAATTAATTAAATTAATTTATTTAAATAACTTGATATTTATATATTAATTATGTTTCATATTTTACATATAATTAAATATTATGTTTATTTATTTAATAAATAATTTAAAATGACGTAATTTCTCATAATATAATATTATTTATTTTTTTAATTTAATTAATCGTTATTAAGTCTCATATATAAATTATTAAAAAGTTATTTTATTTAAATAAATAACTAAATTTTATTTATATAAAAATCATAAGTAACAAATAGTTAAACAATTATATTTCAATTAATTTATAATTAATGTATAGTAATTAAGTGAACGTTTGGTTATGTTTTCTCAAAATAACATTGTTTTAGAAAAACATAACCAAACATATCTTCATATTCCCTCCAAAACACACATTTTTCAATATATACAAACATATTATATATATCATATATATTTTATTATTATTCTAACATTAAAAAAATCACTCAATTTCATTTTTACCCTGAAAACCTAACAAAAAAGTATTAATTTAACTGCTACAATAAAAAATATCTCCCTCAAAACATAAATAAACATATCAAAATACAACTTTCAGATTCTCCAATAATTAATTCTCCTAAAACGCATAATAAAATAACACAAAAGACATAGCCAAACATTCCTTAAATTTTTTTATAAGTCAATATTAACAATTATGATATAAGCTGATTTTTTATAATTAAAATATAATTATGATTTCATGAATAATTAATATTTATTAATATATATTTTATTCCAAATAATACATCATTTACTAATGGTAAATTTATAAAAATATAATAACTAATTAAATTAATTACACTCGTATTTTAATCATTATAAATATATATATACACACACATCATTCAACTATAAATATACATACATATAATACATAAAGAAAATCACTTTCACCTTACAAACCCAACAAAAAAGCAATTAATTTGATATTTACAGTAAAATTTGTCTCTGCACAAAATATAAAAAAACAAACAATTCATTTTCAAATTATTTTCTATATTTCCCTTAAACAAAAAAAACACTTGGCATATTTTCCAAATTTTCTCCCAAAAACCCATTGCCCTAAAAATTTTTTCTAGAAAATGGCCAAAATATAGAAGAACAGGCCTTTAGTGTTCGCTAATGTTCAGGAAACTATGGTGGTTTATCTTGGAGGAGCCTATAATCTCTCAAGTCATAGGAAAATGGAGTAAAATTTCTTACAAATAGACGTGTGACAGAGCAATTTAGCCATGAAAATAATATAGAAACATGCCCAGCAACCAAAACATTTCCACCAACCACAGCAATCTATTAGTTCACTAGTCATCTGATGCTATTGCAAGAGAAATGGAATAAACCATAGAAAGCCTATATCATGCTAAAAGAATAACTAGGAGGAAATGAAAAGAAACAATTACTAAAGGGAAGCAAAGAGTAAGTTCTAGACCTTCCATATTCGTCAAGAACCATGCCTTCCATTTCTCTGATAGGATCATCAATAGCTCGCTCAGCTCGAGTAGGACGTCTTGGTGAAACAGAAGCATTTTCATTTACTACTCCTATATCATCCATGTAGTGGCGAAGAACAGATTCTGGCAAGATTTTCCTCTCAAGCCACAGGCGCAAGACCTAAGAGAAGTAATTCAGTAATTCTGCACCAAGTTTGAAAATTCATTTTCACATACAGTATGGTCACCTTATGACACTGGCGGCGATTTTCCTGAGCACCTGCACCAGCAGGAGCAGCAGCTCCAATAAGGCGGGGCAATGCTGCTTGAACGGTAGGAATGTAGGAGGCCCCTGCAATTCCTAAAGAAGATTAAACAAGCAAGGATATCAGAAAGTATCTCCATACAGATGGAGTGCATAAAGATGCATAGGGGTAGGCAAGCCAGATAAGCATTTATGATTTTTTTTTTGTTTGGGGGGCTTGGTGTTGGGAATTATTTTAGAACAATCAGAGAGCATTTAAAGAAGCAACTGATGATCCAGATTTCAAGCATTAACATATATTAGTATAGATAAGGGGGGAAGGAACCGCACGCATGTGTGTGTGTGTATGCTCGAGAGAGAGGGAGAAGAGGGATTATTTCAGGTAACAATATTGTTTGGAACTGGAACTTTCTGTACCTCTCTGACTGTGAGAGCACTGGGTTATCGAGTCAACTAGAAAAAACAGGTCCACTCTATGGTGTAAACTTGGCTCATTTTCCAACTTCTGGATGAGAAGTTCCACAACCTGCATGAAAATCAGTGTTGAGAATTGAGATTGTCCAAGCAAACAAATAATACATAGATGCTCAGCCACAAAAGAAAAAGATGTAGATGGAGTAGCTACAACATACACAAGATCAACTTCAAAGTACCTTGGCTCAATGTAGGCCACCACATATCAACCAACATATAAATAAATTAAGCAAGTGAACCAAACACTTATTTCCAAATGTGTGCTAACAGTTTGTGCTACTTCTAGATTTGGAACAGAGATTTTAGCTCCCCAACAAAGGAAAAGCTTTAGATGGAGTAGCTAAACATACACAAGATCAACTGCAGGACATCGGCTGCCCCATATTGATCAAATAGGTAAAATATATTAACCAAGTGAACCAAACACTTATTTCCCAGAGCATGCTAATAGTCTGCGCTACTTCTAGATTTGGAACAGATATCAGGTCCTCTTGGTAACAATTTGTGTGCGAAAAGGTTAAACTGATACATTTGAACTGTGAGGGAAAGATCTCTTTGAAGAAGAATGGATTTGCATTGCAAGAAGAGGCTCTCAGAAGGAATCTCCATCAATGGGATATCTGGATTTTATCAGTCCGCTGTTATTTGAAAGCAGATTCAGTAACAGCACTTACGCATCCTCTTACTTCACACTTATCCAGCTAGCATTACCCCCAAACCCTTCCCCCCAAAGCAATTTTTTGCAAGGGATTAATTTCCTAAATCTTTTGAAGCCATGACATCTCTCTATTCATGTGTTCCAGTCAAATGATAAAAGCAAAACTTGTTCCATCTGCGACATGCATTTCAGAAACCCAAGTATTGATAATCCCCCGGTATTTAGATAATGACCAGCACTTCTCTTTACAGCCCATGGTATAGTATACAAAGTCAACAGTTTCTTTCCATAGCCTCATATATGCACTAACCTCATAAGAGTTCTGCAAAACCCAATTTTTTCATCCTTTTTTTCTACCAGGAAATTTTCATTTGATTCAAGACCCATATTTCTCTAGGAAAAGCACAAATCAGAATATGTAACTTCAGTTGTATGACTAAAAAAAATTCTGATCCTTGCCACCAAAATCAAACATATGATTTAATCTAATGGAGTGAATTGAAACTCCAAGTAAATTCACAGGATGGGGAAGACAAAAGAGCGGGAAGTACCAAGATCACTCCAGAAGTAAAGAACTCAATATGGATAAAAGATGTAAACTTAAAAATAAGAATATGGTAGTAAATAATTTCTTGTTGCACAACAATCTCTCCTCTGATACCATTCTCGTTACGTTATTATACAAAACTAAAAATAATTAGGAGTTTATTCCTCTCTAGTGTTACCTTCTCCCTCTGCTCACGCGTTGATGTTGGACAAATCTGGAAGCCTGTTTTGAGCAGATTCTCTGAATTAATTGATGGTTGAAAAGGGGAAAAACAACACGTTTATAGGATCAAGTATTTTAGAGTATCAGGTCAAAGTTTTATGACCAGAAGGTAGCAACCACAGATATCTTTTAGGGCTGAAATCCTGCTCTGATGAACAGTGCAGAATAGTGTCCAAGTGGATAATTCTGAACCACCCAACCCTAATTGGAAAAAACATAATGGTTCAACAGTTCTCCACAACCAGAACCCTAATAGATTTGGCCTCCTCCGCAATTACAGGGTTTAGCAGTCCCCAAAAGGTAACCGATGCATGCAAAGGTTTCCTTCTTTTTTAGCTTTATATGCACTTTCACTAATCACAACGTACGAGATGTGACCCTGCTTTTCCTACAGTTGATCTTTTCTACTTATCACTCTATAGAAGTCGCTTTTTGAACAGCTTAGCCTGGGCAAGGTTAATAAAGCAATGGAAAAGTGGGGGACCATAGATGTTTTCCCCACAACAAAAGGGTTCCCCAAAAAAATTATATTTAAATTTTTTTTTGACTAAAGACCAATCTAATAATTATTATTTACAAATTATGTCCTCAATGAGTTAGCTGCGCATGTGAAACAGCGTGCTGGTTTGCAGTCATAAATATAAAGACACTTAATAAAACATAAAATAATAACGTTACACTCTCTCACATACAATTTCTAAATAAACTAACCTTAACACACATTTAGAATATAATTTATCATCACAAATGAAAAATAACAATGATAGGTTCTTACAGGACAAGTATACACATTAGTTTCACCAGAGAACTCTATAAATTGCATTCTGTAAATTTCTATATTTCAGAAGCGCACACCATATAATACCCAGATATCATCAAAATCCATCTTTCTTCTCTTCTATCAAAACCTCTAAATTGTGAGACAATGGCAACAGGTAAATATTTTGCTAGGCCCTCAGCTAATGAAAATACACTGACTTTGAATATGGCAATCACCAAACAAGAATAATAGTAGAGCTCATAAAATTGATAAAGGGGAATGCACAAGCGTAACATTTCAGCATCTATGAACAATTTTTATTGCAAAAGAAGTAATCTAACAGGAAAGCTATGAAAGACAGTTGCTAAAAGCTAATTACCTACCTCATTGGCAATCCCATACTTTGCACAATCAATTGCAAGACGAGTTGCACGTCCAATACTCTCTTTAGTCCTTGACAGTGTCTCTATCATCCCTTCAAAAGCATCACGGGCAACAGCTGCCTCAGTATCCCCACTTAGGGAATTGCCGGTGCTCTGATGACCTGGACTCAACCTCCTCTCCTTCAGTTCTTCATTTTCATGTTGATTAAAAGATGAAAATCGGTGAACATCAGAGGAAGGAGAAGTAGGATGCAATCCTTGCACATCTAGCTGTAGCAAGTTGCTTGATTCAAACGCTAGAGCAGCAAGGGTAGGGCTTGGGCTCCGTCGCGTGTCAGCATCAAGTACCGAAAGAAGAAGAGGATTTCCAAAAGAGTTGTGTAAATGTGCTTGTCTCTTTCTTGCCAGAGCAGCAGCAATAAGATGTTTCATCGACATGACAGGGTCTGAAATTTTCGAATCAATTGGAAAACTTGTTTTGTCATCTTTTCCAATATCCACCCTGAGCAAAGGCAAATAAAAAATAAGCAACTGTAATAGAGATAATTATACTTGCTAATCTCTGCTACATCAAGAACTCCTGATTACCTTTCACCAAGTGATGCAATGTTTTCATTTGAAGTCCCAACTGCATGAACAGAATCAGAATCATTGATCCATAAACCTGACTTCGGAGTAGTTTTCTTTTTCTCACCAGAGGAAGCTGGCTTGCTTCTTTCACTTAGCGATTGAGTAAGAAATGATGATGACCTATCAGAATTTGTAGCACTCCTGCTGTCTCCTGCTGGAGTTTTCTTTTGAGAAATATTACCAGCTGCCTTGCTGGAGTGCTTACTTTGTAGTTCTGCTGATGGTCTGGTACCAACAGTAGATTGAAGGGACCTTTTAGGAGAAACTAAAACTGGTTTAACTTCCATGGCAAGTAATTTCTCAGAGTCTAACAGTGGTGGACCAGGGGATACATGTGAAGCGGCAATACCTAGCTGAGAGGCTGGTGAAGATGCTTTATTGGTCACACCACCAGATTGTACTGTTTGTTTTAACCCATTATCAACTGGTCCCAAAATTCTCAAGACCTGTTGACCATGGATATAACTCCCACCATGGATTACAGGCTTCTTTTTTGAATCTGACATGCATGGAATAACTGCAAACTTATTAGTGAATCCTCCGTGAACTGGAGTTTTAGGCGATTCATCATCATCATCGTCGTATAGGCGGACAGCTCTCCGCTTTGTTGGCAACTGCATAACAGGAGATCGAACTTTATCAGGAAGCACCAACTCATTTTTACGTGATGCAGAACTTCCCAATCTACTGTCAAAAATCAAAGCAGAACTAGACATTACTTCCAAGGCTCGGCAACGGCGCTTTGCTGGGGGAAGATCATCTTCATCACTGGAAAGATTGGACTCATTGTTACTGGCCTGAACTCTAAGGGGCCGGCTGTTGTCAGCCTTCCCACTTGATATTAATCTTTTAGACTCTACACCAGTTATTTTGTCATCAAGAACATTAGGACTTCTGGAATCACCTTTCCTGCAAGTTTGAGCTTTTACCATGATAGCATCATCTCCAGTATCAGCACATTTTGGCATTTTGGCAGAAACTGAGGCTTCACTTGTCCGAAACTTTTGTTTTTCACAGCCATGCTGGGCCTTCATGTTTTTCCTGGAAATAGCTTCATTGTGCTCGTCAAAATTTAGATCAGCATTCTCTCGATCATCCTCTGCTGTCTTGGAATGCCTTTTCTGTTTCAACAACTTTTTTTCCTTTCTTTTACTGCCAACATCCAAACCTGATCTCACAGTATCAGCAGATGAGGCCATCATGCTGCCATCTGAAGCAAATTTTCTTAGCATCACTTCTCCAGTATGATCACAAGGAACAGCTGGACCACTATCCCTGCGTCTTGCACCCTCAGGTTTCTTCTTTGAACCCATTGCTAGCTTTGGTTTGTGGCCATTTATGTCATTCAGTCCATCATCGGCATATCCACCCTCCACTTGGATATCATGAGAACCTTCCTCCTTAAGAAGGGAAGGGAAGGACAGGCTAGACACTAATAGTGAATCTTTCTCTAGATTAGTAGGATTTGGAGAGAATTTATTCCACTTTCCAGAAGATACACGTGGCGACAAACTACGATTCACATCATCTGATTTTCCATCTTGAAATTCCACCTCACCTTGTCTTCTTGAACAACGTTCCAACCCAGAACCCAGATCACTAGACTCTTTGATCTCCAACTTGCGGTTTGGTCCTTTCTTGTCAATCTCATCGTTTCCATTAAACCCCAAGGTCTCATCTACAACTGGATCAATAGATTGTGCCTCAGATGCAGGAGTTTGTGTGGCGCTATCATCTCTTACACCAATTAAATTTTTACATTGCAACTCTTCAAATTCTTTACAAATTTCCTTCACCGCTTGGGCAAAGTATTTGACTGTTTTACCCAGGCATCGAGCAGACAATTTATTTTTCACTTCACTAGTGAATGCCTGAATATCCGCTGGAGCAACAAAAGCTCTGAAAGAGGAGAAAAATCAGAGAAGATTGAAAAACATGTTTAAGAGCCACATTTGTTTCATTCCAGCCAGTATGCGCCAATAAATATACTAAATCACATGAAGAACAAGACAAGAAGAAAGAGCTTTATATTAAATCTCATTCTTAAACATTGGGAACATCTCCAAGGGATTTCCAAGTATAAATGCAGTTCACATCTTCATATGGAGATCACTAAACAAAAAGAAAACCACATGTCATTATGCCATATTGCAATAATTCAAAGAAATTCTCCAAAATGAATACAACAACAAACAACTTCTGAATATCACCTCTGATACCAGTTGCTGAGGCATGGTGAAAGCATTAAGAGGTAACTATAGACTCCAAATATCAAATGCCGTATATAATTAGATATTGGTGGTAATGCATGACATTTTTAAATACAAAAACCATGGAAAAATAAAAATGCTGCAAATATTAAATGACGTATGTCATTAGATATAAGGTAACAATGTGTGCCATTTTTAAATAAATCAAAGTAATAATTAGACATAGCCCAATGAAAAGAAAAACCCTCCAAAACATGCATCTGGTATATACATACACACATAGATTTTAGAAATGAAAATTATGCAAATGCAAGAATTAGCTGAAAGTCAAGTTATCCATCACCTTCAAGATCAATGTATGCTGTTTGCATTTCTTGAAGCCTCCTAATGGACAAGATGAAAATCTAAACAACAGGAGTACACAAAGGAAGATTCTATGACCTTTTGTTATCTTTCATCACACAGAAGAAATTGGAAGCCTATATGCAGCCCTATGTTGTCCTAATTGAATTGAAATTCAAGTTTTTTTTAGGTCTACGAAATTTTGAAATCTTATGAGATATTTATTTTCAAAAGCTCTTGGCCATGAGTAAAGGCAAGTTATATAGGTTTCTAAAGTCAAAAACAAGGTAACAATATGGAATGTAATTTTTGTGGTTTCCTCATTAAAATCCAAAACACAGAAATAAGAAGTTACTTCTATAAATTCGAAAAGAGCAGTTGAAGCTTCTCTAACTATAAGATGTTATCAGACTCTAACAGTCCCTCCTTACTATCAGTGGGACACTACAATTTAGAGCAAAAATCTTTTTGGTATCCGAATTTTTCCATTAATGTCAAACTGATACATGAGTTTTATAAATACTCTGCATACCCAAGTTTTGCAATTATTGTCAAAATCGATACTTGAGTTTTTCCAAACGCTCTAATTGGTACCCATATTTTATCATGAATGCCAAATTGGTACATCTTGGAGGGGCCCCATCCAATTCTCCATCTAAGATTTCTATAATGGCATAAAACGCTTTTTAATACCAAGCCTCCATTACTTCTGAGATATATTTGTCGGCTACATAAACTTTAGGACTATGATAATATAAATATAAAATACAGTATTATAGTAAATAACCATGCAAGTACCAATCAGGCATGTCAGAGGTACAAATTTCTAAGAAATCATTTGCAAAAGATTGGGGCCCAAAAAAGTAAAGCAGCATACAAACAGGACAAAAAACATTACTTAAAGGTTCCACCTGCTACACTTACAAAAATTTCAAGACATGAAAGTTGTCAAAAGGAAGATGCAAGAAACAAGATTTTCTAATTTAGAAGCTAAGAATAGATAGTTGGTCTTCAGTAGTTTATTTTCTTGTCACCAAATAACCCAAAGAACACTGCCAGCCAGGACAGAGAAAGTTTATTTTCCAGTATACAATTATAAAACTCGAAAAGGATACTCTCCTCAAGTAGAAACAGAAAAATAAAAAGGATACATCACTTCATTTTACTGATTCCCCCAGCAGCTAAAAAATAAAACTTTATCCTAATTAGAATCCAGGTAAATGAGTCTTTTCAGCATTTGCACAGCTAAATGAAAAGATAAAATTAAGTGCTTACATCTCTGATGTACCAAAGAACTGAACAAAGTATTTTTTGGGGTCAGGCGTACGCTCCCAGTCTTCAGGCCGGCTAATCTGGAATTTAAAGCCGTTAAAAATTACACGATCAGCAAACAACCTACATGATATTTAACATCAATGAAAAACCAAGACACTACAACCAATCAACCAATTTTGGAAAATTAATGCACAAGTAAATAAACACCAGAAAAATTAAAACACGTGGCACAGAATTCTAATAACCGAATGGCCAAGATCACGATGATGATAGTTGTTTATTTTCCAGAAATAGGCAGGGATTTCAGCAGTCTGTCATCATGGTAGCAGCATATGGAATCTAATAAAAACCCCGAACAGAGGCAAGAGCAACACTTGGACACTCACACACACGTGGCTGCTTAGATGAGTACGTTCGTAAAGACATACACGTGTCTGCCTCAATGAATGCAAATGCATAAAGATAACACATTTATAACTACACAGTGTTAATTGCCCACAATGTTTCTGTTCTAACCCTAATGTACATGCCTCTACGTCTGCCTGACCCCCAACCCCAACAAGACATTTTAGAAAGTGGATCTGTTACTCAAAGCATCAACTCCCAAGTACCGGCAACACTGAAAAATCTGTTTTTTGCCCATTCTGTCATATAGATAAGAGTACAATGCAAGATTCTCAGCATCATACTCCACCTTGATGGAGTACTTCCCAATCAAACTTGGCAACTCAAGGCAACTCCATAAAGTGATAAGTTCAAGTAAATGCAAACGAAATAAATTCACATTTCAAGCATAGAAAACAAAAACAAAAACCTCACAAGCACAAATTCTCCATGACGAATAAATCAATTAAAGGCGGGTTATAGAAGAATGTATAGCGAATCAGAAATAGCACTAAAGTGAATAAGAATGTACCTTAGCAGGCCAAGCAGGAAAACCCTTGACCTTGGCAAGAACAAGATCACCCAAACTCAACTCGCTCTTCGTCTTAACCCCTTTTGCTCCACGCTTGCGCCCTGGAGCCATGCCCCTACAATTCCCACCTCTCTTTTCCTATTATTGAGGAAAAAATCACCAATGGAACAATAGAAGAACCCTAGAAACAACAATACATATCCAGGCAGCCCCAAGGATCGGCGTCGGTTTCCGGATTTTGGCCTTGTCTCTTTCTGCCTTAGGTTGCTCCGCCGATCACATAGCGAAGGAAAAAGGAACACTTTCTTGCATGCAGAAAAATGAAGGCGGTGGTGATGGCGGTGGTGATGGTGGACGAGAGAAGACAAATACTATGTATGGGAGCATGTATGTATTATCTGGCGAAAAATCGCATAATTGGAAACCCAATGGTTAATAAGGGGAAATAAACACGTGGCCGGACCAGGGGTACTATTGTACTCTCGCAAGCTGCCCATGCGTCGTGTTTGCCCCCCGCGCTATTACGGTTTTCTCTCTTTGCCCTGTGGGCGTGGGTGTGCGGGGTGGCGTAAGCAGCACGAGGATGAGGATGTTTTTGAACAATTCATAAAATATATATATTGAAAGAAACTGTCACAAAACATGATTCCGCGTGTTCAAATATTAACCTTATATTTAGACTTTGGATTTTAATAAAAACATATTAAGAAACAAATCTAGTATAACGCTCATTAGTTTCCTTGATATAAATATATTATAGAGATTAACATAACCATTGACTCTAATTCAAGATATATAAAAAGTTATTACCAAAAACATAAATACCTATATCTTTAGCGGTTAATTAGAAAAATTCCTAATCCTACTTTCGATTTAGTATTTAGTCCCCATTTAAATTTTTACCTACTAAACTCTCCACTTTTTCACAAAATTTAGGAATCAATTCTCATATCTTTTAAAAAAACCTATATACCCTTGTAACTAAAAAAAACAACAAAAATACCTGAGAAATACGTTTCTCTATTCAAGAAGAATGCTTTAATTTTTTATTTTCCCTGAAATTGACGACTTCCCCAAGCACCAAAAGAAAATGGCACAAAACCATTCCTCTACCATTAACCCAATAAGAAGAAGTGAAAAAAAAAAAAAAA
>JACGDI010005563.1:314058-361197 GCA_014898725.1 Jacaranda copaia
AAAAAAGTTTGAATTAATCATTCAAGATTTCACCATCATCTAATTTTTCTCATCGTATTAACTACAAGATATCCATATAAGTTCGGCCCAAATGACTCGAACTAAAAAAGATAATTTAAAAAGTCTTCTAGAAAAAAATTATGTTAGAAAATTCTAATATTAAAATATGCTCTTCTCTGCATATCAAGTCATTCTATTTAGTTATATATATAGTATTTTTAATAGGTTCGTAAATTAATATTGTTGGGCAATATTTTGAACTAGGTTTTACATTCATACTAATTATTAGCCCGTGTGTTGCACCATGCGGTAAGTTTAAAATTTTATTTTATTTATTTTTAATTATAGTTTATATATTAATATTTTCTATAAATATTACAAATGCAATGCTTAAAAAAATAAGAATTTTATTGAATATATACAATTGATGATGTAAATGAGACATGACGATATTCTATATGCATATGATTTATGCATCATCAAATCAAATCACATACATTAATTTATTTCTACATAGAAATTATAATGACTAAATGTTAAATCACTTTATAAATCCAATAAACTATTCATAAAAGATAGTAGAAGATAAAATAAAGAAAGTCACTTTAATATTAACTTAGTTTGAAGAAATTAAAGAACTCAACATTGAAAAATGAATTGAGGTAATAGAAGATAATAAATTTGGGACTTCAAACTTATGTTTTATATACTATTTTGATTCACTAGCATAAAAATAATCTTAGAAAATATATAAGTATTATATATACATGCATCTCCAAGAAAAAGAAAATTAACGTACCAAGAGAATGACCATATAGAGTTGGAGAAAAAAGAAGATTTTTTTTTTATATTTTTAAATATTAAATTGTATGTTTGGAATATTTTACCACATATATTTTAAAAGATTTTTAGGTTAGATTTACAAAGTTTCTGAATTATGATTTAATTTATTAACATGTTAAATTATGGAATAAGAGATAACTCGCAGAATAACATAATATAATACTTAAAATTATATTATAATAAACTTTATGTTACTGTAGTACTTCATATATAAAATTTTTATATATGCACAATATATGAGCAAGAAATATTAATTAAATTTTGATATTAATAAATACACCTATATATGCACTAGCAATATATATGTACACACACATATGTACACATTCATCAATATTATTAGATAATCTAATTAGGAGTTACAAAAATTATATATTGATAAAGAGAGTTATACAAACTATTATGAAAGTTACATATATGTAAAACATATATATACACACATGGATTGAGTATTTACTAAAATCAAATGTGTAGTTAATAAAATGAATTAGTTTAGCTTTTTTATATTAATATTAAAATAAATATCAATAGGATATCAAACACAAAAATAGGTTGACAAGAAAAAAGTGCATATAATTAACTTATCCATATCACTATCATATAAAAAAAATACTTAAATCGAGAATTAAAGTTTTTTATAAATTACCTCGGTTCATATATATATAAATTAAACACTAGAAAGTAGTATAGACATTATAAAATATATGCAATTTCAAGAAAAATAAAGTTTAATCAGAAAGATAATGATTTTAATAGATGTGGATAAAAAAAAGTAGACAAATACTATTCCATTATATATATGTATATATATATATGTGTGTGTGTGTGTGTGTCCATAATTATTCAAAGAATTGAGTTTAAGAATATAAATGACAAATATTAGAAGAAGCTATTAGAAAATATATATGGAAAGAAATACAAAAACTATATAGTTATATATATTGTATATGGAAATTTGTTGACATAAAGAAAAGAGAAATATATGGAAATATGGTAATGGAGTAACATATATTATGTAAGCAAAACTAACCTATTCATATTATTGTCACATAAGAAATATATTTAAAATAGGATTGAATATCATTTTACTTTATATATTAGATATATTAGATTTTTTAAATGCCACTATTGCTTCCATCTTTTTAGAAAAGAATAAATAGCTTTCGTAATGTTTGTTTACAAATTATTTGTTTTGGATTATATGTTTTGAGAGAATGAGTTTTGGAAGTGGGGTTGGGGAATGCGAAATTTATATTGGGGAATGTGATATATGTTTGTTTATGAATTGGGAATAGCAAGAAAATTATTTTGAGAAAATTTGGTATATTTGTTTATGTTTTGAGAGGAGACAATTCTACTTTAGCAGTTAAATCAATGCTTTTTTGTTGAATTTTGAGGGTGTAAAAGGATTTTAGTAGTATTTTTTTATGATAATAGTAATAAAATATTGAGATATGTAAATGTATGTATATGTGAAGATTGGTAATGATTGTAATGTAATTTTAAAATTATTGGTTGAATAATGATAGAGTTTAATATATATATGTATATATTATATAATATATATTTTTGTTAAATATTATATATATAATATATATTATATATAATATGTAATTGTAAAATATAATTGATTAATTTGTTTGAATAATATTTGGTATATGATAGGACTTTGGTAGGTTCAGAGTACACAATATAATGTGAAAAACTAGTCTATAAAATTATTTTCATAACAACACATAATACACTACAGTCACACATTTAAAATAGTTAAAATTAGGTGTAGTACAAACATAGTGGACTACAAATGGTAATTAATAGTAGTACATGAATAATGGGATAAGGAGGTAAGTAACAATATTATTATATATTTAGGATGATGGGGGTGGTCGTTGTGTCGTCCGAGCGGTACTGGACTGGCTTGTGCAGGATGATCCAGGTCATTTGGATATCCTTCTTCCAATGCGATATATCATTAAGCTCTATGATGAAATAGGCATAACACCCGAACCCCTATCGTTTGGGTCCTCAAATGCAGTTGGTATGCTTGCCATAACTTGCGTGGATTGAGAATGTGGAATCTTGAGCTTTGAGGACCCTTGATAGCACAGAGTACTACGTGCCGTGCTGGGGCTGGAATCAAACAATACAATTGGGCCCACCATACAAACGATTGTCACATTTGGGTTGGGGTACCTCACGATTAAGCATATGTGGTGGTGGTTGTTCTAGTGGCTCTTTAAAGATCTCGAACAATAGATCAAACCTAGCTTTCTCTACGACAAAGTACTGCTCGACAAGTGGGTATGTCGGCACATACAATGAATGATATTATTATGTATGGAACACGAACATGCACACCATATTATAAATAAAATTCATCATCACACCCAAATTTTACTGTAGTTAACTCCGCTCGTATCTCTAAAGGATGTTGATATCACCGGTGGATGGATTATAGATAACATTTGGATTGGTCACAATTGCCTTCATAGTGTTATGGCGCGCCTTTAGCTCATGAAACGTTTGAGTAACAAAGTCCTCGATAAACAAACAACAAAACTGGGGCTCTAGTTTTGCCGCTATCTTAGGCATGGTTAGGTCTAAATACATGTCATTTGCAATTGACATAATACAGGATGCATTGAGAAGCATATGGATGAAACACTCCTTGACATTGAGGCCTCATTGATTTGGAAGGGGCTACCCTGTATTGTCAACAAGTATAGGATGACTTGTCCCTGTATGATATATACACATCTTGGGTAAAGTACTAATTCTATTTACATAATTACATTCATAAATAGTTAACTTGACATTAACATGAGCAACCAAGCAATGAAAAGCATTAAAATAATGAAAAGAAAACTATATCTACTATGGTTCCTTAGCATATTGTTTAGTATGAGACTCTACATACATTAGACGAATAATATTTTCAGTAAAACAATAATTAACACTATCATGATAAATAGTAAAATACAAATACAACATCCACATATAGGCAACAGCAGTATGTGACCAGCATAGTGTGGTGCATGCGGCGGTGTGCTTTGACTAGTATGCATAGAGCTATGCTTATCATTGCAGCCATAGATCGTGGAGGTAACTTCTAAAAAAGCACATGTGAATGTATAAGTGCTATATGCACCATGTGATATGGCAACGCTAATATTGTAGTGTTACCTAGATGTATCTGCATGGTGTCCTCTAACAATATCTACCCATATAAAGTATCGAGGGTGCTCTACTCTAACGGGACACCTATAAAAATAATGGCCATAGTTTGCCTCTATCTTGGCCATCAACATGTGCACGGGATCGGCACCACATATGCATAAAGGTGCTCGTACGTAGCCATACTTATCGAAGATATGAATCACATTATTAGTGAATACATGTAATCAAAATCATATTACATAAGTGTAGGAGTAATAAAACAACATTAAAAAAAAAGCACATATGGACGATTTAAGTAGTATTTAGCAAATCTTAAAAAAAAAGTTGATTTAACATAAATAGCAAATAGATGTACGGATAATATATTCGGGTGCAACAATGTTACATAGGGTTACATTGTTAATTACTAGTTAGAAACATGTACCATGTCCTATGAAACTTACATAAAAAATGAACGCATACAGATACACTTAAACGCACATTCAACCTTCTCTTTGTGCCTACATCCAATCTGCTAGGGCATCACGAAATTCAATCTATGCCTGGATGTCTCGCTGACTTGGGTGACCTCGATGATAAAAGGTTTCTCTATTTAGTTCAAGTTTGGGATCCAGTGTCGCAAATATATTGTCATCTTGATTAAACTTATGTACGAAATTGTGCGCAACACAGCATGCAATGACAATATCTGTCTATCTAATGATAACGTAGTTTGGCATGCCCTATGAAAAAATTGAGAATTGCTTTTTCAAAATCCTAAATGTGCATTCAATTGTATTTCTTAATTATGAGTGCCGAGGTTGAACATCTCCCTCGGTCTACTGTACATAGTGGCACCTTCGAATTGTTGGAGGTGGTAATGTGACTTCTTATAAGGGGATAAGAAACACATGTAGTTGGTGAAGCCAACATCTATAAGGTAATATTTGCCTAAACAATAAGACTAGATTAGCATCATGGCCGTAGAATTCGATTGGGCCCAAGATGAAAGCCATTTATAAGGTTATATGAGTTATGTAAGTTAAAAAGTAATTTGACACCTAGTAGGGGAAAGGGAAAGATGAGGTCACTTTGTATGGTGTTAAGCAGTACTTTTGTATCATTGGTACTACCTCCCAATCCGACATATTCATAGGTGAACATTTGGTCGAAGTCTGCTATAACTAGGACATTTTGAGACTCATGCCTTTTTCACGACCGATATGCATTCTGTCTATGAGTGGGTACCTAGGCATGGACCAATGTACATACTATCTTGTTATGGCAAGTTAAATTAACAACAATAGTGTAAACAATTAGTGTATTTTTCAAGTACATCGTACTTGAAAATAACGAAAGAAGTTATTGTTTGATTGAATTTGATGGGGCACCTCATTAAAATTGGGGGAAGGGTAATTAACTTTAGAGCAGAATATTAAGTGCCATAATTATGCTACGATGTGATGATTCACTGTCTCGAGGGAGTATTGAAAATATTCCATAGTATACCTTTACCTTTGATGCGCTCCAACTATCTGCATAAACATGGCAAGTTCCTCAGTGGGTGAAACTCGACACTGATGTGTTTGTGGTAAGAGCCCACAACTTGTTAATTCATGGACCAAGCACATAAATGTCAGCTTAGTGATATGCAAATTATCACAGAATCACTTAGGGTGATCATCTATTATCTCTCCAACCCAATCCACCCCTTGCAGTATAGATATGTTACGTGGTATTCTGTTAATGTATAAACTTGGTAGTGCTACATTTGTAACAAAATAAGACTTCATCAGCTCTGTCTAATATGTTACTGCTAGGTGTGCAACGGGATTCATCATTATACTCCAACTTATCCTCATTTGGCGGTTGTGAGCTCGAAGTACTGGCCATCTATGTCACAAGTACTTCATTATATAGGGGTAATAATGTAATAATATCATAAAGTAATTTGACTAAGACATAATATAAATAATGTTAAATACCAACCAAAAAATACACCACAAAGTTCATACATATCAAAGCATTTCTTAAAATAACAAGATAAATACGACAAAAACGCATACAAAGTAAAGATATAGGACAACTAATGATTGATGACATACTAAGGATAACTAAAGATGGCCTAATTACCTAGTGACTGTACCCAGATGAGTTTTTCTCTGTCATCTAATTGTAGAAAGAATGTCTTCATCATCATGCTCTGGAGAGCATTTATAGCCCTTCCAAATAGATCATTCGGTAGGCCGTCCATGCAACGAAGTGCATCTATGCAAGCAACAATTGATTCTTTTGCTTTTAGCCCAATCCTTGAGGACTTTGCATCAATCATGCCATCCCACTCATCTATAGCTTTCTCTAATCGAGATTATTTTTTCATAGCATAGTACTTTCTCTGTTTCCCCTTCTCTTTCCTGAGGATCCCTCTCCATGAGTACCAGCTATGTCTGTAAAGTCATCACGTGAAGAAGCCGATCGTGTGGAGCCCCACTACTGCCATCCATTGTGTTATCACTCAGGATAGGATTATTGTTGGTGGCTAGATGGGGTAGGGCAGATGACCTTATGTGTGACCCCATGGAAACATTCTTTGAGAACATATCGGCACAATAGTCGTGGCAAGGTAGCCCACGTTCTAGCAAATGTGCATCGTCTGGGTTTTCCTAATAAATGATCACTCATAACATTTAGCGAGTAAGCATTAAAATTATGAAAGAAAATTCCAAATTACTATACCGAGATCCATTGGGCGATTTGATCAGGACTACCCATTATTGTGTTTCAATCTTAATCCCAACTGTAACTAGTCTCATACATTATTTACGTATGAAACATACGTCATGCCTATCGCAATCGGTTCCATTTCATCTTCAAATGCCTCACGCTATACATATATGTTGGTTGCACCTTTGCATTAAGCTTATTACAAATCTTATTCCAAGTGTATTGTGAGAAGGTGGTGGAAAGAAGTTGCCCTGCCTTGGCTTCCTTGTGAAGGCCTATACTAATGTTGATCCATCTAAGTCATTTTTGTAGATTACAAACAGAATATTTTACATTATTACTATAATAATCAGATGTCTACTATAGTGTCACATGGCATACTCAATTGAACCAACTAATCCTAAAGAATAATTTATAAAATGATAAATGCCATTTTACTTAAATCAAAATAATTTATTTTCGTTACAAAACCATGTCAACGCATGATCGAGCCAAATAACCCATTTTTAAATAGTAGTACACATTATTATCTCCTAATGTGTGGATTATATCAGAAATTAATTAACTAGATTTAAAAAATTATTAATTGTTAGTTTACCTTAATAACCTATAATACGTGTGTAATATCACTAGTTAAGATAATCTCTATAAATATTTTATTTTTAATCACATTATTAATCTTATTATGTCCTCATGTGTCCTAAAATCCCAAGTGAAGTAATGACATTTAATATTCTTCTTTAACTACTAGTCAAAAGCTATGACCAATGATGTGTGTCTTATGTAACAATATCGTATCAATTTCGACTTAATACCTAAATGTAATAACAAAATAACCATGGGTTACATCACTACCTAACTTAATTCATTATAAATTATCTATTTTTAAATAATACTTCAACTTTAGTAAATCTTAATGTATGTCTTAAATCACAATTTAATTAAGTAGGGGAAAAAATTATTTACTACTTGGCCTTAATAACCCATAATTTGTGATTTAAGTCACTAGTTAAATTAAATAGCAAAAATATTAAATATTTTTCATTACAATGTTAACCATAGTAACCTTTCATTACGTGTCTTTATTATATTGCTAAAGTAACTACATTTAATATTACTTTTTAAATTACTACGTAAACTTAAAACCCTAATATGTGTGTCACATTTTAACATACAAGATTTATGATACATTTTCTAGTTACCTGTTTAGCTTAATAACAAAAAATGTGTGCCTTAGATTACCTATTAAGTAATTTATTTAAATAATCCATTTTTAATTACACGTTACCTTATTAACGCGTAAAATGTGGATTAAATCTATACTTAATTAATTAAAATTAAAAAACTCCTAATGATTTTAATTACTAGTTAACCTTATTAATCCATAAGATGTGTCTTACATCACTAGGTAAGTTAGTTATATTAAATATTATATTGGTAAATACGTTGTTCACCTTAATAAGCTATCATATGTGTCTTCAATTAGTAGCGAAATAATTAGATTTCATATTCTATTTTTCGTTATTAACTAAACTTAATAACAACTAATGTGGGTCTTAGATCACTAGTTAAAGTAACTCCAAATAATATTCAATTTTTAATTATTAGTTCAAGTTAATAGCCCATAAAATGTGTTTTAAATCACTAGTGAGATAATTAGATTTAATATCCTCATCTTATTTAAAATAATTTACATGTCTGTCCTCAATCACAATTTAATTTACAAGATTTAACATTTTTATTTTTACTACTAGATAAACTAATAACGAATAATATGTGAATTTGAAAAGTTTTGTTAATGTAATTGCATTAAATATTATATTAGTAAATAATATTTCAACTTAGTAAGGTCTTTTTAATTATCACTTCACCATATGAGGTTGTTTTTAGTTTAGAAAAGAAGTCTCTTATTCATATATCTAATGTGTTTCCTTCACCTCATTTTATAGGTTTATTTATTTTCATCTTATTGTGAGAATCAAAACCCACAACCTACTTAAATTAATCATAAGTTGACAAGAAAGAGAATAAATGGACATTCTTCTTTGCTATTGAGGGGGGAGGGGGAAAGAGATGGGAATGGCAGAAGAATCCGAAGATGCTGATAAACGTATTCCTTTGCTTGAGGCCCTTAAACATACATATATCTATATTATCTTAGGAATGTCTTATATTGTTGGGTATTTTTGTTTTCACTTCTTGTATTTTTGATTCATATTTTTATTAAATATTATTGTTATTAAATTATTCGTGGTTGTGTTGTTGTTATATTTGGATTATTTTTGGTAAATAATTGTTAAATTGCAGACATTGTACGTGAATCTTATAGTTAATATGTTTTATTATCTAGTAAGTGGTTATCCTAGATTTTAATTTATATTAACTTAATGATGAATATATTGTACTTTATTTGAAGAAATTGTTACGCCATTTTCTAACGGATTGAGATGAGAAAGAAAGAGGAAATGTGGGGAAAGCGCTAGTGTAGTACCTTCTCTCGAGACAGCTCCCAAGTTGAGGTGCCACTAATTCAATTTTAATCTTAAACCATCAATAAGTAATAGGCCCATAAGAAATTTTTTTAAAACTTATGAAAGACAACAGCAAACATCATCTTAAACAAACCTTGGCAAAACACTAAACACATCCCATGGTTCATACCTTAACAGTCTATAAGACATATACATACCTATAGGTTAACATTGTCAATCTTGACATATCATAACATCTTAAAATCCAAATTTAATATTCAAATGATTTCATATATACATTCAAACACCTAATCTATTACAAAAGATGTTCATGTCCTAGCCGGAGGTTCGAGTTCATCACCTCTTCCTATCTCAGAAAGTCAAAATAGTACAGAAGGGAAAGTCTTAAGGACTTAGTGAGAGAAAAGAAAATGATAGGATTCAAAGGAAAGCTATTGAGATACATTAATAAATAAACAAATTCAGTAACAAGCAAGACTTTTTAACATGAATTAATAATAGACATAGAATGCATGAGATCAAGTTGAATAGACTGTTGGTCATTTCAACCTTATTATTCTCAGATCAAACTATAATTGCTAGTTCTGGGCATTGGTATAGCTTAATTAAGATTTTCTTATCGCTCCATTGCTCGGGCACTCAGCTCAGCGAGTAATAATTTATTTTATGG
Organism: Jacaranda copaia; assembly: GCA_014898725.1. NCBI lineage: Eukaryota > Viridiplantae > Streptophyta > Magnoliopsida > Lamiales > Bignoniaceae > Jacaranda > Jacaranda copaia. The sequence continues at coordinate 323,944 of JACGDI010005563.1, forward strand.
CATGGTCAACCACATGCTGGATCCCATCACTCATAGTTTGCTACCTCCTGCTACATGTAAGTCAGGATCGTAGGTAGGTATTAGTTGTAAGACCTATCTCCATCGATCCATTTCACTTGACCGTTTTCTAGACTTAGTCCTTAGGCTCAAACCCCTGTGGCATCCCTCTGGGGAAACCATGCAAGGTGCCCCATGAGTTAAAATAATGTAATACCAACATATAAGAATTTAACTTTTAAAATAACAAACTTGAATATAACAAAGTACACTATGGAATATTTAATATATTAGCTAGCAAGGTCATTTTAGGGTTACAAAATGAGTTAACAAGGAAACATATAGTAGAACACTAGATTGACAAGATTTCTTGAACAATCAACACATTTATAAGAACTAACAAGTAATATAGGATTAGCCGGCAAGGTTATAGGGTACAAGGGACAAAAAATGAAAAATATAGTAAGAGTTTTGAACACCAGAACAGAAGTAAGTGATAACCCTCACAGGGGTTGACACATTAAGTAACGGATAACAATCAAGATATCAAGCAACATATGGATCTTAATAAGCACGATATAGAAATAGAAATCCTTATTGAGGTTCATCACAAAAACATACAGGTATGAGAAAGTGCCAAAGTGGTAGACCCTTATAAGGTACAACAAATGTGGAGTAAGCTTATACAAAGCAAGTACCAGTTGGCAGACCTTCACCTCTGAAGCCTCAGAAAATGCAACCATAATCAGCAGTCTACAGGTTCGTGGGTCCCAATTCTATGTTACCTAATCTAAAAGAATAGGTTTACATCAAGATCCTCATTCTGCTATATAGTCACATTTATACAAGTAACAATATAAAATTAATACTTAATTAGCCAAATTGATAGTCTTGATAAAACATGCTAATAGCATTGGTTTCAATAAATGAATACAATTGGGTCCTTAATTATATAATTAACATCATATTACTATCCCAAATCAAAGTAATAGCCCAATTATCTTAATATTCTCAATTATTGTTCCTTAGGTCTCAAATCTATAAAATTAGGGTTTATAACACCTAATATACTAAATCTTAGTCCACTAAACGGTTAAAATAATATATGCATGGTTTAGAAGTCCAATTCTTATATCAATTCTTCATCCTCTTTGACATAATATAAGACTTAGGGGTTTCTCTTCCGATTAACTCAATTATCCTCAAAATTAACACATATTGATGCAAATCTAGGTCCATGATTTTGTACAACCTCCATGCGTGGTTATATTCTCATCACTAGATACAGATTTAAAAATCATTTTCTTTTCCACAATAATGGCTTAATCTAAAATTCCCATATCTAATTATCCTCAATAATCTAATTTTATTCTTAGGCTCTAAATCCACAAAATTAAGGTTTTAAATCCTTTATTAACTTAATTAACCCATAACTATCATATGATAAATTCGAATTTAGGCCCTCTATGCCATATAATAGTCCATGCATGGGAATTTACACACCAATCATATGTCAATTTTTCATTCTTGACATAATACAAAGTTCACAATTAACACGGTACAAGCTAAAATCTAAACTCTCTGATTATTACCTAAATCTTTACATTATGACATTGAAATTGCAAAGCAAGAACATCACCATGATCATTGCAATGAGGTAAAAATTCTATCTTGTAACTGCCACCATCAAAGATGGTCACTACCTCCACAAAAAGTTGCATTTCAACCTCTTAAACGCAAAACCCCTATCAATTTCAAGTTTTGTAGCTAAAATAACCTTCAATTCATGCCTTGAAACCTCAACACCATCTCCTATCACTATTTTTGATTTTTCAATTTTTGTTGCCGCCATTGGTCCAATCTTCAATCCAAGATCACCCTTATAATTCCTAAGCTAAGCTCTACCAAAATACTACCCAGAACCTAGCTCTCGTCACTTCTCTGTTATGTTTGCTGGTAGCTGTTGTCTATCAACTTTCAACCTCAAGAATCTGATTGTTTGCTCGAGATATGTGTATGTATGTGGTATTAGTGTGATGCTGGGAGTGAGGGGAAGAAGATGGTTAGATTGGTTTTGGGGAATAAACAGTTGCTAAAAAAAATTGCTGGCGAGGTGAAGAATAGAGGAGAAAATGGGGAAGAGAAACGAAAATCTATTATTTAAAAGGGATTTTTTTTAATTTCTAAATTGACCCCTAGATTTTATAAGTTCATTTAATTGAGTCCTTCTAATTAAATGAAACTATAGCTGTGACCTAGTTAACTTGAAAATTGCCATACAACCAAAACCTTTAAGAGCTTACTCAATTAGGTTTTCTCAACTTTTTAAATTTTCCCCAAAACTTTTAAAATTCTTACAATCAAGTACTTTTTATTATTATTTGGGCCCTCAAATTTGACCAAACCGTACCTTGATGTTTATATCCATATTTTCTCAAAATACCAAATTTTAGAGGTGTTATAACTAGTGTGGTCTACCAAATTATGCGTCTAGAAGATAGACTTAGATTTTTTGAACAATATAAGAAGCAGTATTGGGATCGTGTGGAGAGATCCAGGGCACAAATTTATTTCATAGGTGAATCTCAATATGTAGAAGTTGGAAGTAGTTCTAAAAATATACAAACTTGCGAGGTTTCTAGTTTAGCAAATCTATTGGTATCTCAGGATGAACAGTATAATAATGGATTTGATGTGGTACTTTCTACATCGTCAAACTTAATTAGAAAAGGAGTACACTTTTTGCATTTGATAGTTGTTTTAAAGGATCCATGTAATCTGCTTTCATGTCATTGATGTTAGTATTTTGGTGCTATAAAATTCTTTAGGGAGTTTCCTTTCTTTTTGTTGTGCAAATGGCAATATATCTTTGGCTTCAAATTTTTGAACTAAATTCTACATTACTTATTTGTAAATCATGTTTCAGGCATGGGGTGTGCACTTATAATCATAATAATAATTTTACTTTAACATCAATTGGCATGAAAACTAACCCACACTTCTAATGGAATAACCAAGGCATATACACTTTGAAAGTTAATGGTCAGGTGTCTCATAAATTAGAGTCATTCAATAGTTCTATTGACCTTCCTAAATGTTTGCAGTTGTTTTCCTTAGATATGACTAATGATGTAGAAGTTGACTATTAAACAAAATACGATATGAAGCCTAATATAGTCGATTTGCTTGTAAGAGCTTGGGCCAACATTCTCTATTTCAAAAATTTCAAGCGTGCACAATTTTTGGATGGTTTGAAAAATTTTAAAACAGTTCTTCATATCCATGCTACAATAAATAAAAAAGCTCTCAATGTTTCAACTATAGATCAAATTTCTAGAATTTGGGATGAAATGACTGATGATCCTCAGGATATGAATCAAGATATTAAATTTTATGGATATGATAATCGTTCTTCTAATATTTTGTATCATAATGTATGTTATGATCCTTTATAATACCCATTGTTGTTTCCTTTTGTTGAGCCTAGTTGGCATATTAGGATTGAACATAATAATTTATCTAGAAATTCTAGATATAAATGTAGGGGCCAAAATATAGTATCTACAAGTCTTGGTCATTTTGCTTCAAGTACCATTGATGTTGAAAATAAAGGTATGCTATGTGACCTTAAAAGTTTTTATTAATATAATTATAAACTTAGTAAAACATGAGTATTTATATTGCTATAATTATTGTAGTTTACATTTGAAATAGAAACAAGAAAGCCAATGTCTTTTGTTGTAAGTATGTCACTTATAGGTGCTAACTTTGAGAAATGTGTTCAATTGTATACATCATTCAAGAAGATTAGGCCAATAAAATAGTATTGATTGCTATATGAAAACATAAACATGGCATTTGGATTTCTATGGAATGGAGCAACAATAATTTGATACGAGAATTGAAAGCTTGTAAGGAATTGTGGATTCTTTAGGAGTCGATGAATTGAATGACACAACAAAAATAAGCCAACATACTATGCTACCTTGGTCTTCTCTAAGAGGCCCAAGAGATATAATTAAAAGGCATATTAATGCAGTGGCTCCAATATAAAAGTATGGGAATCTAAAGTTTTTCATTTACAATGACTTGTAATCCAATTTGGAAAGAGATACAAGATTTGCTTCTATTAATATATTGGTCACATGATTGTCCAGATTTTAGTGCCCATACTTTTTGAGCTAAACTTTAAGAATTCAAAGAGGAAGTTAAAAAAATAATTATTTGCAGAGATAGCTGCATATGTATATATTATTGAGTATGAGGAAAGGGGTTTGCCTCATGCTTGTTGGATTCTAATTCTCAAACAGCATCATAAATTAAATTTGCTTGAACTAAGACAATATCATAAGTGTTGAAATACTAGATGATACAAATTCTATGTTGTGCGCTTGTGTAATTTCTCATATGATATATGGTCCTTGTGTTGCGAGTAATCTTAAAAATGTTTGTATAAAAAATGGGATGAGAAACAATAGGTATCCTAAAGATTTTATGATGTTACATTGCATGTTGGATATTGTTATCCTAATTATAGCTGACAAAATGATGGTAAAATTTGATTGTTAAGAATTGTTTTGGGATAATACATATATTGTTCCTTATTGTCCTTATTTATTAGAAAAATTCAAGTGGCACATAAATTTAGAAGTGCGTTCTGATTTTAAACTAATTCAATATCTTTATATATATATATTATAAAGGTCATGGAAGAATATAATGTAATATGGTTGGAGAATGTTTTGTTAATTGTATTGATGAAATTAAGATTTTCAAAACGGTAGGTGAATTTCAGCCGTTGAGCTTTTATGGCTTATATATAATTTTGCCTATAGATTTGTAACATGATCAATACATTTGCTTTGGGAGAAACAACTTTAAATGATGTGCTTGTGAATCCCCTCATTGGAAAAATAATGTTGATTGAATTTTTTTTTTTGGATAAATGCAAATAATCCAATTGCGAAGAATCTTAATCTTTTGTATAAGAAATTTCCTAAACATTTCATTTAGAAGCAAAAAATATTGAAGGTGGAAATTACAGAATTTTTTTTTTTATTAGTAGAGTTGTTGTTGTTAGTCCTTTTGAGGGTGAATGATGTCTTTTCAAGATTCTTTTGGTAAATATGAGGGCATGGGGAACTTATGAGTACCTTCTTACTATTGGTAATTAACAAGGAGTTTTAGAGCAGTTGCGTTGCATCATGGATTGCTTGAATTTGATATATATGCAGAGCAATATTTAAAAGAAGCTTCTCATTTTTAAATGCCATTTACTTTGCAAAAACATTTTGCAATTTTGTTAGTTCATTATTCACCATATGATCATAAGGAACTTTTTGTAAAAAATTATTTGGCTATTATTCTAATGATTTTTACAAAATCTAAAATTGAAAAGAAAATGTAGTAGAGTATAGATGAGTTTCTTTCGTCTATAGTTAAGTCTATATATGATAATTTGTTGGCTCCTAATTTTAAGAAAACATCGGAGGAAGAAAGATTGCTCAAGAACTTGCATATGAAAAAGCGTTCGTATCCTAAAATGATGATTTGCCAAGTATAAGGAGATTGAATGAGAAGCAAAGATTAGCATTTACATTTGTAATTAATAAAATAAATTGTAATGAAGCAGGAGCATTTTCATTGATTGTCTAGGAGGAACTGGGAAAACATTTTTTTTTTGTATAGAATGTTGCTTGCATATGCCAGATCAAAAAGCTCTGTTGCTTTAGCTATAGCTAATTTAGGTGTTGTAGAACCTTTGATACCTAGTGGATGAACTGCTCATTCTACATTTAAACTATCAATAGATGTTAAGGAAAAAAGTGATGCAAAAACTAGTTATCAATCAAGTCTAATGAAAATGTTACTGATTGCAAAATTGATAGTTTGGGATGAAGCTTCTATGGTTAAATGAAAAATAGTTGAAGCATTTATTTAATAGACTTTAATGAGGTATTACTAACTAGAAGGGTTTGCTTTTTGGTAGGAAGGTTGTTTTTAGATGAGATTTTAGACAAACTTTACCTATAGTGCCTCATGGAACAAAACAAATTATGATCAATACAAGTTTGCTTTTTAGAAATTTGGTAGAATCTTACTAAAGTTAGACTCTAGGAAAACATTAAAGCAATAGATGATAAAAGCATTTATTACATTTTTAGTGAGAGTTGGTGATGGTCTTGAGCCATATACTTTTTAGGATAATATTATTATTCCTAATGATATTTTGTTGTCGTATACCAGTAAAGAAGCTTTTCTACAACTTTTAATTAATTATGATTTTCCATCTATTAGTTCTTTTATATACGAGCCTTATGATTTAATAACAATAGCTATACTCACTGCTAAAATGATTATATATATACAAACAAATAATATATCAATTAGTAAGCTTCCTTATTCAACAAAAGAATATATTCACTATAATAAAGCTTTTAACCCCGAATGATCAAGGACAATATGGAGATCTTTTTGCTTTTCTATCTAGAAGCTTGCCTTGACATAGATTAATCCTAAAAAAAATTGTCCTATCTGTAACACCCCTAAAATTCAGCATTTTTACAAAATTAGAATTTAGAAATCAAGATATTGGTTGGTTGGATCTTAGGGCTTAGAAAATTAATAAAAAGGACTTAATTGCTTGAAAATTGAAAGTTTTGGGGGTCGAATCACAATTTGAGAAGACTTGATTGACCAATAATTGAAAATTTTATGGGTTTGCATGAAATTACTTTTGGTCAACTGGGTGGAATTGAGGCACTCATAAGTATAAGGACTAAAATTGAAGATGCTCAAACTTTGAAGGACTCAATTGGAGGCTGGATAAAAACCATGGAGTCAAATTGTGAGACTGAAAAAATATATTTATACATAACATTTCACCCTTCTTTATTCTCTATTTCTCTTGCGAGAACCACTCATTTTCCCCATATGCGACCACCATTCTCCAAAAATTAAATTGGTCATTAGCTTCTCCTTATCCTCAACAGCACATTGATACCACATGTACACATTTTCCCCAGTAGACCATCGAATTATTGAAGCTCAAACTTTGACAACAGCGGTAAGCAATGAGCGATGATAGAGCAACGGTAGAGACTGGTTTTTGAGTGGTGGGTTTTAAAGCTTTCAGCTTAAGGAACATGCTAGTGGCTTCATCTTTCGAAACAGACCACCGGCATCAACAAAATTGAGGAAAATCAAGATGGTGATGTGAGACAGCACTGAAGCTTCAAAGCTTTAATTGAACCTTAATTCAGCGATGATTGGTAAAATTAAGCGGGGGGTTTGCTTAGTTGAGCTAAAAGGCAGCGTTTGGAAGTAATTTAGGTTATCTCTGGCGAAGGCGCGTGACGATGGTGTTGAGACAATATCTTTGCTCATCACAACAATCATGGTGGTGTAGTTGGTTTGTGGTTTTGGAGATTCAATAAGTACCATTTGAGTAAAGAATGGAGAATTTGGGTTTAAGTTAATTGTATTGTTATTTCTTACCGAATCTTATATCATGTTAAAAAGTGCAGACATAGGTATATGATTTGTATATATTTCTCCTTATGCATGCATTATAGTGTAGCTCAGTGGGCTTAGACTTGTATTATTATAAGATAATTTTGGGTTAATTGAGTGAATTGGAAAATGAAAACCCTAATTTTATAGATTTTATGGATTTGAGACCTAAGAAACAAACTTGGGTTAATTGGAGATGATTGGACTATTATTTCTAATTTGGTCTAATGTTATAAGGTGAAATATGTAATTTAGGATCCAATTGTACCTCATTACTAGAACTCATACAAACCTCAAGACTATTTCTATAATAATGGATAAATTAGCACATTTCATGTTGATAGCACCAATAGAACCTTAAACTTTATTGTATTAAGCGAGTAAATAGTAATTTTAGATTGATGTTGAGTATAACAGTGAATATTGGGGTTGAATGTGAATTTTAATGGTAAATATACTATTTTGGTCAGGTGACGAAGATGTAGGTTACGTGAACTAGTAAGCTACTGACTGTGATTGCATTTTTTGAGACTATGGAGGTAAAGATCTGCCAATCTGGCATTGCTTATACCTATATGTTCTTGTGGAAAGCCTTTGTGAGGGTTAAATGTAATTTGCACTATGCCTGCTCTTAGATAATGAAATTTGTAAATGACTTGAGTTTTTGCTTGTTATTTGTTAATTGACGTGCATACCCCTATGAGGGTTATCGCTTGATTGTGCTTTGATAAGAGTTTATTTTATTCATTTTGGTGCCTAAAACTTCCTATTGTTATCTGTTACTGTATTTGTTCTTGATCTATATCTGTTATTGCTTGTTACTTGTTACCATTTTGTCATATTATCGGATGCCCTACCAGCACATTTATTATTTGTACATCATTATATAGCTATATTGTTTTAATCAAACTTGTTAATCATTACTGTATTACCTTATCAGCATTTTTGTACTATTATCTATTGCCTCGTGGCATACTTGTTCTATCCGAAATCAGCGATGTGATACAGATTTCCCTTACAGTTTGCCATACGGTTTGTATGGGCATCCGCCATGTACCAAGCTTTTGCGCTTGGGTGAGATTGACTGACTAACTGATTGGTATAAATTGATCCCAACTATTAAGCACGAGATGTGCTGATAAGTTAATCTCATCTATTGAGCTCGGGATATGCCATTAAGTTGCTCCTGGCTGTTATGCTTAGGATATGCTGATATATCTTGATTGATCAATTGACTAATTGACTAATTGACTAATTGATTGACTGTCCGATTGATTAATTGATGGATTAACTAACTGATTGATTGATTGAGTGACTGATTGATGGACTGACTGAATGATTGGTATAAGGATAATCTGATATACCTATCCTATTATGATTAGTTGGACGGTATACGTTACTCAGGATTATTTTATTTTGATTATATTCAAACTGTTTATATTTTGCTCATGGAGCAACAAAGATGGTGTAGTTTCTTGGTCTATATTAGGCTGATGTCTAGGCCGAACAAGCTATCTACATTTCTTCATATACTGATTCAATTGAGATGGATAATTCCTCCCGAACTAATCTGGTTGAGATACCTCAGGCCATTCAAGCCGATAGTCACAACCCCGAGCTAGCACCTACAGTAATCTTAAATTTGTTATTGACTATATCTTGATACATTTGTGTTTTGATTGCATTGTTTGTTAGTTTATTATCTGTTGAATTATTTCCTCTTCAGCAGAGTCCTTATAAAATATTACTGATTATTATCCCTCACTAAGTCTTGTACACTTACCCTCCTATTTTATCTTTGATTTCTTAGATAGGTTTATGTGATGAACTTGGACTCCAGTCTTAGATTGGCGAACATATTTTGTTATAGAAATGGTGTTTGTAAATGCTTATGGGTACCCTTGGATATTTTGTATAAATTAGAGATGTTGAGATATGTAGGATTGAATCAATATCTACAGTATATACATAGTGCAGCCTAATGAATATTTTGGAACTACTGATGGTACGCATTTAGTATCTATGTTTTGTGCTATGGGATCATCTAAGGCTTGTATTTAGTCTTTTGTGGAGGTTTGTTTATTGATTTACTGCTATTTTTGATAAGTTTGAAAAGTTCATTATGAGCCTATTATTTATTTATGTGTTCAAAATTAAGACTAAACTAAGTGGTATCTCAGCTAGGGGTTATCCTGAGTAGGGTGTTGCACTATATGCTATATGGATCCTCAAAATACAATTACTAAGCCTTTAAATTGAATGCACAATCTTGAAGATTATAACGTAACTCTCAAGTGCATGCCATGGTTGCACATGTTGATGGTGGATGTTTCACATAGTTCATCTTTACAATTTGAGACTTAAGTTCCTACATCTATTAATATAATCAACAAAGGGATCATTAACTAGTATGCATTTGATAGCTCTACCATGCTGACAATTTCATAGAGTATTTTAGAAGCAAATTTTGAATTCCTTTACCATTTGCTACCAACTATGAATAGACCTGAGATCCAAGTCAACAAACCAATCAAAAGTACTGCTTTGTAATGAACGCATAAACAATCCTATAAGGAGATCACCATCAATCCTTTCATTATTGCAAGTTGTCATAAAATAAGTGACGTATTATTTAAAGTTGCCCTTTTCATCAAATTGCTTGAAGTTTGGTAGTTGATTCTACATTGGTATTCTCAAATAGTCAGATTTGCTCCATACAAAATTTTGAGTACGCAAGAGAGTGTTAAAAAGGCATGACATGTTTAGCTCTTATAGTGTCACTAATCATGTCATGCTTATAGTGTATTTCATCATTTATTTCTCTATTACATGGCCAAAGAAGGTGGTAATTGTGAATATATTCCCCATAGTAGGAGTGCTCTAGCTTGTTCATGAGTTGCTTTTATAGATTTGCCATTGCTTTAGTCAACTTGGCAAGTTGGTCCTCCATAGTTGTCCCTTTAGTCACCTTAGCAAACAACTTGGTAAAATCGGATAACTTCTGTCTCTTGCCATCTTTGGCTAATAGTAGGTATATCATCTTATAAATAAAAATATTTTTCAACCAATTTGATTAGCCATATGAACTCTTTGTAGACCTCTATCATAATTTTTTATAGCCTTTTCTTGACTTGCATATTACAATAACACTACATCATGACTCTTTTTGTGCAACAAATTTTCTCCTAAGATCATGTAGCATTGCCTAAGGTAAAACTAGTGAGACGCTAATAGATATTTCTATTGTTTGTGTTCATTAATTTCTTGCCTCTTACATAGTACTTTCAACTGAAAAAGCATAGACTTGGGTTAAGTATGATGGGAGTGATCTAGTTGGCCGTGTACCTTAATTTTTTATTCCCTAAGGAAGGGCAACTTTGGTTATTACTTGATGCAACTTATTTATCTCCTAGTTTTCATTTTTAAGACACATAATTAAATGTTTAATGGAAACTAACTAATAGTAAGAATATAGTGCTGCTTACATCTCCAATACAAGATTCTTAAATTGATAAGATTTTTGCTTTTGTTTGATAAGTTGGGAGTCACAATTTATAAACGCTCTCAATTCCCATAAAAGTTCATTCATGCCAAGTTCATCGCAATCTTTATATAAGTTTTGCTGAAGTAAGGTTGTCTAATTCATTTTCTATGTTACATATGTATTTCCATTTGGTACTTGCCATATTTTTCTTTTCAGTTCATGGTATCTACTTGTGTATATGTTTTTATTTTTTTATGTTTTAACATGACATTCGTATTTTGATTTTATTTTTCTTCCATTTATAGCATGGAAGAAGATTGATTTTGCTAGGATCAATGCTTGGAGAGTGGAAGGTGGAGTATGTGAGACGTATGTTGCAGAATAGCATCACAGGTAGACACAACCAAATGAGCATCATCTAAGCCCTACAGGCTGTCAATCGAGCAAGATATGTGCTCTACCTGACGGTGGCATGTGTGTCTACTATGAATAAAGATCTCAATGAGCTTGAGGTGTTACCTTTTAGTCCTATTAGGAAGTGTGCTCTTGGGTTTACTACTTATCTATAGACTATTTATCCTTTCTATCCTAGCAACAACAAGAAACTTTTTCACTACGACTTGTAGTGGAGTTGCAAAGTAGATTTACATTACAATGTGGACAACACTACTTTTACATTGCTCGTATGCAGGGTATAGTAAACAAGTATGATCAAGGAAAGCTAAAAATATTCTTCTCTTCTCAATTAGCTGAGATAGTTGTTGAGGACTTTATTTGTGTGAGTGTTTGTGGTATATCTTTGATTCATTTTTTAATCTCCATATCTTTTCTTCATAGTATTGTATAGACTTTTAACTCTCATTTTCTCTTGCATCATTGAGTGTAGGGATGGAACTTAATATGGTAGATGTCTCACCAAGTAGAAAGAGCTATAGCAATGGTGACACATATTCGATAATAGAGTTAGAAAAAGAAAGAGTTGGCAAAGTTGCTAAAGGAGCATAAGCGCTTAAAGGTAAGATATGCGAAGAAGGTGAAAAGTGGGGATAAGTTCCTAGATTCTTCTATTAGGAGGACCCTTGTAACTATTGCTCACAAGGATGTGGTCAAAGAGTTCAAGTGTTCTGGTGAGTTTTTTAAGGCGGTTGAAGTAAAGGCGGTGGTAATCTACAAGCAATCTATATCAAGTTGTTGTTATCCTTTGAGGAAGATCGAATGGTATCCCATAGAGGACTTGATGATGTTAGACCCTCATATTCTAGCTAACCTTACTATTGGAGAGCTCAAAAAAGGTCTTAAAGCTAGGGTGAGTAGGAAAACTAACAGGAGTAGCTTCATAGAAATAAAGATGTTCTATTTGGGGTAATAGTAGTGAGTAGAGCTTATGTTTAGGAATTGAAACTATTTAGCATTTTATAGTTAGCTCAAGTAGTATTTTGGTATATTTTTTCTTTTGTAGTTATTTAATTTTGGAGGCCAATTGTTGGTCTTTGTGTCTGTCTTCGTCATTTAGTTTTAATAATGTCCTTTATGCTTTTTCTTATTCGTATTTATGCAAACATGTTGCCAATTCAATAACTATCAATCCTGCATATTCATGCTTTAAAAGATGAGGCACAAGGGTTGAGTATCTTTCATTTGGTTGGGGTTATGATAGATGACACCATCTTTAAGTATCTATGGTGGTCACCTATTTTTAGCGCTGGCACATGGGGTGCCCATCTTGAGTCGTCAATAAGGCACCCACCTTGGGCACCTATGTTGGGTGCTTTTCTCTAGCGTTAATAAGAGGCACCTCTCTTAGCGTCTATTGGATGCTTATCTTGGGCACCCGTGCTAGGCGCCCTTTCTTAGGCTTTTATGTTTCTCTTGTCTTTTTGTGATCTAGGTTTCTTCCAGGCTTATTGAGGACATTATGCTTACATTGATTATACAGAGACTTTGAGGAACTACTTAACAAAATTGCATAAACCTTAATCTATTTTGTAAGTTACAAATGTTGTGGTTATGGTTGTGAATGTGGTGTATAGTGAAAATTTTTCTAGGAAGGTGCAAAGAAATCTCTTTTTATCAACATTTGTTGTTCATCTTTTGGACAAGTTCATTACTGTCTTTACAATGTAAAATTCTTTAAAGGTTAGAAGCTTAAGTTGAGTGGTCATCAAAATTAAAGTTTAAGTGTTAAGGCAAAGAGGGCGTACTCTTGGGCCTCTTGGGAGGCTTCATAATAAGCTTATAGTAACTTAGGAAGTTACTTAACTTAGAGAGTGTTTTATTTTTTTAAGTGTTTAAATATCGCCACATTCTTTTTTATGAGGATTTAATGTGCGCATTTTTTACTTAATTGTGTAGGTACCTCCGAAAGTGCAGTAGATTCTTTAAGAAGAGTTACCTCCTATCGATGGGTCTTTAGTAGGACTTTTTAAAGAGTTTCCATGTGTCTCTTGAGGAGCTTTTAGTTGGATTTTTAGAGGAGTTGCTATAAGCCTCCCAAGGGGTTTTAGTAAGCTTTTCTAGAGTGGTTACAATGTGTTTGCTTAGGAGGCTATTGAGGGATTACGATGGTGATCATATGTTGTCGGGGGGTCATATAGTAGGGTGGCTACTAGGTATTTTCAAAGGGAGTCATATAGTGGGTTTATACCTAAAGCTCTTCAAGAATGCCTTGGAGGTGGGTGTGCAATTGCTGAAAAGATCAAAACTATAAAAAAAAAAAAGGTAAAGAACATGCATTTGTTCATGAAATTAATAGTAACAATAAGAAATACCAATCGAAGGTGAGTAGGTTTTATTCAAATAAAAACAAATGAGCCCAACAACACTTAAAGATAAATAAAATATACTCTAAGAAGAAGCAGGAAGCACTTATAAGTACAGTTAATGATGTGTCCAAACAATGCATAGGACAACCTTTAGGTGCAAGCATAGTGGTGGTCTCAGGTTTTTAGATCCTAATAGCATATTCTTCTTCCTTCATGGTTTCATGTGGTATTGATGCTTGGTTAGTCTTGTCAGCAAAATGGTTGGTGTACCCCACAACAAAGGTGTTCAGCCCCAAGCTTTGGGCAATGCTCCTTGAGTTGTCGTAATAGCTCTATTATGGTGACCAATGTTAAGTCTTTGTTAGTATTAATTTTAATATCATATTTATGACTTAACAAATAATTTTCTTTTTTAGAAAGTTATAATTCCCTTGCTAATTGATGAAAATTTGTAATTGTAGGAACACAAGTAGAGAAATTGCAAAGAGGGATATATTAACTTAAGTTGGTGAGAATGCTTGTTGGATGACACATCATTAACAAAAATGGTAGAAGAGTCTATTTATTTGAGTCCTATTCTAATTAGAAGACTCTTTTAAGAAGTTATAAATAGGCCACTCAGATACTTAGTTCAGCACCAAAGTACAGATTTGGATTTTCTATTTTGGAGATTAGAAATATCACAGTAATTTGAGATTCAGAGGAGGACAAAGTGGAGTTCAAATTTGTCTAGGAATAGAGTTTCTTTTTTCCCCTTTGATTTTATTTTTAATTCCGGATTTGAAATGATGTTTTGTTTGATTCATGTTTGTTTAATAATTCAATCATGAACTAATTTGTTATTGTAGGATTATGATGGATTCTTTTAAATAAATTAATGCATGATTTTCTTCCATGAAATTAGTAGCACTTAAAGTTATTTATTCTATTGTGTGCTTTTTTTATTTGATTGTCTGATCAATAGTCAAGTGCATCTTTAAACCCTAGAGGAGTCTTAGAAAAGAAAATCTACGGATTGATTGGCAATAGAAGACCTTAGGATTAATTGTTCAAATTGATAAATTAATTAATTTTTGAGTAGGATAGGAATATTCCTGCTTGTCCTAGGGAGTTAGTTGAATGGTACAACCTTATCCATAATTTACTTGATTCACATAGAAATATAGCGAATTGAATAAATCAGGAATTTGATTGCGGGTGATTTGGAAGAACCCTGTAATTGCATAAGACTTAAGACTAATAACCTATTATTAATTTCATATGGAGAAAATTATGTAGTCAACTTATTCAATTGATGAAATCATAATTTGCTTCTATATCTTGGTAGAAATCTTAATTAGTATACTTTTTCTTATTTTCATTAGTTTAGTTTTAATTCCTACATAATTGATTTTTGTTTGAACAAAACAAGTGTGAGAAAATTAGTAATTAGTAGTGAATAATTTAGTTCCTCGTGGGATCGACACTCTTCTTATCACTTTATTACTTGTTGTGACACATGTACTCATGTATTTGTTTGCATTATTTATTTTTCACAACCAACAAATTTTTTGCGTTGTTGTTAGGGAACTAAAATTATTTTGTTTATGCTAATATTAGTTTTATGCACCAAGTTTTAATCCAAACTTTTTCTTTCTTTATTTTATTTTATTTTATTATTTTTTTTTAATTTTAGGAATCCTTATAATTATATGCAGGATAATCAAGAGCCAGAATTAGTACCGTTTGATCTAGAAATTGAGAGAACTTTTCAAAGGCATAGACGAGCACTTTAGTGAGCAAATTAGGATATTGCAGAAATGACAAATGAAGATAGATATCTCAGTGATCTTATTATCCCATAAATTTAGGGCTTTTATATAGGAATCGCTAGACCACTTTTATATAGGAATCGCTAGACCATCTGTTCAGGCTAATAATTTTGAGATTAAGCTCACTATCATTTAGATGATACAAAGTTTAGCTTAGTTTGGGGGGTCTCCAATAGAAGATCTGAATGCTCATTTAGCTAATTTTTTGTAGATTTGTGACACCCTCAAATATAATGGAGTTTCTGATGATGCAATTCAATTGAGGTTTTTTCCATTTTCACAAAAGGACAAAGTAAAGAGTTTGCTATCATCCTTGCCATTGAGCTCCATTGCCACTTGAGAGAATCTAGCACATAGATTCTTGGCTAAGTTTTTCCTACCATCACAAATAGTCAATTTGAGGAATGAAATTCCTTCCTTCATCCAATTTGATCAGGAAACATTTTATACGGCATGGGAAAGATATAAGGAGATGCTCAGAAAATGCCCTCATCATGGATTGAGAAAGTGGCTTCAAGTGCACACATTCTACAATAGATTGATTGCACAAACAAGAGGATGGCGTTGTAGGAGGTACACTTATGTGGACAATGATTGGGGAAATATTTGAGTTATTTGAAGAGATGGTGGCAAATAGTTATCAATGGCCAACTGAGAGACTAACTTAACTAAAGAAAGCTGCTGGAATTTATGAGGTAAATGCAACTACATCTTTGACTGCGTAGTTGGAAGCTTTGACAAAGAAGATAGACATGCTTGCAAGAGAGATAACCTAGCCAGTGTAGAAAGAGAGCCCATTTATTGCTTGTGATATTTGTAAGGATGCGTATTCAAGTGATTAGTGCTAGCATACTTTTGAATTAGTGTGGTTAGTTGGGAACTTCAATAGGAATCAAAATAATCCATGCTCAAATATATATAATCTTGGATGGAGACAAAACCCCAATTTTTCATGGAGCAACAACCAAGGACAACCTTAAGCTCCTAAACTGCCACCACCAAGCTTTCAGCAACAAATGAAGCCCCCTACCCAAGAAAAAAACCCTTTAGTAGAGGAGATGTTTATACAGTTCATGACAAAAATTGAAGCAGCAATTCAAAATGAATCAGCAGCAATCCAGAGTCAATCAGGACACTAGAAACACATATGGGGCAATTAGCTAGTACATTGAGTACAAGATAGCAAGGAACTTTGTTAAGTGATACAAAGAGAAATCCTAAACAAGAAGGAAAAGAAAATTGAAAGGCAGTTACTCTAAGGAATGGAAGAGAATTGCAAGAAATTCAAAAAGTAACTCAAGTCTCATAAGAAGCGAAAGAACCACCAACAATTGAGAAAGAAGAGAAGTTAGTGCAGAAGACTGAGTCTAAACCTATCACACCACCTCTTCCCTTTTCTCAAAAGCTTAGGAAACAAAATTGGATAAACAATTTCAATGATTTATGGAAGTTTTCAAGAAACTCCAAATTAACTTTTCTTTTGCTGAGGCTCTAGAACAAATTCCAAGTTATGTAAAGTTTATAAAGGATGTTTTATCCAAGAAAAGGCATTGTGGGGAGTTTGAAACAATGGCTTCAATAGAGGAATGTAGTGTAGTTATTCAAAAGAAGTTATCACAAATACTAAAAGATCCAGGAAGTTTCACAATTCCATGTACCATTGGAACTCACTTTTCTGGATATGCAGTATGTAATATGGGAGCAAATATAAATTTGATGCCATTTTCCATTTATCAGAGACTTAGACTTGGAGAAGTCAAACCCATAATTGTGACCTTACAATTGGTAAATAGATCACTCACATATCCAAAGGGAGTAATTGTAGGTATTTTAGTTAAAGTTGATAAATTTATTTTTCCTATTGATTTCAATGTTTTAGATATAGAGAAAGATCGTGAAGTTCCTATTATTCTTGGCAGCCATTTTTAGCCACAAGTATAGCTTTTTTGACATACAGAAAGGTGAGTTGATCATGAGAGTTCAGGACCAAGAGGCAAAATTTAATGTTCTTAATTTCATTAAATATCCATGTGCTTTTGATAATTATTTGGTAGCTAGTGTAGTAAATGGTCTTGCAAGAAATATTTTTCAATATATCCAATATACTAACCCCCTTGAAGTAGCTCTACTTTCCTTAGTAGATGTTGACAATGCTAAAATACAAGAATTCCCAAATTTTCTAAAAGCTTCACCAAAGATTTCTAAGCACCTAAAATTTGAAGCTTTGGATATGTCCACTTCCTTAGGAATACTGAAGCCATCTATTGAACAACCATCAACTTTAGAATTAAAACCTCTTCCTGATTACTTATGATATTTTTATTTGGGAAATTCTTCTATAGTACGTGTTGTTATTTCATCCTTGTTGTTTGATGAGTAGAAAGATAGGTTGTTGAGAGTAATAAAGAAGCATAAAAAATTACTTGGATGGGCAATTATAGATATTAAAGAAATTAGCCCTTGCAATTGCCTTTGATAAGTTTCATTCATATTTTGCAAAAACCAAGGTAATAGTATACATAGACCATTTAGGTGTTAGATATTTAGTGGAAAAGAAAGAAGCTGAGCTAAGATTGATTAGATGGGTGTTGCTACTACAAAAAATTGATCTAAAAATTCAGGGTAGAAAAGGTTCAAAAAATTAAATTGCTGATCACTTGTCAAGGTTAGAAAGTACAAAAATTATAAATGAGAAGACAATGATCAATGAAATATTTCTGGATGAGTAGTATTCAATATGATTCCACAAGATCCAGTTTCGTTCAAGTAACAGATTCTAGCCAACTGAAAGGATCTTCTAATCAATCCAGAGATCATTTGGATTCCATTAGTAATGAGGATTCGGAATATCACACATTGATCAATCAAAGAGAGATTCAACCACTAAAAGAAAGATCGATTCTTTGGGATCCTTCATTTCTTCAAACGGAAGGAACAGAGATAGAATCAGACCGATTCCCGAAATACCGCAGTAGAAGAGAAAAAGGTTCCATGGTATGTAGACTTGGTAAATTATATAGTTTGTGGAATTTTCCCTCCAAAAATTAACTCTCAGCCAAAAAAGAAATTTTTCTCAAAAGTAAGGAAATATGTTTGGGATGAGCCATTCCTATTTAGAATATGTCCATATCAAATATTGAGGCATTGTATCTTAGAAAAACAACTGAGAAGCATACTTGAGCATTGCCATTGATCTTCATATGGGGGTTATTATTAAGGTGATCGCACTATTGCAAAGGTTCTTCAGTAAGGTTTTTGTTGGCCTACTTTATTTCAAGATGCTTATACTTTTGTTGTGTGTTGTGATAGATATCAAAGAGTAGGAAATATTTCTAGGAAAAATGAGATGCCTCTAAATGTAATATTAGAAGTTAAGTTATTTGATATGTGGGGTATTGATTTTATGGGTTCTTTTGTGCATCCTTTGGGAATCTCTACATTTTTATGGCAGTTGATTATGTCTCCAAATGGTGGAAGCTATTGCTCTACCAAAAAATGACTCTAAAGTTGTAACAAACTTTTTGAAAAAGAATATTTTTACTCATTTGGGTACACCTAGAGTTATTATTAATGAGAGGGGAAGGCATTTTTGTAATAGATATTTAGATGCTCTATTAGCCAAATATGAAGTAAAACACAAAATCGACATAGCTTATCATCTACAGACAAGTGGTCAAGTCAAACTATCAAATAGAGAAATTAAAAACATTTTAGAGAAAAAAATGAGTGCTACTAGAAAAGATTGGTTTATGAGGTTAGATGATGCATTGTGGGCATATAGGATAGCTTATAAAACTCCTAGTAGGTTGTCACCTTACAAATTAGTGTTTAGGGAAGCTTGCCATCTACCAGTATAACCAAGATATAATGCTTATTGGGCTATAAAAAATTGAATTTTGACTCTCAAGTTGTGGGGGGAGAAAAGGTTATTGTAGTTGAATGAAATAGATGAATTCAGAATGGAAGCATATGAGAATTCTAAGTTGTATAAGGAAAAGACAAAGAAGTGGCATGATAGAAAAATTTTAGAGTGTTATTTTGAACTTGGACAACGTGTTTTATTATTTAATTCTGATTTGAAGTTGTTTCCAAGAAAACTCAAATCACGTTGATTAGGGCCTTTTTGTATAATTGAAGTTTTTCCATATAGAATAGTCAAGCTAGAAGATGAAGAAATAAATAGAAGGTTCAAGGTGAACAAATCAAGAATCAAACATTATTAGGGAGGTGATTTTGATCACCAATGATCCACACTCACCTTGGTTGATGTTGAATGATGCTTGAAAAAGTCAAGTCGATGATTATAAATCAGGTGCTTATTGGGAGGCAACCTAAATTTTCGTTTTGTTGTTGTAGTATTTATTTTTACTTTTTATCTATTTATGATCTAGTGCTTAATTTTTGTCCTTTTTTTTGCACCCTCCACCAAAAAAAATGTGTAAGGTAATAAGTGTTACGCTAGAGTGTAAGATTTTTGCACCTCGACGTAGGGGTATAAAAGTTACAGCTTGAGATAGTGTACCTTGCGCTAGGGCACAAGATTTTCATGCCTCAATGCAAGGGTGTAAAAGTTAAGTCTAATACAGTATGCTTTGCGCTAAGGTATAAGATTTTTGCACCGAAGTGCGAGGCAGGAGATTCCAATGCAGTATAGCAGTACGCCTTGTGCCAGGGCACAAAATTTTTGTGCCTCGACGTAAGGCATCACTTACCTAAGAAAAATTACCATATGCCAAGGTGAAAACAACATATGCCCTGGTGTAGGTTGGCTCCCAATAAAAAAAATTTAAAATTTAAGGTTTTAAAAGCCCTTCGTCCTGTCTAAAGCCTCAATTCTCTTCCTCTCTTTTTCTCTTTTATTTTATTTTTTTTTATCTTCAAAGGCAAAAACCTTACTCTCTCTACCATTACCTACCACTAACCATCACCATATCCACCAACAAACCACCATCGACAACACCAAATCATTGCTGGTGACCACCATTCACTGTTAGTAATCATTACTGCCGACGAACTCACCATTTTCCCTATACTTTAGGATTCTCTTTTTGGTGCTTCTAACATCATAATAGCTATGTTGTTTGCTTGGTCTCTTTAATAAACTTTCTTTGGATGTAGGTGCCTCTTAGTTATAATGGGATTATTTACTTGAACCTTGTGGAATATGATTGACTGTTGGATAAAAGTAACTTATGAAAATCTTGTGGGTCTGTGTGAGTTTGCCACCATATTGTTTGATTAGACTAAAATTTAGTATGGCATTGAGCTAATACTTGGAAATTACTTAAGTTTCACCTTGCCTTGTTTTGAATTGTTGAATGTTTAGAGGTTGATTTTTTAGCATTGCTTATAAGTACTAATTGAGTATTATCAAATAGTAGTGATTATAATGTGGCACATTGAGTTAAGCATTGAATATACTTGAATGTGGAATTGAATATTTTGCTACAAATAGTTCTCAAGAAAATTAAAATTTAGTTAGGTGAATTTATTTCGTAGAACTAATAAATGTTTTGAGATTTTAGATTTAGGCTTTGATGATATTATTATTGACAATTTGGAATGATGATGTTTGATTTTCTTTTTTGGCAATAGTTGTGAATTGAAACAACAGTTGAGATGGTACCTAAAGCAAGAAGAAAAAGAAATAAGATGGATGCCTCTAGCAGTAGACAACCAGCTTTTGAAACCACTTGATTTGTTTCAGCAGAGGTAGAGACACTTTATTCACAAGTCACCATGCATCGACCCTTTGTTAAGGAAAGAGGATAAAGGGAGTACTCACACTGTGATCCTACTAGAAGTCCAATTATAACAAGGAGAGGTTGGCAAAAGTTTGTTAGTGCACTAAAGGTAGTAGTTATACTAGTAGTAAAGAAGTTTTACAGTAATTTGGTATTCATTACTGGAGACAAGGTATTTGTGCAAGGTAAATAGGTGTCCTTTTCTCGGGAAGCTATCAATGTAGTTTTTGAGACTCCTAACATTGAAAGCAATGATGAGTTCTAGCAATTTCTAACTATAGCTATAGATATGGAAGTAATGAAATATCATCTTTGTGATCACTCTGTTAAATGGAAGATAGGAGTTAACAATCAGTATAAGCACTTTTTAAGAGCATGTTTATCCCTAGTAATCCACTATAGGTTCAAATTCATTTGTGCCCATCTGTTGTTGATTTCCCATTGAAGTGATGTCACTAGGGGGCAAGCTATTTTGTTATATAGTATATATTAGATGATCCTTATTGATATTGGACTAATTATTAATCCTGCTATTTGAAAGGCATCACTTGGAGGAATATGAGATAGCCTAGTATGTCCACATTTGATTTTAGATTTATGTATTGCAACAGGTGTTCAATAGGATCTAAATGACGAATTACTACCTTTTGAGTAGATAATTACTGATGATCAATCAAGGAGAGTTCCACGACCCCATCAAGAGAATCCAGCTCTTCAAAACCACCATCGATCCATACAACAACATCTAGATATGTTGGAGATTGATGAGACAATTATTATTGAATCAGCAGGCTGTAGAGAAACATCACCAAGCATATCTTAATACTCAACAATAGTGGTGTACAATATTGGTGCAATATCATAACATTCCACCTGAGAATTATCCTGTCTTTCCATGGCCATTACACTTTGATTTTTGTACTGCTACGGTTCCACCCCCGAAGTTTAAGGAAGATGATGACGCCAATGATTAACTTAGGAGTATTTTTTTCCTTTTTATTTTTCTTTTCTTTCATTTTTTTTTCGTTGCTCTCTTTGTAATTATCCACATTAGTGTCTGTTGTTTTTTGCTTTCTCTATCTTTTTAGTATTAGTATTAGTACTTTGAGGGCAAAGTACCTCTCAAGTTTGGGGTACTTTGCATGTCCTTTTTTTAGTCCTTTATTTTTTTTATTTTCTATTATTTTATGATTAGGGTTTAGTAATTGAGTCAATGTCTTACATGTACAAAAATTAATCTTCTTAAATCAAATAAGATATTACTCCTTTAATTTTATGTTTTGTGAAAAATTATAATTACGTGATGATGGAACTGTGCACTTGAGTAGAGCAATACTAGGATGGAATCCCCTATTTTTGAGCACTCACTTTCTCACTTTTAGTTATTAGTTTGATTTAGAGGACATTTATGAATGAGTAACATAGGTAATACTTTAAACTCTAGAATTTGTTTGATTTCTTATTGAGGCGAAATCCTAGAAAATAATCACATAAGGGAAATTACTTAGGCCATTTTTGACCTGTTTGAGCCTTTCAAGCCTACCAAATGATATTATATCCCTAGGGTCCCCTATTGAGCCTTTTTTTAAAGTATCCTTTTTATTTGGCAACAAACTCAACACTAGCCTAAACACATGATCCCACCAAAGAAATTCCACAATTACTTTTATCAAGGCTAATAACCTGTTATTAATTTCATATAGAGAAAATTATGCAGTCAACTTATTCAGTTGATGAAATCATAATTCTAGGCTTCTATATCCTAGTAGAAATCTTAATCAATATACTTTTTCTTATTTTCATTAGTTTAATTTTAATTCCTATGTAATTGATTTTTGTTTGAATAAAACAAATGTGTAACAAATTAGTAATTAGTAGCGAATACTTTAGTTTCCCATGGGATAAATACTATTCTCATCACTTTATTACTTGTTGCAACATGTGCATTTACGTATTTGTTTACATTATTTATTTTGAACAACCAACAAATAACACTATTCCTATGGTTATTGCAAAACTGCACTTCGGGCCGTGGGTGTTTTTAGGTGGACTCCTGGAGTTCTCCTTTTCTTTGTTACTAGATTGCTCCCTAGGAAAGTTTTTTTGTTCATAAATATATTCATTGAGGCATCCTTGTTAGATCAATATTTCAATTTTATCTCTTAATTTCTAGTATTCTTTCATGGTATATCTGCCAAATTATGGAAGTTACAGTACTTTAATGATCATTGCCTTCTTGGACCTTTGGTGTCTAATGAGTGGCACTCAATCAAGCGTCATAGTAATTTCGAGTATCTCTGCCTTTTAACTACAAGAAATGTGTACTAGAGGCTGCCCATACGGGTTGCTTTGTACTCAAGGCTCCATTTTGACCAAGGCTAGCTCCTAAGTTTAATGCCTTGGGTTTGTTGATCCTTTGGAGAATTATCATTTCTTATCTCATTCTCTATTTATTCTTTCATGCTTGGAACTTCTTCGAAGCTATGAGATGATTGTAGCTCGTATGTCCCTGTGGCTTCTTATGTATTAGGTTTTTAGAGTGCCACTTATCGTAGATGGTTGGCCAGTGAAAATACCTAGAGCAGGATAGACAATATAGGCTAGCTTACATTTTACCTCATGTACTATTACCTCCTTAGTGCTGATATCATCTGTATCGATTAGTCTTTTCAAGAGCATCAAGGGGACCTTAGTAAGGGAGATATCATCCTTGTTACATGTATATTATTTGTTTGTAGGCTTTAGATGTTAGCCAAGCCATGACTGACATGATTTATTCTTTCCAACTTTTGAAACTTCTTTAGGACTGCTCAGCCCTTATGTTACAAAGTCCCTAAGGTATCCTTTCTAAATTAGCTTCTCAATCTTGTCCGTCAAGTGTCTACACTATTCATTTATTCACCTGCAGCATTGGTGGAAGTAGCACAAGTTGTCTAACTTTAGTCTATTTATTGTTGGAATAGTGCCCTACAGCCAATTATATTGATATGTAAAAACTATTTCACTTGTGATACAATATTGATTGAGTGATATTTTTATTAAATGAACATCTTTATCTTATGCTTATTATACTTCGCTCATGTTTGGTAAAAGTCCTTAAATCACAAAAGGTGATGAGACTTGGTCACACATAAGATGTTGATCATAAAATAAGTCCCTATGGTCATGATTTTAAATATTTCAAGTCATAGAATCTTATAAGAAATGACATCTAAGATTCAGATAGATTTGCATCAATGATGTATATTCCAAGAAGTTGGATATTACTCTATTTCATGAGCAATCTATGTGAAACATGGATCCATGTTAGTAGGTGCTCATTAAAGAATAAGTTTACTAAAGACCCGAATTTACTAGATAGATATATTAGCAATTCGATAGTGGCAAGTTCTTTAGCTCACACTAGTACATATAATTAGTCTTGAACTTGAGGGTCCATGGTAACCATGTGTTTAGATCCTTATGCTTTGACCCTTCTTCTATCATATAGCAGGTCATCCGGGGTTGAGATTTAGTATGAGCTACTTAAACATGGAGGTT
The DNA here is from genome assembly GCA_014898725.1 of Jacaranda copaia. Taxonomy (NCBI): domain Eukaryota; kingdom Viridiplantae; phylum Streptophyta; class Magnoliopsida; order Lamiales; family Bignoniaceae; genus Jacaranda; species Jacaranda copaia. The sequence goes on from JACGDI010005563.1 coordinate 348,794, forward strand.
TGTGAGATCTAAGATGGGCTCTATCTCTTTGTTTTTGTGAAGGATGAATGCATATTCTTTGTATTCTATAATGACTAATTCCAAGAAATTATTGTGCAAGGTAGTATGATAATTTGAAAAAGGAGTTTTTCAAAATTGAGGTTAGAAAAAGGAATCGAACAATAGATGTAGAAACATAGCTATCAACTCTACTGTGAATCCAACAAATATCTTGCCCTAGGCCTTTTTCGACAGATATAAGATAAAAGGACTGTATTTGCATGGCAAGCATAGAGCTAAAATAGTTCATCAAGAGATAATTCATTCATGCAATTAGTTGGCTTTTTGGACTTGTTGCTAGACATTGACCATAGAGATTGGGCACTCTTTAATTAATAGAAATTAATTGAAAGGGTTATTAGTTTAAATTAAAATAATGTGAATATTTAAAATATCACAATGAGTTGTGAGCCCATATCCAATGAATGGATAAACCAATAGGTTACACACGAAATCCTATAGGAATTTTTTGCTTGATGGGAGGAATTTTTTAAGGAGTTAGAAAATTCTACCTAGGCGATTTTGAAGAGAAAACAATTGACTATTTTATTGGTTATCATGACTTGATTAATTTAATTGTTAAATTAATCAAAATAATTTAAGGAGTTAAATTAGACCAATTAAATTAAGGAGTTAATTTAATTGGTGCCATGTGACAATTAATTAGTCAAGTTCACTTAAGAAGTTAAGTTAACATTTATTAACTTAAAGAGTTAAAGTTAATTGACTTAAGGAGTTAAGTCAATTTAATTAATTAAATTAAAGGATTAATTTAATTAAAATTAGAAATTGATTTTGGAGGAAAATCAAATGGAAGAGTCCATTTGAATTTGAATTAGAGTTAATTTGCATTTTCTTTCATAAGATGAAACGTAAATGCTAATTAAATACAAATGCTTGTGATATTCAAATTCATATGCAAATTGGCAAGTCGGGCAACTTTCTTGGGAGGTATAATGCCAACTTGCATCCTCTCTCCTCTATATAAGGCCACTTGGCTGGCCATGTGATGGTGATTAAGTAAATTCTTCATTTCCCTCCAAAAGTGTAATATTCATATGTTGAAGATTCACACTAAATTCTCTCCCTCTCCTTTTGTCCACTAAAATTGTCATTCCCTCACTTTCTTCCTCATTTAATCTAGCATATTTGAGGTTTCATTAGAGCTTGCCTAAGGTGTGTGAACTTTATCATTAGAGGCCCAACACTTGGGGACTTAGGGAAAGCTTGGTGATTTTTTTTGAACCTAAATTTGGATGATCATTTGGAGGATCTAGGACTTGAATTTTTGGCTGATTTTTGGTTTGTAGCTTTCTGTTATGGATTTCATTTGGTGGTCCAAAATTTTCATTTTTTGGACCTTGGTAAGGGGAGTTTTGAAGCTTGATGCTGCTACTTGTAGATTAATCGTTGGAGGAGTCCTTGGTGTGATCTCACTTCATCCTTTGTTTGCTTTGAAAAAGGTAAATTTTCTATGACTAAATCCTTATTTTTGGCATGCATAAGAACCTTGGAGTAGAGTGTTTTAGTTATATTTTGCCTATTTTTGTTTTTATATTTTGGATCTTAAACCTATTCTTATTTTCATTTATGTCTTTCGCTATCTTTTGAGGAGGGTGCGGGATGAGGCCACATCATAGAGCTTTCCTTAGAATCTCTTCTCATGGAGTGGTGAGTAAGGGTATAGGTGGTGGATGCACGAGTTTAGTTATATTTGTGTGCCTTGGGCATCCTACCATGGTTACCTCTCATGCAATGTAATTTATACGTATTGACTCTTAGTACTATCGCAGATAGGAGCAAGCTCTTAATCTCACCTATAGGTTGCAGTGATGGCACATGAGCTTGCACTAGTTGCAATGGGCGTGACCTAAGAAGAGTCGCCTTGGAGAGAGGACTAAAGATCTATTTATAGGGATGGAGAAAGGGAGCAATAACTCATATTAGATTGAATCTTTGGGTTGTTTGTCCTTAGGAGGGCGAAGCACCCTAGTCCCAACAATAGGGCTATAGTAACTCCTTCACATGTTAAGCAATTGAGTTAGTTTGAATTTGAGTAGTAAAGCTTTCTAATAAACTCGTTAGTATTTCCATAGTCAACATTAACATAGGGTCTCCGAAAGGTGTTATCTGATTTGTGAACATCTCCTTTAGAGGAATAGGCATCTTGAGGGATAGCTTTAGATCGACCATGATGATATTTTGAGCTAATAGCTCTCCACATCCCCAGATGCTAATACTGCTTGGTTGTTAGAGTATTCAGCTTTGGGTCTTGTGCATTCTTAATGTTCCTACTTCCATCTTGAGTTTTCCATAGTTTGTGTTAAAATGACATCATATGAAAATCGAATAAGCTTTATTTCGATAGATAGTAGCGTGTAGGCTTGTTCTCTTTAGGATGCGTGTAGAGAGATCTCTATTCCTCATAGGTTCTTTAAGTTTGTGGTTTTTTGCGAATGATTTATTATGCCTAAGTTCTTTATGGAACTTAGTATTTATAAATTTTAGTTTATGTGCTTAGGTCTATAGAGTTTTGTGCCCTCTTTATGGCTTAAGTTTTCTTTTGGGCTCTTTGGCCATTTTATTTAATTAGGTCATTGAGCCATTTTTAGTTGATTTACCAAATTACCCTTATAGTCAATTTTAGCAATACCAATATTGTTATTGTTTCTGGTATTCTTATGTTTTCAAATGTCACATATGTGTGTAGACATATTAATTTTGGCCAATTGAAAAGTGACACACGTAAAATAATATGCTATCTATTAATTTAAAATTTTCTATTTATATCTTGAAATTTAGTAAATTTAATTTTAAAAGATAAAAATTATTTTTAATTAATACCCTAATATTTATTTTGGTCACAAATAAAATATTAATAAGTGTCAAGATAAAGTGTCCTAACCAATCAAATTAAGTCATGTAGGCTAGCAATCTCGAGCCAACCAAGTTGTGACATGCGGCATTTCTATATTTGTGGATCAATCAAATTAAAGATATTTGATATTATCTCTTGATATTTGATATTATCTTATCAAAAAAATAATTATTAAAGAAGTTCAATTTCATATGGGAGTCTCCCACTAAACATCTATATAAAGTGGTGATCAAAATTCATTCTACACAGCAAGAACACAAGTCTTAGCAAGTGAGAGAAACTTTGAAGGAGTTCAATGATTCTCTCAAACAAATTTAAAGAGATCCATAGCATTCAAAGCACTCTTCACAAAACTCATATATTTTGGCATTTGATTCAAAACTACAATGTGAAGCCTTCAAATTAGGGTTATTTTCTTCAAATCTAATTTAAAGAGATCCATAGTGTTCGAGGCATCTATCATGAAGCTTATCAAATCTAGGCATTTGATTTGAGATTAAGGTGCAAAGTCCTTGAATTGGCATCATTTTAAATCAAATTTAAAGAGATCCATGGTGTTCAAGGCATTTGTTAGGGAGTTCATCAAATCTCAAAATCATATTTGAAAGGGAAAAATTAGAGAATTAGATTAGAGATTTAATCCATAATTAATAAATTTCAATTTCATTTTATTTGTATGAATTTTCTTATCTTGTAATTTTATTTTTGCAAACAACAAAATTTGTGCTTACAATGTATATATTATGTATTATATCTATGTTATATTTGACTTAATTAAATTAGGGAATACTAAATTATGTTGGGAAATTTCAATTCTAATATAATTCTTATTTGGTGAAGATAGACTTCAAGAAATTGCTGTGCATGATAATTCATTTATAGAAGGAAAAAAAATGCAAAATTGGTCCTGTAACTTGACTTTACTAGCAAAATAGGACTTTAACTTTTTGGACCACAAAATTGGTACACCAACTTTTGAATTTTGGCAATTTGAGGACAAATTAGGCTCAAATTCCATTTTCCTCTTGCCCGATCCTGCATGGCATCCTACATAGCATCATGTAGTGATTTGTTAGAAACTTCTCTCCTATATGGGATGCACGGCTAACCTTAAGGAAAAAAACATCGCCATGTCAATTGAGTAGAATTTTTTTTTTGCCACATTGGAAAGCCTACATTTACATGTCACACTTAAATTATTATTATAACTTTAAAAAAAACTTAAAAAAAATAAAAAAACCCTAAAAAAAATAAAAAAACCCACAAAATCTTTTTTGCCCATTTTTATACTATTTTGTACAATTTTTCCTCCCATTTTCATACTCATTTTCACGATTTAGAAAAGGGGAAAAAAACACCTTCAAGAACCTTAGTTTTTGAGAAAGAAAAATCTATTTCCACTCCAACAATTCCCAAAAAATGTCTGATATACCACTACCAATAAATTGCTACTATGGAATGTAGCTATCCTCCACACATCACGGATGGATGAAAATTCCAGAAGGCATTTCCAAACATGTGGTGGATGCTAATTTTTTCAATGGGTTGATAAACCACTCTATGCAAGGGCAAGGCAGATCATTCTAGGGCTTCTACGATGACTAAATGGGATGGAGTCAAGAATAAGCATTGTAGAGGAGGAGAATGACCAACTAAAGTGGAAAGTTAAAAAAATGAAAATTTTCATTTTTGGATGTCCTGTGATTGCTATTCTAAAGCTTTGGGGTTGATTGGTGCAAGTATTGGAAGAAATTTTTTGTTGTTGTTTCTTTATCTTCTTCCTCACTGAAATTTGTAATTGATGCATGGCCTTTTATTTTTTTTCCAGAAATTTTAGTTTGGTATTTCTTTAAATTATGTTTTGTAATGATGCAAGGAATATGTATGGATGTAATATGTACCTAGTATTTTTAATGAATGAAAAATGGATGTATTTCATGAAAACATTCTACATTTGTGTTTGTGATACTTGGTTGTGTTAATGTGTTGGAATAGAGAGTGGCTGATTACATATTGCTGGAATAGATTGAGCTATAGATAGCTTGAGAAGGCCACATGTTGCAGCTATGTTTCCAACAAGGTTACTAGCAAAATGCCACAAACTACACATCAAGCCATATATAACTATAGAACTAAGCCATACAAAAATACACCATCAGGATATACAAACTTGCTGGATTATTATGCTCAAAACAATAAATAGGATGCACTAACAAAATGCCAAAAGAAACATTTTCATTTCCCCAAAAAAGAAGTGCCAGAATAATTAACAATGCCATGTCAGAGTTATGCCAAAAAATTTACATCTAGTTCAACAAAAACACATACTATTTCATCATTGAGCACTGGCACCTACACTTTTTGTCTATCATTTACACCTTTCATTTACATCTATTGTGCATTCTTTTTCTTACTATTTCCTATCTCCTTCAATTCCCTCACAGCAAAAGTGAGATTTGACATTGTCACATACTTCTGACCAGCTTCCTTGAAGGTTGGCAAGTTCAAATGAGTGAAACAACCACTTTGAGTAGTACATTGGGACTGCTAGGTTCCAATGAATACTGGTTGGCTGATATATTCACTCTCCTGCTACCTTTACCCTTTTGGCTCATGATTGAGTTGGATTGCATCAATTGACTAAACATTGGAGGTCTTGGCTGCAATACTAGTGGTTGAAGGATATCTTCACAAAAAGCTTGAGATTCGACATGCATGGTCCACTCTTCAATTTGAGAAACAACTGCAGGTTGCTTTTGTGGAGGCAAGATGATTAGTTCTGCACTTTCAACATTTGCTTCTTGCTTTGTCTCTTTATGTGCTGCATAGTAGAACCATCTATAGGATTATTGTCTTGAAATGAAAATTCATTAGATCGAATGGATTAATAAACTTAAAAAACTTAAAGATATATGAATAAAGGTGCTTACCATGTTCATTGTATTTAATATATCCATGTCTTTCCTACTTGTTGCCACATTTTTCCTTTTCCTCACCAAAGACAGGAAGATAATATTTGCAAAAATACATACACAATATTTATAGATTCACACTATTAAAGTTTTCAATATTACCTGTTTGGAAGAGGGTTCTCCACCTTCATTATTTTTGAGTGGGCATGTTGCAGCATTATGTTTCTCTTGGCCACAAACTCTGCATTTAATGTAGTCTGATGCCTCATCATTTTTATTTTAAGTGGTTTCCCTTTTTTCTTTTTTTCCCTTTATCAATTAGTTCATTCACTTTTCTTCTCTTAATCTTTTTAGGCTTACCAGCTTGTTTGCCAAACTCTGGAGGCATTAGTGATATAATACCATTTTCACCCCACACCTCACTTCCACAAATTCCTATTATGGTAGGCTCATATACTTGGAGGTAAGTCTAAACATTATAGCAAGGTAGGACATATCTTTTTAGGTCTTGAATTTGTTTATTAATTGCCCTAATGGCATGCTTGCAAGGTATGCCAATCAAGTCCCAATATCTACAGGAGCATGTCCATTTCTCCAAGTCCACATAATGTTGAGAACCATCACCATAAGAAACTTGATGGTACTTGTTAGTGGACTTCATGGGTATGCAGTTGGATGCATCCTTTACATTCTTTTTAGCAATGTCTCTTATCTTTGGGCATAAGTGAATATTCTTCCATTTTGCTTTGGCTTTATCTCCATTAGTGGTCAACCTTTTCATGAGGAACTCCTTTATCCATTTTAGCATAGCGAAGAATGGTTTCTCTCTAGTAAGAAGAATGTTGCTATTGAAACATTCACAAACATTATTAACAATCAAATCAAATCTTAACTGTACTTTAAAATGAGATTTACTCTACTGATTTGGAGGTTTGTCACATAGCTACTGATATGTGCTATTATCCATGTCTTTAAGTTTTTACATCTTTCTTTTGAAGTCTGAAACTGTTGTAGCAGTAGCAGCTTTCCATAAAGCTTACTTGAAAGACTCTTCCCTAAATCTTTACCTATGCATGTTTTTCCACAAGTGCTGCACACAAAGCTTGTGCTCTGCACCTAGGAAAACATCTTCAAAGGCTTGAATTAAACCTTTTTGCTTATCAGACATAAATGTGAATTCATTAGGAACATTTATGTCTAGATCCTACTTCAGCATGGTTGGAAACTACTATTGGGTTTTACCATTCTCCTTGGACACCACAACATAGGCTAAAGGGAAAATATTATTATTTGGATCCACTCCAACTATAGTTAATAAGACCTCTCTATATGGTGTATTGGGATGAATTCCAACAAATGGCCTACAACCTGATTTCAAGCCTTGTTTCAATGCATGAAGGTAGCAGTAAAATTACTGAACCTATTCTAACCTTGAACTATTTCTGTGCCTACCCTAGATTCGTTCTTCCAATTTTAGTAGCATAGTCCCACAACTTCCTATATTACCGTTCATAGGTACTCTCAAGCTTATGTAGGGCCATTCTGTTAGCTCTATAGGCTTAATCTTTCGATATATTAACATTCATTTCCTTGATTATGTCATGCCTAAAGCCCTCAACATTTATTTTTAGATCAGATTTCCACAACTGAAAGTACATATCAGACAACCATTTTATTTTCATTGCCCTAATATCAAACTTTTTACCACAAGTGTATGTATGATTGTATTCTCTAATTTGGAGGGTGCTTTCATCTTTTAACTTTATGGTACTTATTCTCCAAGGGTAAGTACTTTCATTAGCTTTCCAATATCTTGCATAAACCTTTGTTTTATCATTTTTGGTTATCATTAAATCTCTTTTAATAGATATAGCATGGGGTTGGATAGCCTATTTGAACTCATCTTTATTGGCAAATATCATCTCTAGTTCAAACTTAGGGTTCCACATGTTCTTAAGGTTGACTACATGGTATTTGCATCTTTCATTCTCATTATCAAATTGTAATCTCTCAGCCATCTCACAGTTACAACCTAACAAATTATCCTTACTACACTCAGTGCCCTCATTCTCATCATCCCCAACATGTTCACTATCTTTATTCTTTTTTCAAGACTTAGTTGGCTTACTGAAACATCAGCCCCCTTATTTCGTTCACTCATTACATACTCACCAACACTCTCATCCTCAGACTGAGCAGCAACATCAACATTAATTAGTGTATTTAATTCAGCATAAGTATAAAAGTTTATATTAGCTAATATTTCATCTAATTTACATTTTCTTCATTCTATCCCTGACCTTCTAAATTGACCCTTTCTACGTTTACGTCAACACCTTCATTTAGCCTCTCAAGATCTTCCTCAACACTTTCATATCCATCTGAATATCAACTTCAACTCCGTTATGATAATCATTCTCAATCCTAACCTGAACTCCTTCATCAGCCCTTTCAAACCCAAGCTAAACCCTCTCATCACGCCCTCAAACCTAAGCTGAACTCCTTTATCACCTTCTTAATCGCAACCTAAACTCCCTCAGCACCCCCTTATCATCCCCTCAATCCCAACATGAACGCCCTTATCACTCCCCAATATGAACTCCTTCAGCTTCAATACACTTCTCAACTTCATTTTGAACACCCTCAGTACCCTTCCCAACATCATTTTCTATAGCCACATCACCCAATTCCAAGACCTCATCATTTTTATCTAAACATAATCCCTCAGCCCTTTCCTCAATCTGCTTCTCACCCTCATCACTCTCAACTTGTTTATGTTCTATATTAGGTTCAAGTAATACAACTTTATCACCAACTACTTTTACTGCAACATATAATGCGAGCTCCTTAGAAGTTTTTAATGCTTTAGCAGTGAGTTTCAACAACTCTCCATCATTTATTTGTTTAAAACCATGTGGTTGCTTTACAAAAAAACTACGATTCCCAACTAACCCAACAACTTCACAACAATTATTCATAACTTGATCATAGTAAGCAGCAAGAATGTAGTCAAACTTACGCAATGTCCCTCCAAGGTACTTAGGAGTTAGCTTGTATTGGAACTTACCACTGTGATAAAATGCGACAATGATGGATGAACTTTCTGGGTCTAAAAAAATTTAATAAATAATTAAAAATTCTTTTTTAATATAAAAATAATAAAATTTGATGTAGACAATACACTACTATTGAGGGGAGGACCATTTTTAAACATTTGGTCAACGATTGGTTTTAAGTGTGTGTGGCCCCAACTTCATATACAAAGATTCTTCAAAAAATAAATAACTCATAAGCTCAGGAATTTTTCCCTCAATGTGGACCTATTTGCATCCCAAATACTGAGCAAGAGAAGTGACTATAAACATTATTATTTGGAAATGGACACTTAAGATAGAATGGGGTAGCAAGATATAGGTTCCTCTGTTGCCTAATAACCACCTTAACAAGCACCATTCTCCAAAAATCTTGCACTTTTGCTTCACACAACCCACAATTTTTGTGGAATTTAACCTTGTTTCTTGGATTATTGTGGACTAGGGTTTTTTGTTGAGAGACATTTTTCGTTTTCTTTTGATTGTTTGATAATGAGAAAAGTTAAAGTTTTGTTGAAAAAATGCAAGGGGAAAAATGGGTAGAAAAGATTTTGTGGGCTTTTTTTTTTATTTTTTTCAATTTTTTAAAGTTATAATAATAATAATTTAAGTGTGACATGTAAATGTAGGCTTTCCAATGTGGCAAATTTTTTTTCCCTATACTGACATAGTGACGTTTTTTTCTTAGGTGTCAACTACACATCCCACGTAGGAAAGAGATTTTTGACAAATCGCCACACGACGCTGTTTAGGATGCTACGTAAGATTGGGCTGGAGGAAAATGGAATTCAAGTCCATTTTGTCTTCAAATTGCCAAAATTCAAAAGTTGGTGTACTAATTTTGTAGGCCAAAAAATCAAAGTCCTATTTTATCAATAAGGTCAAGTTACATGACCAATTTTGCATTTTCCCTTTGTAAAATGTATAGTTTGCTCAATCCATTATTTTAATTATATTAGATAATACGCAAGACTATTTTTAATTACAATTTGGGATGTCTTAATATTTAAATCGCCTCAGGGTTAAATTACATTATTAAATAGAATGCAATTTATAGTTTTATATTCTAAAACTAAAATTTTGAATAAAAAGATATTCTAATGCATTAAAAGATATTTAATATACATTTTTATTTATAAAATTACGGTCGTAAATAGCATAGGAAAAATGATAGTACATAGAATAGTACCTTAGGTTATGCCCACACGATCCGTGCTTCTTATCAGTTTTAATATATAGGAAACTCTACAATAAAGTTTGTGGCTAAGGACTTTTCAAGATTGCTTGCTTGTTTTCGTGTGTGCGTGTCAGAAAATGAAATCTTTGACCGTCACTATTAGTGTACCCAAGATAAGCTTTATCCTATTCCTTTTCTTTTCTCAAGGGAAAAAAATGAAATCTAAAATTACTTAATGGTGCATTTAATTACATTTTAAACATTTTATAATAAATTTAAATTTGAAAATTTTTAATGTCATTCATTTGAATGATATTTAAGTGAGTTTTAGGAATATGTATATATATATATATTGATGCCGTATTATGTATAAAATGTTATATTATAAAATAGAATATTTTAATTAACAACTCCGCAAAGTATGAATTCACTACAAGAAAACATGATACTAGTGAAAAAAACAGTATACAGATTATAAAAATTGTTGCTATAATTTATATTATGTGGCAATAATTTTTATTTGTTCACAAATAGTATTTATCAAGTGACATACAATAATTTATATTTTGTTACAATATAGCTTAACATTAAAAAGAGCTAATACAGTAATGACCTAATAATAATGAAGATTTTTAATACTATACGTATGTTATTAATTGTCAATAGCAACAAATTAAGCACCTTTTTTGTCACTATACTAACAATCATCTAGGTGACAAATCAGTATTTTTTGTCACTTAGATTGGGTGAGCTTATAAACTTTTCAAAATATTTTATGGGGTATTACAAAGTGTTCAATAGAATTTCTATAAAAAGATCTTATATGTTTCTAATATAAGATGTTAGAATTTTATAAGTTATTCTAAGAAAAGTAAAGAATTTCCAACTTATTTTTAAGATTTCATTATTTTTTAAATTTTAACTATGCTAATTATAAATTAATGTTACTAATATCTTATAAGTACTAATAAGCTCCAAAATTTTATTTTATCCAATACTTTAAGAGTTTATTTTTAAAATAAGATTCAACATCTTATAAATTTTAGAAAACATCTTATAAGATATTTGAATAAGCTTAAACAGTACAATTAATGACAATTTTTATTTTGTCAATCCCTATTTCATCACTATTTTTTTCGGTGATTGAATAATTAATAGCATGCCATATGTAAAATAAAATAATGACCATAATTTTTTTGAATGACTTACAATCCTATTTAAGGAGTGTCAAATGGATACTATGACTGGTTTTATATTTGTTATATATAAATTAGAGAATATATATATATGTTACATGGAATTAGTAACTATATTTCTCATCTTTGATTACACAAATATTATTTCATAGAGAATTAGTTGAATTATATGTATCAATTGTCAATTAAGTCTATTAAATTATGATTATTACTTGAGTTTGTTTCATAAATTTATTGAGTAAATAATAATCAATTGCAGAGAACTCGAGGGGCCACAACAATGAGATTTTCTGAAAACCCCAATAATTTACCTTCCATAATACATTTATGGGAAAAAAAATCTAATAATTGACTGTGGTTCAAATAATCAAAAACTTTAATTATTGATTATAGGAATAAGAGGATTTCAGTCAAACACAGATTAAAAAAAAAGCAAAAAAAAAAAATTAGGTAAATCAAGATTGGATTAGGCAAATTAAGTTAAAAAATTAAATAATCCAACTCATATAATTCAATCATACACACCAAAATTCAATGTTTTGGTATGAAATAATTAATTAAATTTTGCATAAAAATGAAAGGGGTCAGACCTTTGAATGGAAAGCAATTGACTGGGAATTAATAGCAGGAAACCATTTGCCATTGTTGATTATTAATGTTAAATCCAGCTGCATATGCATGATCGATCCGATGAGGCCTAATTCTTTGCAAATTGCAATCAAGCTTAAGATTTTGAAAGTCCAAAACTGCCCTTTCCCATCATTCCAAGCAACTCTCCACACACATTTATATATATATATATTATCTCTTAATAATAATATCCACATCTGTTTAAATCCACTCAAATTGCCGATGATTCTGGTTTTTTTAACAGTAAATCAGATTTTCTGATAATTATGATACTGATTTAATTTCAAATTTCTGTATTTATTATATTAAAAAAGTAATTAAATAGACTGATTAACAACATACACACACATGTGATGCATATGTGTGTAATATGGATATATAGGTTGGAAATTAAAAAGAGATATCTCCAAAAAGGCAGGCAGGGAATGGAAAGTGCAAAATCTTAGGGATCCATACACATAATTTTAGGTGAAGGTATCA